>OZ023246.1:5814789-6383656 GCA_964006365.1 Trididemnum miniatum
CAACCCCCTCGACCCTAACCCCCCAACCTTAACCCCCTCTGACCCCATCCCCCGGATCCCAACCCCCCGACCCCAACCCCCCGATCCCAACCCCCCCGACCCCAACCCTGCAACCCCAACCCCCCAACCCTAACCCGCCCAACCCTAACCCCCTCCGACCCCAACACCCTTGCCCCCGTCCCCAACTCCCCCAACCCTAACCCCTTCTGACCCCAATCCCCCCGTCCCCAACCCCTCCGACCCCAACCACCCCGATCCCAATCCCCCGACTCCAACCTCCCCGACCCTAACCCCCCCGACCCTAACCCCCTCTGACCCTAACCCCCTCTGACCCCAACCCCCCGTCCCCAACCTCCCCCGATCCCAACTCCCCGACCCCAACCCCCTGACCTTAACCCCCCCAACCCTAACCCCTTCTGGCCCCAACCCCCCATCCCCGACCCCAATCTTGGTCGTCCCCGATCCCCAACCCCTCCGACCCAACCCTAACCCCCTTCGACCCCAACCCCCCGATCCCAACCCCCCCGACCCCAACCCCCTCCAACCCCCCCAACCCTAACTCTCTCTGGCCCCAACCCCCCGTCTCCAATTCCTCCGAGCCCAACACCCCGACCCCAACATTTTCCGACCCCAACCCCGGTCGTCCCCGATCCCAACCCCCCCGACCCCAACCCCCTCCGACCCTAACCCCCCCAACCCTAACCCCTTCTGACCCCAACACCCCCGTTCCCAACTCCTCCAACCCCCACCCCCCGATCCCAACCCCCTCGACCCCAACCCTCTTCGACCCTAACCCCCCCAACCCTAACCCCCTCTGACCCCAACCCCCCCGTCTCCGACCCCAACCTCTCGATCCCAAACTCCCCGATCCCAACCCCCCTAACCCCCTCTGACCCCAACATCCCCGACCCAAAACCCCCACCCCCCCGTCCCCAACATCTCGTCCCCAACCCCCCGACCCCAACCCCCCTGACCCCAACTCCCCCCCGTCCCCAACCCCTCCGACCCCAAACCCCAACCCCCCCGACTCCAGCCCCCCATCCCCAACCCCTCCGACCCTAAAACCCCCGATCCCAACAATGTCCATCGGTCCCAAAATACCCATTTTACGAAGATATTTCGGACCATTTACCAATCTGTGCAACAATTAAATGCAAACCCATTGAAAAAGCTGCAAATCGTCCATACCGCCGCAAAATATCCCAGGAAAACATTGCATTATTTCTTGAAGATTTGCGTACCTCTCTAAACAAACCAAAAATGCGAAATAATAAAAATTTAGATGATCTTGTAACGTTAATGAATGAATTGACGAATGCTTACTTTCCTAAAAGAATGTTAAGCAGAAGGCAGTTTAAAACATCTAAAAATCCTTGGATTACCCCAGGCATCCTCACGTCCATAAAGCATAAAAACAGGCTTTATGCAAAATATGTTAAAAATAAAAGTCCTATTGCGCATACAGATTATAAAAAATATCGTAACAAGCTGACGCATGTTAAAGAAGCGGCGAAGAAAATCTATTATCAAAAGCTTTTTCTTGGCCCAGGGAATCCATCAAACACCTGGAAGAATATTAACCAACTTCTCAGAAAAAACAAGCCCAAATCGACAGTACCGAGCCTTGTAAAAGTAGGTGATAAAACCATTACAGACCCAACAGAAATATGCAACAAGTTAAACGAACATTTTGTAACGATTGGCGAAAAATTAGGAAGTAAATCGATTTTCCAAAACGATCAAAATTATCGAAAGTATCTAGGGAAGCGACATGTTTCTTCTGTTATTCTGCAACCAACTCACGCATATGAAATCTTGGAAATAATCACCGGACTCGACATTAACAAATCGCCAGGTTATATTGATATTCCGGTAATACTGATTAAAGAGTCTAAATTCTTAATTTCTCATTACCTTGCTACTTCTTTTAATGAATGTATAGAAACTGGTACTTATCCTGATATTTTGAAAATTGCAAAGGTCGTACCCCTGCATAAAGGCGGTTACCAAATGGACTTGGGTAACTACAGACCTATTTCTATATTATCTCCATTCAATAAAATATTTGAAATTATTTTGCATAAAAGACTAGTAGACTTCTGGGATAAATACAAGTTGTTCACAAATTTGCAATTTGGCTTCCGAAAAAAATTTTCTACTGACCTTGCTATAACGTATTTATATGAAACTCTACTACAACAAATGGATTGTGGAAAATCCGTTTGCGGAGCTTTTCTTGATTTTGCGAAGGCGTTTGATTGCGTGAATCATCAAATTCTAATGAATAAGCTTGAACACTACGGAGTGCGTGGCAATGTCCATAGTCTCCTGCATTCCTATTTAACGAGCAGATTCCAATATACGGTCCAAAATGACCTTATCTTTTCTAACCAGCTTCCCATTACTACAGGCGTCCCACAAGGTAGTGTTTTAGGACCGTTTTTATTTCTCGTCTATATCAACGATTTACCTAATGCTTGTGACACAAAAATCATACTGTATGCAGATGACTCTGTACTGCTCTGTGCTGATAATGACATTGATAAACTCAAGCTAAAAACTGAAACTGAATTCCATAACATTGAAACCTGGACTAACTTGAACAAAATCTCTATTAATTACAACAAAACAAATTCTGTGTTATTTTCTCGCAGTAAATCAACTGCTGTGAATAACTTTGTCATTAAGACCAGCGATAGACCGCTAACCAATAAAAGTGTCATTAAGTACTTGGGAGTTTTATTTGATAATAAACTGAATTGGGAACAGCATATCCAGTATGTTTTGGCTAAGCTTTGCATTGCCAGAGGAGTTTTGATGAAACTGAGGCACTACGCACCAGTAGCTGTACTGCGTAATGTATATTTTGGTATTGTTTATTCTTATTTGAAATATGGTGTGACGACTTGGGGTAATGCAGCATCAAAATACACAGCAAAAATTCAGGTTCAACAAAACTACTTAATTAGAATACTAAGCAAAACTCCCTTATTTAAAAAAAAACTTCTACCGATTTACTCGCACTTAAACCTACTGAAATTTAACAACATTTTTAATCTTGAAGTTTTAAAATTTGTATTCAAGTTTCGTTCTAACATTCTACCTGCCTGTTTTGATAAGTATTTTCGACAAGCAGCTCAAGCTCACGACCACTCAACTCGATTTAGTTCAAATACAAATTGGGCACCCATATATTGTAGCAAATCGATTACACAAAGGTCAATACGTTACGTTGGCTGCAATCTATGGAATGATCTACCGAATGATGTAAAAAATAATTCGCAAATAAGCTTAAACGTATTTGTTAAAGCAATTAAACAACTTCTTTGCGATAATCAATGCTAGAATGACTGCTTACCGTCCCAGTTTTAATTGCATTAACTCTTAAGTTTACTTGTTTTTGTTGTTTTTCTTTTTTTCGATACCATTTGATTGCTCTATTGTCAGTTTCCGCTCTACTTAGATTTTATTATACTGTGTTTGCTTAATTATTTCCTAATCAATAACATCTCGTACTGTAACTGTGAATGTGTTGCACCTAGAGCCATAGGGCGGTATGCAGCTCGGCTTTTTGTGCACTTTGTGCAATACGTAGACTTATTAAACATACAAAGCTGGCGCATTGCGTTGAAGCAGAGGGGTTGAGCTAAGCAGTATACCGCCCCTGTTCTTTAACATTTTTTTATTTTTTTGTAATTCTGATACACGTCGCATCGAAGATTTTCTGCACTAGACGCTTGTTTTCGATGTAGTAGTTTAGTTTTCTATTGTCATGTGATTTTTGTTGTTTTCGGACATTTGTGATAATCTATGTGGTTGTTTGAGGTGAGTGGCTGTAGACTCGGCGACCGCGCCGGTTCCTTGGAGCTGGACACATGGTCTTTTCGCAGCCTCTCACCAGAAAGTCTTAGCGCTTTTCTGGTAAAATAAACTTCTGCATTGCCCCAATTGCTGATTTGCCCTGGTGCTCATTTTTCCTGGTGTGCATTTGCCCCAAATGCCCATTTTCCCCAATGCTCACTAGCCCTAATGTCCATCGATCGGTCCCAAGGTGCCCATTCTGCTCCAAAGTGCCCATTTGCCGGAAATACCTGTTTGCTCTGGTGCTCATGTTTCCTGGCGCCCATTTTTCCCAAGTGCCCATTAGCTCCCAATGCCTACTCGTCCCTGTGCCCATTTGCCTCAAAAGTTCTTGTTTGTCCAATTAAATGCCCCAAATACCCATTTGCCCCGGTGACCAGTTGCCCATACAATTGCGCTCATTTTTCCTGGTGCCCATTTTTTTCAAGTGCCCATTTGCGCCAAATAGCTAAGTGACCATTTGTCCCTGTGCCCATTTATTTTACATTCCTAACCCAAGTCAAAACAGTAATGGTTTCTGCCGCTAGGGGGTGCTAGAATTGTAGTACGTGTGCCCCTATGCATAGTCGTACCCCACATGAAATCATAGAGCTTACATGGATTCATAAACATTTGCACGTTTTTCATTCCTCTTCAAAAACAATAATTTGATATATTCGGCCACTAGAGGGTGCTACATATCATTTTGCATTAGTCATTGTCATATCCCAAGTCCCCAAAATAGGGCGCCCCTTAGTCCTTTGCCAAACGAGACCTGCAACGTATTTCTCGGACAAAACAACATATTTCTCAGGTAACGTTACCAGCCCTGCAACGTATTTCTCAGGCAAAACAACATATTTCTCAGGTAACGTTACCAGCCCTGCAACGTATTTCTCAGGCAAAACAACATATTTCTCAGGTAACGTTACCAGCCCTGCAACGTATTTCTCAGGCAAAACAACGTATTTCTCAGGTAACGTTACCAAGGCCTCTCGAATAGTCACGCACGGGATCTTTCAACTTTGTTTTGATTGTTAAACTTACACAAGCAATTCTATACCGAGTGTTTTGATGCAATTGCTTCCACTTAGTTGTATTTAAATGCTTTCCAGTGTGGATGATTATTGTAGTGCATATAATTTTTTTTATATTTTCGCAGGAAAACGATATTATAGTTCTAAAACTACTCCGACAGACTCTTCCGGTGAATCCAATCAAGAAGAGGATTTGAAAAATGATGCATCTGAGAGCACAGTTGCTCGTTTAAAAAGAATATTTGCCGTGTATGGAAGTATTGGATTAGTTTTTCATGTAACCATATCACTTATATCTTTTGGAACAATCTACCTGATTGTGAACAGGTGCAGAAATATTTTATGTCTATGATGCTGGAGTTTATATCTTTATTTCGTTTTGCAGTGGAGTTGATGTGACGGGTTTTTTGGAAAGATCTGGAATTAATATACCGGCATTGACTGCAGAAGCAGGCACAATTTTCGTAGCAACAGTGGTTCATAAGGTAAGTTATTTCATTGGTTATTGTGCGATATAGATCTAGAAGGCTTTATGTCTTATTATCAGGTGGCATAATTGATAAAGGGTTTGCGTTTGAAATCATAAACTCTAAATTTGATTCTGCATTTTGACAGCCTGATAACTCATATTTGCTGTTTCTGGCTTCTCTTCATGTCCAATTTTAAAGGAGCGATGTGGACAACAAGCTGCAAATTATTTATCGTGTTGTCGGGAAAGCTCCTGACAATCTCTCCACCTTTGAAATGTAATGGGTGGTCAGAACTTTAATGCAAGCTTGCTCATGCTTACAGTTTTTGTCAATTTTTTGTTTAGATAAGTACTGTCCGTTTATTCTTAAACTCGCTATTGCAGACATAAATTGCACGTTTCGATTACAATCAAGGCTGCATACTCACAAGCATTTTTTTAACGATATCACAAAAAATTTGCAAGCCGGGTACCAATTCTTCATTTTTAATTTTGCCTGTTTAAAACAGTAATTTTCACTGAACTTGTGCCAAGTTCAAGAAGTTTTTATCTGGTTTAGGCGAAGTTCACGTAATTTATGTAAAGTTTATGCGAAGCTCAAAACTTAACCAACTTTTTTCGAGAACAAGTTTGAGTTAGGGAATTTTTTTGGAGTTGAAGTTCGAGTCAGACAAAAAAGACCGAGTTCTAGTTCGCAGCCCTGGTAACAGTTTTATGCACGGTATAACCTTTATGCTTTAAAATAACTGTGAAGTGCTGCCGTAAGTAGAATGCTGTTGTCTCTAGTGAAATAATTACAGTACTTAGATTGACTCTTGAATGCATTCTGTAACTGAAGATTTCAACTGTGTGAGAATGGAAAATTTCGATTTGTAATTCGTTTGGTTTCGGTCTGATAGAGAAATCTTGAGCTTATTGATGCTCACGTTTCATGGCTTAGTAGTTGTAAGCTAGAGAACAACTTGGGCAACAGTTTTGGTCGTGGCCAGGGCCGGGGTTTATACAATGTTTTATATTGTGTCTAGAATACATAGCTAAGTAGGCTACTGGCGTCCTCACTCCTCATGTAAATGCCATCAATGGTGTTACGTAATGCTTTCGTAATTGAGCTTTTCAGTGGTGCATGACGAACCTCAAAAACGCTTTGAGCATGTTCTTTATTTTTACGCATCAACACATTTTTCATGTAAAATAAGAAAAAAAACTTCATGTAAAAATTAAGATATAACTTTTATATTCCTTGTATGAGACCACCCCAATTTTTAAGGGTGGGTTTTTGCACTTTAAAGGTCTTTTTATACGCCGGAATATATGGTAAATAAATTTGAACTTCAACCCCGGCCAATTTTTATGACCCCCCCCCCCCCCCCCCCCCGGCTGAGGTCCGGTGGCGTTTTTGAAGGCTAGTATATTCATTAATGATGTTGTGTATGCCGAATATTTTCGTGTCAAAGTTTCGGCTGCAGAGCTTCTCATTTTTGCAAAACTGTATGTACAGTATACGAGAAGCAATAAAGACAACACCTAGCGCTTAAGTCGGTAAAAATTTAGTATGCCTATCTGACTGAGTTACTACATGTTTTTAGTTAATCTTTCCGATTCGAGCTGGCATAACCATTATATCAGTGCCGGTTTTGGTGCGTTATTTAAGAAGAGTTGGATACGTCAAAAAGTGAAGTGAGAAATTAATTCAAGAGGGCCAAGATGGTGCTTCCATTTTTTTTGCTTGTTTCCTAAATAAATGCATTGATTTTAACATGCTTGTTTTTCGTTCGGAGACTCGGCTGGTTAACGTAGTGATTAAAGACATCGTCATTGGTGCGGGAGGTCTGGGGTTCGGTTCCCTGGCTGTATCGCACACAGTGTCGTTGACTACTCGCCACCGCTGCGACGTTTTTTCGAAGCTGTGTCGCCAAAGCGTTGAGCCGCGTAAGTGGGCTCGCTACATGCTTCGGCAAAATAACGCGAGTATATATGAAAGATTGGGTTTTTTATGCTTGTTTTCACCATTTGGCAAAGAAGCGCAATGCCAAAAAGATACCATTTTAAAAATCGTTACGCATTAAACCTAGGTTGGCGAGTAGCGACGCCATAGATGGGCAAGTTCATCAAAAACCTTAACTTTGTTAATGCATAGGCTATTTCTTTTATCCAGTTTCAATCCGTTTTTTTCCTCGTTCCCGAAGGGGGTGGATACACCTCATCCCCTCCACGATTGATCTCACACCTTCCTTCCATCTTGTTCAATCTCCAGCTTCCTCGATCTTTAACCCGACTTTCTTCACCCTCTCTTCCACCTGCCTCCTCCATATCAGTTTTGGCCGTCCTCGCTTTCCGTTTACTTTCATCATCATTGCCTTCAGTATATTATCACCATCCCTTCTAATAATTTGTCCATACCATCTTACTCCATTCGCTTTTGCCATTCTATCCAACGTTTCCTTCAAACACAACATCTCCATCAAATCCTCCATTTTCTTTCTATCCACTAATTTCATTCCACACATTGACCTCACCATGGTTCTTTCAGTTCTCAAAATTACCATTTCATTCTCCCTCAAACACCATGTCTCACTTCCATACAACATTGTTGATCTTACGCAACTGCGATAAACCATTCCTTTTATTCTCAGAGAAAACCTTCTCCCACGTATTAACATTATTTCAAAAACTGCATTAACATTATTTCAAAAACTGAAAATATTAAAAATCAAAGACATTTATCACCTAGAGCTAGCGAAATTTATGTACCAATATCACAATTCCAAACTACCTAAAGTATTTGATAAATATTTTACATGTGCTAACACTGTTCATAAACACGACACCAGAAGTGCAAGCCTCAGCAATTATTATCTTCACTCAATTAACACTAACAGTGCTAGAAGAGCGTTGTCTTTTAGTGGAGCTCAAGTTTGGAATGGTTTAAACCTGGAATGGAGAGACTTCTCGTATCATAAGTTCAAAAAAAGTGTCAAAAACCTCCTTCTATTTAAATACCTGTAACAAGTAGCTTACAACATGGACGAATGGATGTGCGATATTGCCGTTTTAATCGATATGACAATTGGATGATGTTTTTGACTTTTTGGCATACTTCCACAAATATTGATGCCTTTAGTTTTGTAATACCGGTAGTATAGAGCACCGGCATAGTGATTATTGACAGCACTAGCAACGTCGTGCTGTTTGCTGAAGATATGATAACCTTTAAGTTGCCGCTTCTGCTTGTTTGTTTTCGTTTTTACTTCCTGTTCAAGTTAGAGCTGTGTGTAGGATGGGCAATTGCAATCTCTCATAAGTGTGGCCTTCGATGGATTCGAAGTGATGGGTGGCCATGACTAGATGAGCATTGGCTCTTTCGTGGTCTCCTTGCGTGTCTTTCTGATTGACAATGTGTTTAGTGTTTGTTTCACTTGCATATTGCGTTGGTTTTTCAGCTCAAATAAAATACTACTACTACTACCCGCACATTCTAAATTTCATTCATCCGATCCTAACTCTTGATATCACCGCAGTTTCACATCCACCACAAGCATTCAGCCTGCCTCCTAAGTCCTTCACAGTCTCCACTTCATCGCATAATACCTCCACTGGTTCTTCCGTGCCATCTCCAACATATGTGCATCTTCTACAAACAAAATGTCTTGCAGAACTGCAGGTTACTTTTTTTATTTTTGTATATTTTCCATGTATCCACTTCGTAACAGTGTACAACACACAGCGTTAGACCCAACCCTTTTCCCACATATTCCACAAGGATCTATTTTGCTCAAAACAATTTCTCCTTCCATTTCGCACACCGTCATTTAGTTTTTCCAACATTCACTTTCAATCCCTGGTCTTCCAATGCACTTCTCCATCTTCGGAACCTCTCCCTTAAATCCTCCAAACTTTCACTCGTCAACACCAGATCATCCGCGTACAAAATTTCATTCAATAATCCTTCTCTTGCATGTTCTGTCATAACATCAACCACAATAGCAAATATCAGTGGTGATAGCACAGACCCTTGATGCACACCAACCCGTACCCAAAATTCGTCCGATGTCCCTGATCCAACTCCAGCTTTCGTCCTTGAACCCCCGTATAAACTCATCACTGCTTGCACCAACACTTTTGCCAATCTTTTATTTCTTAATGCCCATTCCATCGCTTTTCTAGGTACCCTATCAAATGTCTTTTCTAACTCCACAAAACACATGCACAGCTTTTGCTCTCTTTCTCGAAACTCCTCTTGCATTCTCCCAAGAATAAACAATGCATGAGTCGTGCCTTTCCCAGTCATAAAGTCAAATTGCATGACATCTATCGTTACCAATCCTCTTCTGTTCTCCAGCATTCTCTCCACTATCTACATGGCATGCTCCAGTAGCTTTACTCCTCTGTATGCCCCACAATCCATCGCATCCCCTTTTCCTTTAAAGATTGGGACAACAACACTTGTCTTCCATTCTTCTGGCATACCTTTCCCATCAAGCACTCTTTGACAAAGCTTCTTCATTACTCCAACACCAAATTTCCACTCGCTATTATCATATCCATATTTATTTTTGTGAGAAAGCTGCCTTTCCCAACTTCACTTTACTTGTAGCTTACATCACCTCCTCATCAGTTACTCCTTCAACCATATCTGCTTCTGCCATCTGATCCCATTGATTTTCCACATTCATGATCCTTTCCATGTGTTCCTTCCATAATTTCCCACGATCTTTCTCACTGATAACAAGTTTCCCATCGTTATCCTTCATGCAACCTTCACCTTCTATTTACCTTCCATCCTTTCTCATGAACTTAACAAACTTGAAAACGTCGTTTGGTTTGGTGCATAGCACTGTCATCTCTTCCGCCTCTTGCTTCATGGCTTTTGCAATTACTTTCTTCGTTTCATTTCTGGCCTTCAATCAATCAATCAATCAATTTTCTGGACCCGCTTATCCTTGGGGGGTCGCGGGGGCAGCAGCTCAAGTTGGAGCCTCCAAGCATCTCGATCCTCTGCAACAAAGGATAGATGCTCTGCTGGGATGCCAAGGCGAGACCAACTAAGATCTTCTACGTAATCTCGCCATCGAGTTCTGGGACGGCCTCTAGGCCTTCGACCAATTGGTGTTGAACAGAGCAGTTTTTTGGCTGTTCTTTCCTGGGACATTCGTGTCACATGTCCATACCAACGCAGTTGCGATCTTTCTAGTCGGAGAAGCAGCCATTCGATGTTTAGAGATTCACGAATATCTGCACTTTTAACCTTGTCCAACAAGGTCAAACCGCTAATTCTTTGCAAGAATCCCATTTCGGCTGCTTGAACTCGGGACCTCACTTTCTCATTCATGATCCAACACTCATGGCCATAAGTCAAAATAGGAACATAGACCGATCTGAAAATGGATAGCTTTGCCTTGGTGCAAAGCTCCCGTTTCAGTACCACAGATCGGTGGAGCTGGCGCATTACTGCACTTGCTTTTCCGATGCGGATATCCAATTCGCTATTTTGTCTGCCGTCACTTGTGAATGAGACGCCGAGGTACTTGAATTTCTCTGACTGTTTTAGTGGTACTCCATCAATTTGGAGAGAGCACTGCTTTGGTTGTCTGGACAGGCACATGGTTTCTGTTTTTGTTGAACTGATTTTTATTCCGGCAACAGAGCATGCATCCGAAAACCTGTCAAGAGCTTGCTGGAGACCATTTTGGGTAGAGTCGAGTAGCACAAGATCATCTGCAAATAACAGACGTTGTACAGTGCATTCACCAATCTTTACTCCGCCACAACACTCACTTTTCTTAACTATTCTATCCATATAAATAAGGAACAGAATAGGTGAAAGAGAGCAGCCTTGCCGTAGTCCCACACTAACTCTGAAAGGTTTCGTCGTTGCACTGTTAACACGAACACAGATCTCGGAATGCATGTACAGCGACTTAATGGCAGTTAGTAACTGGCCATCAATGCCATACTGCAACAGCACCGCCCAAAGCTTGTCTCTAGGAATGCGATCATATGCTTTTTCAAGATCAACAAAACATGCATTGACCTCTTTTGCATATTCCCACGACTTCTCAAAGATTTGCTGCAAGGCAAAGATCTGATCCATTGTGCTTCGGCCAGGACGAAAGCCACACTGAGCATCCGTTAGTTTAGGCTCGACTATTTCACGGCATTTCTTTTCAAGGCATTTGGCATAGACCTTACCCGGGACACTGATGAGAGATACGCCCCTATAATTGGTGCATTTTCTCTTGTCTCCTTTCTTGTGGATAGGTATTATCACACTAGTTTGCCATTGCTTTGGTGCTTGCCCAGTACTACACGCCACCTTACAAACACGAGTCAGCCAACGAACACCATGTATGTTCATTGCTTTTAACATTTCAGGTCTGATATCATCCTCACCAGGTGCTTTTCCAGTTTTCAATGATTTGATCACTGCATTCACATCTGTTTCGGTTATCTGAATATCTTCCCCAACCTGTTCTTCGTGAATTTGTATCGGTGTAGCATCAACTGGGTTTAAAAGATCACTAAAGTACTCTCTCCACCGATTCAAAATAGCATCTTGATCTTTCAGAGTCACACCATTTGAATCTTCGATAAAGAGAGCGGCTCGAGATCTGTTTCCACGCAAACGGCGAATGGTCTGCCAGAACACTTTGTTTGCCGTTTTGAAATCATCGTCTAACCTTTCTCCAAATTCCTTCCAGGCTCTTTCCTTATACAGTTTAACTTTTGTGGCTGCCGTCTTACGTGCTTCAGAGTACTGCGAACGAAGTTCAAGTGATGACTTATTTGCAAGCCAGGCCTTATAGGCCACTTTTTTCGCACGAATAGCTTCTTTAACTTCTTGGTTCCACCAAGGAGTTCTTTTCTCGCTACTCTTCGTCCCTCCAACACGCTTACGTCCACAACAGTTAGTAGCGGACGCAATGACTGCTGTTCGAAACAAACACCACTCAGTTTCAATGTCTGCAGTAGAGGTCGGAAGTTCTTTGAACTTAGATGCAATGTTGTCTGCAAATGCAGTTCGTACCTTTTTGTCAGCCAATAATTCCCATTTGATTCGATAAGTTTCTCGTGGTCGAAAAGTCTTTCGTTTTTTCAAGGGTTTCAAAGCTTTCAAAGTGCAGACAACTAGGTGGTGATCAGTTGACAACTCAGCCCCTCTTTTAACACGGACATCAGACACGGTAGAAAACAAGTCCGCCGAAACGATACAAAAATCAATCAGGGAGCGTTGTCCCAGAGAGTCTCTGTACCAGGTGTACTTATGAATTCTTTTGTGCTGAAAAAATGTGTTCATTATGCACAGCCCATTGGTGGCACAGAACTGCAATAAACACCTTCCGTTCTTGTTAATGTCAGGGTCACCATGTTGCCCAATAACACCTTTCCAGGTTGCATTGTCGATGCCCACATGTGCATTGAAATCGCCCAAAAGGACAAGGGATTCTGCTGAAGTTGCTTTTCCCAATGCAACCTCAACTTCCTCCAGAAAGGCTTCGTACTGTGATTCTATGTTAGGTGCGTACACCTGCAATATACACAGAGATCGCTTCGGCAGCCTTAGCTTTAGAAGACAAACCCTTCCTCCCAGTGGTACCCAGTCAACGACACATTCAGCTATGTTGGGGCTCACAAGTAAGCCAACACCAGCTTGAGCAGACATTGCTGCATCAACACCTGAGTAGAAAATTTTCCACCCACCGTTCAACTCGACAGTTCCAGAACCCCGGCGCTTTGTTGATGAAATTCCCACAACATCAAGGCGATACTGTTGGGCTTCGCGAACAAGCTCCTGCTCTATTCCTGTCAGTGACGAAACGTTCCAGTTCCCGATAGCTAGATTCCGGCAGTTTGGTCCAACTCGAGTACGTTTTCTGTGCGCTGCCCCCATTTGCCTCCCCAAACGCTTAGCGACTGCGTTGGTGGGTTTCCGGTGACGGTCAGCTAGTGGGGGAGACTGTAGCTTATTTTTCGAACGAGTCCCTCTGCCTAAAACTGGAACGCGGACCTTTTTATCCTGCTCGCCGTCCGATGCAGCATGAATATTGTTATTACAATTTTCCATTTAGCTACAGCATTGGATTGCTACTTGGTCTGTTTCTCTCCTTCGACCTTACCGCCATGGGTGACCCTGATGGAAGTGATTAAACACTACCGACGGCGTTGCTCTAAGGATCATTGAAAACTCAAACCTCCCCACCACGTTAAGGTGGCAATCCATAGGAGAGGATTTCTGGCCTTCCCATAATTAATTTTGCATTCCATTGATCGATTCGTGCACCACAATTTAAACGCTTTCTTTTTCCGATCTATTGCATCCTTTACTTGCTCGCTCCACCACCATGTGTTTCCTCGATCTTCCCCTCCCTCTTTCGTCACAATTCATCACAGGCCTGTAAAACTCCCTTTTTATAAGATCCCCACAAATCCATTGAATCAGTGTTCACTAATTCTACTACTCTTTCTTTAAACCTCTCTTTGATCTCTTTTTCCTTCAGCTTCCATACCCTCCATCTCACTCTTTTGCTCTTCTTCAACCACTAGCCTGTGTTGTGATTCCCCAGGTATAACTTTCACATCACGTATATACTTTCTCCAATCAGAACAAAGTCTATTTCTGTATCATTTCCGCCTGAACTGTAAGTCACCTTTCTTTCATCCCTCTTCTTGTACCACGTGTTTGCTACGCACAACTCTTTCTTATCACAAAAATCTAATAGCAATCTTCCTTCAGCGTTTCTTTGCCCTATTCCACGTATACCTTCAAATCCTTCCGCACATTTCCCAACATGACCATTGAAATCTTCCAATCCCAACACCAATTCGTTTGCGTTTCCCATACTCCACTCACGCGCCATTTCCTCATAAAATATCTCCGTCTCAGCATCTGGCTCTCCACTTTGTGGTGCTTAAGCGCGCTATTACTCTCACCACCTCTTCTCCAAACTCTAATCCAATGGCCATGACTCTGTCACACCTTCTTCTGACCTCTGCCACGTTCTCGCACAGTTCTTCTTTTATCAATATACCCACGCCTCCAGTCTTATCATCATTTCCACACCACCATAGTTTGTACCTCCTTCCCTTGACGCCAAAAGAGCGAGCTCCTTCACCTCTCCATCTCAATTCCTGCAAATAACCAGTGATGTAAGCGCATACAAAAATTTTCGACGCCGTCAGCGTAAAAGTAAATGTTTCAAAAACTTTGCGCCGTAAGCGTCATCGTAACTTTTCAAAAAGTTGGCGGCGTAAGCGTAAACTCTAGCGTAGACTCATTTTCGCTTAGCGTCGAAACTTCGTGAACAGTAGAAACAGTGACAAACAATTTTATTCGAAGAAAACTTGAAATATTTGTCTATGTACGGCCAAGGATTGCTGCTTTGTTACATTTCAATTCTAGAGTTTGTTACAGTACAAAAAAGAATACCGGTAGGCTACTACCTTTTAGTTTTACAGTAGGCAATGTAACCGAAGCAAATAGAAGTCCATAGATTAACGTTAAAATTGTTATGGCAGTAGAAGTCGCTTCAACGGCACCTGTAGAGGATTACAAAAAACTGACATCGTAGGCAAATTTACTGTATCCCAGCAAACACACCACGGGTTTTCCACGTGGCCGTTTGGTGGAATTTAGGTGGAAAAAAAACGTGGAAAAAGTCACGTTTTAAACATGTGGAAGTTACGTGATTCAAATCAAATAAGAAGAGTTAACAACCAGGTTTCGATTTAAAAAAAGCTGCTTATGTACAGAGCGATAAATTTGCACTGCTAAACTAATAAAATTCGGGAAAAAATATTGTCTTTATTATTTGCAACTTTTGTTACGTGGTAAAATGGTGGAAACCATGTGGTAAAAGTCACCACTCAAATCTGGATAAAAATAGTAATTTTTAAAAAATGTTAAAACAGTTTCAAACCTAAATATCTATTCTAGAACAATTATTAAAAAATATGAACATTCTGCAAAAATTAGGTAACGTGGATATCACATGGATTTCACGAAAAAAATTTGGTGGAATTTACGTTGCTGCGAAACGTAGCGAGGTAATGTTGTAGCCACGTGTTTTCAACGATATTTTTTAAAAACATCGTAAAGTGACAAAATGTACCAATTGCATTATATTTTTGCTTTACTGTGCAGAATAATAGCTAAAGGGCTGCTTACAATCCGTAGCAGAATAATGGTGGAAATTTGGTGGTGAGTGCAACGTGGCATGGTATGGTTTTGTCCACGTTAATTTCATGTTATAATGTTGGTAAAATTGAAACGTGGCAGAGTAATGTTACAACCACGTGTAATCCACATTATGATTTCGGTACCCTAAAAAAGATGAAAAACAATTCAATTGCAATATTTATATTTACCTACTAAACGTACTATGCAGCATGGTAACAATTTTTCTTTTAACCATGCGGTTTTAAATTTTTGTGGATATTTGGTGGTGAGTGCAATGTAGTGTGGTAACGTTTTCTCCACGTCGATTCCACATTGTAATTTTGGTGGAATTAAGGTGGCAGTGAAACGTGGTGAGATGATGTAGTAACCACGTGTAATCCACATTATGATTTTGGTATTTTTAAAAAGATACAAAAACTTGAATCACGATATTTTTAGGTATCTATTGACTGTACTCAGCTGCACGTCAACAATTTTTACTTCTAAAAATGTTTTTATAAATTTTGGTAGGTATTTATTGGTGGTGAGTGCAATGTAGTGTGGTAACGTTTTCTCCACGTCGATTCCACGTCGTAATTTTGGTGGAATTAAGGTGGCAGTGAAACGTGGTAAAATGATATGGTAACCACATGTAATCCACCTTATAGTTTCGATATTTTGAAAAGATACAAAAACTTGAATCGCAATATTTTTAGGATTCTATAGTGATTGTACTCTGCAGCATGGCAATCAATTTTACTTCTAAAAATTTTTTTTTAAACTTTGGTGGATATTTGGTGGTGAGTGCAATATGGTGTGGTAACATTTTCTCCACGTTGATTCCACGTTGTAGTTTTGGTGGAATTAAGGTGGCAGTGAAACGTGGTGAGACGATGTTATAACCACGTGTAATCCACATCACAACATTGGCAGCTTTGTGAATTGATATGAAAGTCCAATTTCAATATTAATTGATGTGCCTTGGTTATTTTTTTAAGCATGCATGGTAACAAATTTTACTTCTATTAATTTTTTTAAATTTTGGTGAATATTTGGTGGTGAGTGAAATGTGGTGTGGTAACGTTTTCTCCACGTCGATTCCACATTGTAATTTTGGTGGAATTAAAGTGGCAGTGAAACGTGGTGTAATGATATTGTAACCACGTGTAATCCACATTATGATTTTGGTATTTTTAAAAAGATACAAAAACTTGAATCACGATATTTTTAGATATATCTATTGATTGTACTCAGCAGCATGTCAATAATTTTACTTCTAATAATTTTTTTTTTCAATTTTGGTGGTAGTGATAAGTGCAATACGATGCTATATAACTTCATATCATAGCTGCGAGGATAATACACGTTACTGATTTAGGAAAAGAAAGGTTTTTGATCGAAATCAAAAATGTGAAGCTTTCTCGAAATCGGAAGTTCAGGTCTATTTTATGGTTTTAGTTTGAATCGAAATCTCTTATTTTCTGTTAAAGTTAAATTTTAAATTTCTGATTTTCGGTTTGGAGACAGAGTGGATTCAATTGAGCTTGAGATTTAATAGTTATGGAATATAATAATATATTTTGAAAGTTGAAAGGCGATAATGATCATAATAAAGTTTTTTTTCAACACTCCAAGACTACGTGCAATATTCACGACAGCTTCGAAAATTTATGCTGATAGTGTTTTAAAGTGCAAAGTTGTTTCACTTCATTTATTTTACAGCAGCAAAAGCAAAAACGTAAAAAAAACGACGTAAAATTGGTTTTCAAAAAAGGGGCAAAATTTGAAGGATATTTTGTACTCAATTTGGTAATAAAAGTAATATGCAGTATGGTAAACAGCGTTCGTAGTCTTCTGAAGTCTATTTTATTTGCACTTTGCGAAGAGACGGGTGGTCATAAACAGAGAAGAGTGACCTAACGAACGTATATTATTTTTCTCAATATCGATATGCTTAATTCAACCGGTTCTTTTATTTAATGGTTTAAATGCTGCGCTACTACGCAGCTACAACAGTGATAACTGATTCTAGTAATTTGCTGACTGCATTACAGTTGTTGAGCAGAGGTCTCGATCTTTGGTTATAAGTATTTACCGCAAGGTGGCGTGGGATGACTGAACAGTTGGTAGAACTTTCAACGCATAGCGCATATAGCCCTTTTACAGAACTATCGCAACACTGCATTGCAATTGATTTTGTCATAATCACAAACTAACTTAACGTGTTTTCGTGTAAAACTCTGAAAAAAAAAAAACGGAAGATCTTTTATCTGCTACCTTAAAAGTTTCAAGTGGCCATGTATGCATAAAACGTGATATACTTAACCTTATACTAATCAACTTAATCTCATAAATGTATTTTCTAGAATAAAACAATCAGTCACCAATACTTGAAATATCATAAAAAACCAACGAGCTTTTTCGCCACTTAAGTTCTTTAGGGGCAGTTAAAATTCAAATTTCTTTACGATAGTTGCAATAAATCACGCTTGGTTGCAATTATGTGCAATTGACGATATCACAAAAAAGACGGACAAGATACGAATTACACAGTAACCTACAACAAAATTTGGGTTTTAAAAAGTTAAAGCAACTTTAACGGCTTTACCCATAGACGCCTGAAATAGAAGGACTGCTAACTGCCAATCATGCAATATAAACAATTAAAATCAATGCAATATCTAAGGTGTAAACTGAAAATTATCGCCGAAATGAAACAAAGTTTACTTTTGCGAAAATTGTTTTGCGAGAAGCTGCAGCTGCAGCCGCTGCAGGACCCCGCCAGATTTTACAAGTTGTTTGATTGACAGCTTGTTTTTGTACCTGCGTTGCTCTAATAACACCAAAAGAGAAAAGTTTTTTTGGTAAAAGTCGCAGACTTGCGCCAGCACAACGCCAGGTGAAAGCATTCGTCCAATTGAGTGACATCTTGTTTTTAATAATTTTGAATAAATTTGAAGTTGTGATTGTGAACACTTTGAAGTTTTCCGCGAAGCAATAGAATGTAGTGCGAACTCTGTCACCGTTTGTGCACACGACACTTACCGGCTTACCGCGTAGTTTCCAGGCTGCGTCACCTTCTACGATTTAGCAATACTGTGACGCAGTGCCACTGCAACTCTGCAAGTAACGCTATTGTTGTTGCTTAATTGTTTTTTTTTTTTCCTTTTTTTACTTATAGATCAAAATTTATTATTCTGTTAAACTAATCCAGGTATGGAAAGTATGGAAGATGGCATTCCATTCCATTCTTAAAATCTTCCATTCCTTTCCATACCTGAAGTCTTCCATATTCCATACCAAAATTCCTCTTCCATTCCATTCCATTACATGCCCTGCCGGTAGGCAGTTCATAATTTTGTTGCAGTCAAACTCAGCATTGACTGAACGCTAGTTTGCTATTAGGACAGTACAGGGAAAATATTTCACCTAGGCTATAGCATAGCTGATATCACAATCAGTATTGTACTGTACAGCTGCAATACATACAAAACCACAACCTCGTACAGGTTTGTACCGGTTGGTCCAATGAAAGCCACTAGTCTATATAGGCCCTAAGCTTAAAATATTTTCTATGAAATTCCAACTAATCGTTCACTCTTCATCCTATGCTTGCACTAACTCGATGTGCACAATTGAAATATCAAGCAGATATGTTTAATTAACCTCTCTGCAGCAATTTTCCAACCAACGTCTCATAAAAGCTTTGCTTTTCACTAAGCGAAGTCTGATAGCTTGTCCACCGTAGCAACAACTTTTCGCCACTAGGGGCGCCGGAAAAAGGTCAATTAATTCTGACATAGCCATGATAGCCTATTTCGGAAAAATTTTCGCGCACTTTTTCCAACATACAGTATTTCAAAATAAATTTTTTTTTTGGTTATCATTTTCACTCATTTGACTTTCATTTTCATCCTGATTGGAGTTATGGAAGCAATCGATTCCACGAAAAAAACAAGAAGAATAACCACTGTGAAAAGCATTGCTTTTAGCTTTTCAATTTCGAAAGGGAAGAGTGATTCAGATGAGCATATTCAAGAGGCAGAGAATTAATCCAGTTTTGAATTTCAGGGGACAAATTGCATTATAATTTAAAAGAACTCCAGTGCGTGTTGGTTTTCTCCAGACTGATGATTTTAAACTGCCTTCTTTTATTGCGATTTCTGTGTCCGAAAATGCAAGCGATTTTGTGGATTTTTCAACAGTAAAAACAAGATTGTAGTGTTGGTTTTCAAAAGATTTAGAAGTTCAAAACAATCTTGTTCATTTTCAAAAATTGCTAAAATATTTCCACCTATCTCAAATAAAAAGCTGGAGAAGATTTTGGTTTGTTGTTCAAGCGGATAGTTTCTAAGTGTGCGAGGATTTTGTTAGCCGTCGTAATTTTGATCATTCATTTTTCATTGCTTTTGTGAAGCGTTAGAAGATAGTATATTCCCCGCTGCTTTGCTTTTCGCTGGTAATAATTCGCCCTGCGTAGGCTTTTCGTTTCCGAATCACGCTCTGAAGAAGGACGGACAGTCGACGTGTCCAAAAACGTTCAGCATATTATTTTTCGTGAAACCAGTGTGATAATACCTATCCACAAGAAAGGAGACAAGAGAAAATGCACCAATTATAGGGGCATCTCTCTCATCAGTGTCCCGGGTAAGGTCTATGCCAAATGCCTTGAAAAGAAATGCCGTGAAATAGTCGAGCCTAAACTAATGGATGCTCAGTGTGGCTTTTGTCCTGGCCGAAGCACAATGGACCAGATCTTTGCCTTGCAGCAAATCTTTGAGAAGTCGTGGGAATATGCTAAAGAGGTCCATGCATGTTTTGTTGATCTTGAAAAAGCATAAAAAGCATATGATCGCATTCCTAGAGACAAGCTTTGGGCGGTGTTGTTACAGTATGGCATTGATGGCCAGTTACTAACTGCTATTAAGTCGCTGTACATGCATTCTGAGGTCTGTGTTCGTGTTAACAGCGCAATGACGAAACGTTTTAAAGTAAGTGTGGGACTACGACAAGGCTGCTCGCTTTCACCTATTCTATTCCTTATTTATATGGATAGAATAGTTAAGAAAAGTGAGTCTTGTGGCGGAGTAAAGATCGGTGAATGCACTGTACAACGTCTGTTATTTGCAGATGATCTTGCACTACTCGACTCTACCCAAAATAGTCTCCAGCAAGCTCTTGACAGGTTTTCGGATGCATGCTCTGTTGCTGGAATGAAAATCAGTACAACAAAAACAGAAACCATGTGCCTGTCCAGACAACCAAAGCAGTGCTCTCTCCAGATTGATGGAGTACTACTAAAACAGTCAGAGAAATTCAAGTACCTCGGCGTCTCATTCACAAGTGATGGCAGACAAAATAGCGAATTGGATATCCGCATCGGCAAAGCTAGTGCAGTAATGCGCCAGCTCCACCGATCTGTGGTACTGAAACGGGAGCTTTGCACCAAGGCAAAGCTATCCATTTTCAGATCAGTCTATGTTCCTATTCTGACTTATGGCCATGAGTGTTGGATCATGAATGAGAAAGTGAGATCTCGAGTTCAAGCAGCCCAAATGGGATTCTTGCAAAGAATTAGCGGTTTGACCTTGTTGGACAAGGTTAAAAGTGCAGATATTCGTGAATCTCTAAACATCGAATTGCTGCTTCTCCGACTAGAAAGATCGCAACTGCGTTGGTATGGACATGTGACACGAATGTCCCAGGAAAGAACAGCCAAAAAGCTGCTCTGTTCAACACCGATTGGTCGAAGGCCTAGAGGCCGTCCCAGAACTCGATGGCGAGATTGCGTAGAAGATCTTAGTCGGTCTCGCCTTGGCATCCCAGCAGAGCATCTATCCTTTGTTGCAGAGGATCGAGATGCTTGGAGGCTCCAACTCGAGCTGCTGCCCCCGCGACCCCCCAACGATAAGCGGGTCTTGAAAAAGTAAGTAAGTAAATTTTGTAAATAATGAAAAAAATACGGTTCAATCATAAAATGGTTCAATGTTCTAAAATTATTAGCTGTAGCAACCATACGAATATTGAAAATTTCCTCTCTAACAAAGTTATACAATCGATAATTCGTCATCAATTCTGCAATTTCAACTATAGTTACAGTAGAAACAACTGTTAAAGCAGTGTTCCCAACGTAAGGCATAACAAAAATTTGGTGGGGCGTGGGAGTTTTAAAACACCATAAACCATCTTTGCTGGGAATACAAAATAAAAATGCACTTGTTCACAACCAAAGTTATTAGTGTATATATTAATTTGGTTTGCTTGTTTACAGTGTTGGATACGACTTGAGTCCAGATTTTGAAGACTCGGACTCGTAAGTTTTACCTGGGACTTGGACTTGAGTCCTTTTTTTCGGCGACTACTCAACTAGCAAAAAAAATGCGAGTTATGGTGAGGTTTTTGGTTTTTCTGTCTATGGCAAATTCAATATTACTGTAGTATAGCATAGAAACATCCCTTTTTGTGCTTTTAACGTAAGTGCTATAAGTTTTCTTATCTACTAAATTTTATATTCCGTCATTTTCAGCGTTTCTCGCTTGTTGTTTCCAGCAGGCGAGCAGGAGCTGCGAAGGTGTTACTATTTAAGAAAGTCGCAATCAATCCACATTCTCGTCTGCCATTATACGTTAACTCAAAATAAAGGCATGACGCAATGCACAGGAGGTCTCATCACGCGTCGACATCGATCTCGCATGAATGGAAAGCTCCTTTCCCATTTAGTAGTCTTGAAATCCAATTATTCTTTTGTGTAAATAAGGGTAAAACGAATAAATTACCGGTAGCTAAAACTAAACGCTTTTTTTGTAACTTTTTACCTTCATTTTTTTTTCTTGGTTGTTTTAGGCCTAGTCAAGGGCGTGGTCAGGGGGAGAGGAACGGGGGCCATGCCCCCCCCAAATCTATCCGGGAGAAAAACAAGGTTCTTAGCAGTTACGACAAATATTTGCTATTGCGTGATTGTTTTCTTTCTGGACTTCCAATAAATGGGCTTACAATGGAGAAATACAATTCTAATTACAATTGTTCTGCGCTTTATTTCACACAGCTATGTGAGACATTGCCTTATTTCGCTGATATGTTTCTACAGGTAGATCTTTGTCTGAAACGGTACTAACCAATCATGTACGCCTGTAATTCATTAATAAGTCGCCGGTCGCGGTTCTTTGAAATTGCACTTTCACTCCCATTTATTGCAAATATAGGCTACTAGATCAGTGCAGTAGGTCACGTCTATTACTAGATTCATGTGCACCTCCAAAAATCAAAATAAATGGTAATAAAAATAATAACTCGATGAAGAAAGAGAGTTGTGGGTAAGTCGATCTTCGATGAAGTAAAATGTCGTGAAAATATATCAGGTTAGATTCAAAAGAAGAAAATTATAGATTATTTGTCATAGGTTCACGCAATGGCGGGCACGAATCCATGCCCCCCCCCCCCCCCCGCCATGGCGTTGTTGTGGTGTCGTGGATTATGAATTATACTGTAAAACACATCTACACGTTATCCAATCAAATGCACCAATTTGTCGGCAACTGATGAGAACCTTTGTAAAAGCCGTATTTATTATTGCATTGAGCCAGTGTGGCACCTAAGAATTGCATTGGACCAGTTGGGCACCCTAGGAGAAGTGCACAATCTGGGATCTGGGGGCGGCGGAGCTCCCAGTGCCCGGAGACTAAGAATACCAGCGTACCGGTAGTTGATAAACTTCCTATTCTCGACAACAATAGCAGACAACATCAAATAGGTATTTTGTGGTTGTTTTTAATCGTTAACAGCAAGCGAAATAACACCGAATAGCGAAGACGCAATTACCAAGTGTTTCATGAAGTTTTTCCTGTTCTTATTTTGTCTCTGTTCAAGCCACGCTGCAAGCATGCACGTTGTAACAATAACAAAAGTAATGATCAAAGTGGTTGTCGCTTTGCGCGATTTACATTAACTTTCGCAATCGTGGCGGGAAACGATTAGCACCACAATTCAGTTCGCAAAACAAACACGTGGCTGCTGTGGACTAAAAGTGCAGTCAGCACTTTCTCACGCTTTCGGGGCGAACTGAATTTGTACATCGCCACATCGGATGTTTTGATAGAAAGAATTTTTTTTAAATCGTTTATTAAAAAAATGTAAGCCGCCCCCGTAAGTAAGCCGCCCTCCAATGTAAGCCGCACAAATGATGAAAAAATATTTATAAGCCGCGGCTTACAATCGAGTAAATACGGTAATTGCTAATCTGCCACACAAAAGTTGGTGTTTGGATCTTTACTCCCTTAGTCTGTGTTCGTCTCACTCTATGCTCGTGTTATGAGAAGCCCAAAACACAAGAGCAAAATTTTTAGTTGCGAAGCATTTACAGTCATCTCACACAGGAGACGCAAATCTTCTTGGGTAATTTCAGCTGCTTTAAGTGAAACTGCACAGTTTAGAAGCTTTGTGTGACAGAGATAAAAGTGCGGCAACACTTTGAATGTCATGCTGTAAGTGCTTTCCTGCTAAATAACTTGATGCAAAAGCTATGAAAGGTCGTTTTGAATACGGTTATTTTTGTCGCAAAAATACTGATACTTATGCAATATCGACATTCTGCAGACTTTTTATGCTGTGAGGTGTGATGCACAGAGTGCTCGCAAATTATAGGCTCTGTTAACTCTCGACATCTTTTTGATAAACTGCAATTTTGATCATTATTGGTGCACTGTAAATAATATTGGACTGACAAAATAGATTTTTGATAAGAATGTTATCGTGCGATTTAAGCAACATCATATTTTTTAATATTTTAATGTAGTTAAACATTTTTTATAGAAGAAATCTATACTGATCGCCGCCGTAGCAGTTTTACTCAAAACTGTATCTACCTTGTCCAGCTCCTCGTATCAGGAACCATCTGTTGGTAAGTTATTGTTTGTGTTTTATATATTTGTTGTACTTTTCCTCTTATCGTGCGTGAGAAGGTGATGGAAGCGCTATAAAAAGCTTGTTTACGAGAGTAGTTGCCTAGGTCTGATATACCATGCAGTGACTAGAGCGTGTGCCTATGGTGCGGTAGACTTAGGGTTCAAATCTGAATCGGGTTAAACCAGCGGCTCAAAAATAACTCTAATGGGACAAAGTGCATATTAAGCCGACTAGTTCACTGGTTGTGCGGTTGAAAAGATGCTTAACGCTACATTTGGGGTTGACGCAGTCGAAGTCACGCCATTATCTAACTTGTCGCTTTTTTTAGCGATGGCTTAGTTTTGTCTCAAGGCTAAAACAGTGCACTTGAGAAAAAACGAAAAAAAGTATTTAATTGCAAATTTACCGCAAAATATTTCTCATTTAATATTTATAAAAGTAGTAGAAATTTCAAGAACAACAGTCAAATTTAGTGACATTTGTTCTTACTTAGCTTCAAGTACCCCTTCAGGGAGCCGAGAACCAATATGGCTGACCACGGGCAATGAATCAGATCTTGAAAATGACGCCACCGTAGGTATGATTCTTAAAAACACATAGTGCTAGAAACTTTAACAGCTTTCCTTGAAGGCATATGGCTGAAATAATGAGGGTGTTTATTGAATTTAGCTTAGCCTAGATTTTGCATTGTTGATTGTTGTTTCTGAACATGATTAGGTAGGCACGTATACATAATATTTACAAATTACGTTTTTGGTAAGGAATAAAATGGAAGTACTTACCCAGAAGTAAGAAACCGTTGTCGCGTTTTTTGCGTTGCTGATTTGGAGTTTTCTCAGCATATTCCAAAAAAGTTTTATCATCAAAATTGCACATCGAAGGAACTGTTAGTTTGTAACTTTAATTACTAAAATTCATTTAACAAAAAAGATGACCCGACCCCCCTACATACAACTGTGTATTCAATTTAGGATTGTGCTTTTTTATCAATGGAGCTTCTTGAATTTTAAAGAGGAAAATTAAAACTAGAGAACTTTATAAATTTTAGTTCTTTCAGTTTTAATCTGCCTACTCGATTACTGCTGATGATGATAACTGAAGTCATGTTACCAAAACGTTCAGTGACGAACTTTACTCTGGCTTTAATTTTCATCTTCAAAGATATTTTTATCCCATATTTACTGTATTCTTGAATGTTGGTTTTGTATTCAGTGTTGTACGCCCTAATCACTTTAAAATTGTCATTCTTCACGTGTCGGCGTGTTGTCATACCAATGTATAACATATTCGCGTCACACGAATAATATGTCATACATTCGAATGTGTCATACATTGGTATGACAACACGCCATTTGAGTACTAGAATACAAGAGAACTTCCAACTCAAAAGAAAATCAGCAATACAGGGTCACATAGATAAACTTGCCAAGTCTGTAACCAAATTAATGCGAAGAATGACAATTTTAAAGTGACTAGGGCGTGCAACACTGAATACAAAACCAACATTCAAGAAACTTTATTGATAAAAAAAAAAACACAATTCTAAACTAAATAAACAGTTGTATGTAGGGGGGTCATCTTTTCTGTTAAATGTATTTTAGTAAGTATATTCAAACTGGTGTTAATTTTGATGTTGATTCGTATTTTAGTTTGGGTAATGCTGTTGTACATTTTTACCCTGTACACATGTCCAATTTATTAATTTTCGATGTCATAATTAAAAAAAAGTGATTATAACATCAAAAATTTAATTGTGATGCAAAAAGCCCGTGGGCCTAAATTAAGTCCACTTAAACTGGACGAGTGGACAGGGCATTTGTGTAGGCCTATTAATAGGTTACGTCATTTCACTTGTAATAGTATTCTTCTATGAAGTAGTTGTACGAAATAATGTGGTAATTGTTAGTAATAGTGAAAGCATGCCATATTTTTTAAATACTGTCATTTGGAAACTTTGTACTTGTAAATCCAATTTTTTTTCTCTGAAGAGGATCAAAAGTTATGGTCAAAGACGTTTAGATTTTTCAAAAAAATGTTATCGATATTAAGTCTTTAATGTAAAATCGGTAAAATGGAATAGCTCTAAACAATTTTGAAAATTGTCCCTAAGACCAAGTGAATGTATGAATCTATAGGCTACGAACTAAAGTTGATTTTTGATCTATTGCAGATCCTCAAAATATGATGAAAATAATTCGTCAGCTAAAAAACGATATGAAAACCCTTCATCGCAGCAACGCAACAATTATTGAAAATCAACGGCAACAGCTTAATGTACTTACACAGCTGTTGAATGATGGTGGAGGAGTCGTGAACGACGAAGAACTTCTCTCTGAACCATTATGCGATGTAAAGGAATTGGAACAGTTTTGTTCTAATTTAACCGAGCGTACTGCTCAAAAGAAGCTGGTGAGTAGTTCTTACACATTACTCTTTAGACTGTGAAAGCATTTTATTGTGCTAATACAGCGTCACTTCGCTATACCTGAGTACCGGTATGTCCGATGCACACCTGACGGTTCCGTGCAAGGGTCACAGATCCTTCGTAACGGATTTGGCGGCTGCAAACAAATACATTTATTTTGTCATGTACTTTGGATGACTGCTGGTTCAGAAACGCAAGTTTATTTCGTAATCTCCCCCACTACACTTAATAATTTTTTTATTTAAGGCTTTAAAATAAGCTTAGTTAATTAAATGATCAATTAAATTTTGACTCTATTTAGAAAATATTGAGTAAAAGCAAAGCTCACCCTCCTCTAGCAAAGTGTTCAATCACTATCAGCTAGAGTTTATATTATTGTATAAAATAAAATCACTACTTTCATAAACCACTACAGCCTGTATCGCCGTTGTCAGCTCTTCAAGTGGTATCGGTGCATCTAAACACGAACGTACTTGTTAATCTATGGCTTTACCGGAAATTCATTCTCATTGGCTGCGGCTTCGTTTTGCACCGATGCAGCTTCCGGGTTGCACAGCTGACAGTTCCCCGTAGTGTTGTACAGCAGCAGATTTTTTACCCGCAATTTCGAGCAAAAATATTTAAAAGAACATGTATTATGGGAATAAATGCCGAAAACACTAACTCAAATAACCTTTACAAGCTCTTGAATATCGTTTCTTATATTTCGACCAGTTTTAGCACAGGTTTTTACTTTATTTATATTTTACGTTCATGTTTAGATACACCTATATCACCTGAAGGGCCGACAACGGCGAAATAGGCTTAGTGGTTTATGGAAGTAGTGATTTTATTTTATGTTATAGATATTATCGAGGTAAAAAAAATTTTCTAGTGTTTTTGTTGTCTGTAGATTGGCCTTCTAAGCAGCCTCGGCGGAAGAGGAATGGGGGATATGGTCCGCAATATGATGCGAAAAATAGGCACCAATGTTTTGTGGGCACAATTTAGCCTAAAAGGAAAAAGGGGCAAAAGAAGCTTCAAAGAAACTACTTTGTTGCCTTATATTGTAAGTAAAGTAAGATCGTAAGATCAGCTGCTTGTCTTCACAATAATTACATGTGTGCAACTGTACATACTCATACAGTCCTAATGCTTATGTCCTTAAAAATAAATTTACGTCCTTGACTGGTTTCTTCTACAGTAAATAATGGATCATCCCTTGGACTTTGTTTTTTGATTTTGCTTTATTTTTTCATTTTGTATTTTCTTCATTCTATATCTATACTTAGTCTTATTCGATATCCAATTACGAACACCTAAGTTAGCAATGAGAACACTAATCTCAAACGTTTTCCGTGAAATCTAACTTTACTTTAGATCTGGGATGCTTTATGCTAATAATTCATTGCATTTTCGCAGAGGCTACGCAAACAAACATTAAAGAAGCCAAGGTAGCAGATATCGAGTTGGCTGTCGCGGATGCTTAAAATATGCGCCGAAAAACTAAGTGAGTACATGATCATTGAGTCACATTTCGTAGGCTATCTGCAAATATTTTCTAACTTCTATTTTATGTTATATACTAGAGAAATGAAGAAAATGAATTACTCTTTAACAAAAATTAATTTTGAAACATTATCGGTAAAATTTTGCACCAAACTAGAAATGTATGGTGATAACTTAATTTAATTGAAGCTGGGTATCGCTGAGCCCACCTCCCATGCACAGCTTGACCTAACGAAATTAGATAACAGAGGCTCTAGCGCTATCGTTATTCCAAAAATCGAAAAAACGAAATTCTTTCTTTCAGATCCTATAATGATTAGGTTTTGCATTGACAATTTAAATTTGTGTACATCACTAGTGTCTATTAGTTCAGGGTTTCGAAACACAGTTATCGCTTTGCGATATACAGCGGTAGGTATGATTACCAATTTATGAGCATTTGAATTAACTCGATGCGGATTCGATTTAGAGTCTACCGCTCCAGCGGAAACGCTCCGTCGTTCCATCCGCTCTGAGTCATTTGGTTAGTTTCTCATCGTTGTGATCTGGCCTAACCTTGGTTTTAATGTTATGTAGAACTACAACATGGTTTAAAACTTGAAAGCGTTCTATATCATTGCATGAACATCCTTCTTGTTTTTTAGAAAGCTGAGTTAGAACGCTCCACCAGCCAAAAAGAAGTACTGGTGAATGAAGATGAAATTGACAGTGAAGAGGATCAGCACGTTTGAAAATTTGTATTTTTTGTGATGTGTGTCTTTTACCGAGTGTTTTCTTTTCACACGCAATGTATTTTGAGAGCTAGCCGTGTTTTCTAATATATTCATTTCATTTTAAACCGAATGTATTTTGACAGCTTTACCGTATAGAACATCTAAGCAATTCATCGCATTGTCATATACGGCATTAATGCTGTAATCAACGTTTTTGTGTGATGGAGAAGCTTAATAGTATTTTGGTTGAAAAGACGCAGATTGACTGTAAAAACTAAGGGAACAAGTAGGCCTAATATTGTGTCGTACGAATAAAGTAGTATTTTTGTGATCAACTAGTGTGACGTCTTTGTGAAAAATGCCTGGATGGAATGTAAAAATGAAGGAACATTTTTATAAACTTTTGTCCAAGAAGGTTGAAACCATTATTTTTTGCAAGAAACCAATATTGTAACTACTTGCACTTATTGCTACCTTACTCTTTCATTCATGATGATCCAACACTGTAAGGCCTATATCGGAATAGGAACGTAAACTAATCTGACAAGAGTAAATTTGCCATATGATGCAAAGTAATGCTTTGCAATGCAAAGCATCACTGCACTTGCTTTAACAACATTAAGGATATCATCATTCGCTATTTTAAGTGCATCACTTGAAAACATCAATTTAACACATCAATTAATTAATTTAACACATCAATTAAAACAGACACATCAATTTAACCATTCATTAACATGAATTTTTCAAGGCTTAATGAAAGCTAAAAATTTGATTTATGATGCTTTGGAGGAGGAAGAACTAAAGCCGCACACGTTCATCCATTTTTTGAGCTGACTTATCTCATGGCATTTGTTTATCAATGCACTGAACATAGATTTCAGCGGCTCAGTGAAAAGGTTGATGTGCAAGACGCCTAGTAAAGTGTGTTTTTCCTCTTGCTTTAGTTTTTATGAAATGTCACCAAACCGGTCCGTCGTTTTGCCAGCGCGTAGCAGTCTTTTACGACAGTCGATGAACATGAGTTACCCAACGCATGCCGTTTCCGCTTATCTTTAACGCCAAAAATTGGGTACATTTCCTCACTAGGAACTTTTCGCCTTCGAAAATTATTAGCTTGCAATACATTGAGTTGTGGCCTAAATCGGTTGACGAGATTAAGTTATGACGAAAATGGGACAATTTGACAGAAAAAATCGGACTTAAAAGAAAAACGGGAGAAAAAACTAACGCAGAAATGAAGGAACCATCCCTTACCGCACAAAACAATCGAAAGCGGAAAAAGTCAGGCCAAGAGTCAGTTTTTTTAACGCAAGGACCAGAGCCAGGAGAGAGGACATATGGTACTGTGACCCCCTCCCTGCGTGCGCCTATGCCAAAAGTGTGTGATTACAACTTACAGTACTGTGGAGCACTAGAGTCAATTTCTAAATTTGACACCTCAACGAGCACCAAAAAAACTTTTACATAACAGAAAAAGCCTTTTACGTGATGCCTTTTCTTGTCAAAAAGTTACTTGGTTTTCAAAAAAAACTTTGTCGATAGTTGTATGTAGATATAAGGCAGAGTTTTTCAACCTTTTTCGAATCACAGAACACTTTTTGTATTGCAAAAGTCTCGCGACACACCCAAGAAAAAATTAAACACGTTTTAAGACTTAAAATTATTTACTCGTTTCCACTTATTTTCTCGTTTCAGTTATTTCTTGCAATAAATAAGAATTTCAAATGAATTGCTGCGGAAATTCTACATGAATTCCAAATAATATTATAATAAATTGTAAATGAATTCCGGTTGAAAATCATTAGAGATAAGGATAGATACAAAATTTTTGCTTACATAAAAAATGGAGAAGTGATAACTGGGTAGTCTGCAGTCTCTTTTGCCCTCACTATGAGCCGTATCTGAAAGTGTTCATTTAAGCATTAGAAATAGTAGCAATTAACGAACGAATGATTATTAACAAAAGTATTCTTTTCTTTAATTCCCACCTATGTTCTCACGTAACAGTGCGAAAATAATAAAAAACGGGACATCTGAGAAAAAGTCGGGACGCTCAAAATTAGATGAAAATACGAGACTATCCCGTTCAAAACGGGACGTCTGGTCACGCTATAGACCTAAAAACCATCCAGATTTTCCGGTGCGCCCGAGATTGAAATTAAAATGTTATGGTTAAAAACGCTTGTATCATCAGCACAATGAAAATCGAAACCCTAGCTGCTACAATGTTAAGTAGTTACAACGTTTGTTTTTGTATATGACTAATTGACCATCTGAGCAGCCGCAATGGGGCAAAATTTTCATTTCTAGGTTAATTCTGACTCCAAAAAAATGATTCCAACATACTGCTTAATGATACGGAACTTACTCATTCAATTAGGGTCTCTTAAAATTGGACAGCAGAGAGCCATGTTTTAAAACAATTAAAAAAAAGACTGCCCCATATCACGACAGTCATTTTTTCCACACTTCAAACATTGAGTAGGCCTAACAAAGAATTTGTTTTTCTAATCAATTTTTTGAGATCGCAAAGACGAGCTAAAACCTAAACGTCCACGTTTGACAGAAGATCATTTTAAGTATCTACAGAGAAAAAGCGTAACAGAGACACTAAAACTATCTACAGAGAAAAAGAGAAAAAAACATTTTAGAAGGTCAGAGTGATGGCGCGAGCCGCTGAAGAGAAAAAGGACATTTTAGAAGGTTCAGAGTGATGACCCAAGCCACCGCTATTTAAGTCAACATTTAAATCAAAGCGCAGCTGTTCGTACACTCAGAAAAACTGGCTCTAATTCTCGATGAATTGAGATGACTGTAAAACAGATGCAGTGGTGTATAGCCTAGTAGATTGAACAAATGCGGTGATAGAAACAGAACATTAGCAATTTCAGTTTATTTTTTGATTATGTGAAGGACAAGTTTTATCCATTATTATTTATGGAAAGAAGCATACAGCAGTAAAGTTTGCCGAGTTAACTTTGGTTACGAGTTTAATCGATCTTCAGTTATGTTCTCGTATCGACATTAAAGCAATGATTGTAAACTTGACAATATCGGACAAATTTTCAATATTCGCAATAGCATATTGGCAGATTCGTGCAAGGTGCATGATAATATTACATTTTGGAAAAAAACTTGAATAAATGATCGGCAGTACAGAACTGAAGTACAGCTTTGAAAAAAACTGTTTTTGCATTTGGCTTCAAGAACCATTCTTTCACAACTTTTTTGTTAGCTTTGAAAAAAGCTGTTTAGTTCAATAAGCATTTCGTGTTGCACTCTTCAGTGGGTAATCGTGTCAATGGAAAAACATTTGCTGGCCACCGTTATACATTTTCAAAAATGATCGAGTCTTTCGCAGTAAAAAATGTGCCACATTCCATCTACTCAAGTAACACAAACTTTTTCAAAAATTTTAAAATCCTTCTGAACTGTTGTTTCATTTAATTTGAAGTCAAATTTGCTTTTTATTTGTAAAAATAAGAATAGATTCAATCGAAATTATAACGTTTTGTTGAGTTGTTGTACTGCGATGTAGCAACAGCTTGGAATTTGATTATTTCTGTAGTCAAGTCTTTTTGTTATTCGACTAAATGTCAAATGCCACTAATTTTGTTTTTATTTGATAAATAGATGGACGGTTGCTGGAATTAGATGATACATATCTTAAAAAAAAATATTGAGTGTAGCAACAAAGTTTGTTTTTGAGATAAATAATGATTCGATAAGACTTTAAATATTCGATGAAGAATTCATAGAATGGGTAGATGCGAATGTGGAAGAAATGCCATCTAAGAAGAAGCTGAGAGTAATTGTGGGTGGTAACTGGTAAGTGATGCTATTTATTGAAATTGATGTAAAATGAATTAATCACTAAAAATAAAGCAATGCAGATTTGAAAAGAATTATACAGATATTGTTATCGAAAATTTTTTAAACTTGTTGCTACAATATCTTCATGTACGATGCCTGTGGAAACACACATATAAAGTAGAGCAAAAATTTGTTTTTAAGTGCCGTCTTTCTTAAATATTCTGATCTATAATGTGGTTAAGCTGTAGTGTCAGCCGTCAGTATGGACATTGGACAGTTGCTATTGTGGCATCGTAGCATAGCGATGTCAACGACCAATCGGGAACGTTACAATTCCCCTTAATGTAACCTGTGTCAAAACGGCTCCATGGAAAATAATTTACCGTAATTAAATAGATGGTCTTGCAAAGGATCATTTCGTTTCCGGATAAATCTTATTTATTTTGTTCCAGTATAATTTGTCTCATAAAACTTCTAGTTGAAGCCTTTGCAGTATAAGCGTTTTTGAACTGTTCTAGTCATTGTAGTTTGAGTACCCAAGCTTCAAGAAATATAGTAATGAAAATGAGTGACATGAGAAGCAAGTTTTAAATTTTATTAACAGAGAAAAATATTCGTTTTCGGCCTTCGTCTTGAATGTTAGGCCTACAGTTAATGTTGGTTACGGTATAATTAATGCTAATGTTAGGCACCAAGAAATTGGAATTTAAATTTTAATCATACTTGTTAATTGTATTAAGCAATCAAAGCACAATTACGTAGCAATAACAGTGCTTTTATTGTTTTAGTTGTCAGATATCAACGGAGTACCGCGTGATGACCATGGCTCCGCTCAAGAAGTTTCCGTTCTTTGGGGATTGAGATGCAAATGACCTAATCGTAAGTATTGGTATTCATACATTGCGTTAAACCAGTAGTTTAGGATGAGAAGCTGAAAATTTTTGGCGGTAAAATATTCAGAAATTCTATCTGTCAGTGATAGTCTTAATTATGGGAGGGAGCGAGGCAGAGCTTTAGGGAGGTTCCATTTTTAAAATCTCAAAAAAATTGATATATCTGTAAAATAATATAAATAAATTTGTGATACAATAGAGTCCTACGTAAATGAAGCGCACGTCACGATAATGTAAATCTACAAGATTAAAGGGAAATTACCGCAGCTTGTCATTCAGAAACGAGTAGGGTGTGTGGTGGCTTGAGGAGTGGCTTTGTCATATGGCTTTTTGCCAGGGGCTTTACGTCTTTGGTAGCCCTGCGTCCTGGAGTGTAAGTTTTTTCGAGATCTGAGATCCGAAAAAAACCTGCTCTGAGATCCGAAAAAAATCCAAAAAATTTGAGATCCTGGAAGTAAAGACTTTTTTTTCTAAGAGCTATTGTTTACGGTCTATAAGCGTAAAGGAAGAAATTTTAAGATGGCTGGAGGAATCTTCTTGAAAGAATTTCATACCCGAAAAATTTTTCATGATCTTAGAAAAAAAGGCCTACACTTCCAATAACTCAAAATGTTTTTATGATTTTACTTTGTAGTTTGTAGCTATATATTTTTAAATTTGTCCAAAAAAAACTCTTACGTTTTCCGAAATAATCTTTAGATTGCCCGAATCATTATCAAAACTGTTCAGATTCAACAAATTTGTCAAACAAGTTATGATTGTTCCCCTGCCCCTCAACGTCTTACGCCAGAGATTTGCACCAATTAGTGTGAGTGAATAAATACACACCATGAAAGCGTAAATTTATTTTTTGGCGTTTGCTTTTGTTTTAAAAAAATTAACGCGTAATTGTTGCGAGGAGGGCCCGATTGATGGAGGACGCTCGCCTGTTCCTAAAAAGCCACCACTGCTACCCGTACCCAGTCAAAGTTTGAAAATCGTAGTTTTATGCACAAGATTTAAGGTTAAAAGTACCATAACCTTCTGTAATTTTCATGTAAATGAGCTTTGGTGACACCTAGCGGAAATTTCAAAAGCGCAAATAAAGTAGCTTCATTGAAATCACTTCAGTGACGCTTAGCGGCAAGTGTTAAATGTTTTTGTGTCGTTCACTTTTACAAAGCCCTGGTACTGACAAGCACAGGTTTTATTGCTTACAACTTGTTGTGCAAACCAAATCCTTACTCACTCTAGCTCGAAAGTTTAAATAGCGAATAGGTTTAGGTGTACAAGCTCTTCGATATAAAAAAAACGGGTGAAAGTGAATAATTTTAATTAACTTCAAAATTGTATTTAGTTAAAATAATAAATTACAGCGCTTGTATAACTTCTCAAGTTTACTCGGAGGTACTTCAGCTTCAGCATACGAGCTGCTACAGGTTTACAAAACCTACCTTCCAAATGCAAACTAAACGCTGTGACTAGTAGGCCAAGTAAATGCATGAATCTGTTGGCTACAATGAAAATAAATTTTTATTATTTAGATCTTCAACAAATCATGAGAAAAATGCCCCATTTGGAAGACGAAATAAAATTTTTCTCTTCTATCGCAGTATGAGATACTTAGCTTAATCTTAATTTACCAGCTGCTTAATTTACTGACACACCCGATTTGGGTTCCTAAAACACCTTGAAAAACCATGATGTATGTCATAACTTTTTTAAGCACAAAACGGTTTCTTGCAACTTTGACCAATTCAAAAACATGAATTTAATCTATCTAGCATTGTTAAAGCCAATTTATTAGCTCACTCTTGTTTTTACAAAATGCTAAATTTTTTTAGATTGAGACTGTTCCTAAGTCAGATCTAGCAATTAATTTTGTGTTCTATTTGCATGCAAGTCTGAAGTCCTGTCTGTTCTACCAACTTTTTAAGCGCTGAAGCAGTTGAATGTACCATGCTTCTGATTTCTGGTTGTAAACGAAAAAACCGGTAACTTCAACTGAATTATAAGAAAAAGAGATGTTGGCGACAGAAATTTGTGGTTTCAAGCTTAATAGTCATTTTGATTGTTTCTCATCGTTGTGATCTGGCATAAACAATGCTATAATGTTATGTAAAACTGCAAAAGCGTTTGAAGTGTTCTAGTTGCATCAACATCACGCTTGCTTTTTTTTTTAGAAACTGAGTAAGCACGTCCGACGATTGCAAAATGCAGTAACTGAAGACATTAAAAAGAGTGATGAAGATTGTTGAAGATTTGTATCGTGTGTGACGCAAGATTAGCCTAGGCAATTCTGTTGTTTTTTGTGCTGTGAGTTTTTTCAATATATTCATTTCCTGCAAAACCGAATGCATGTTGACAAATTAGCCATGTAGATTATTTGGGCATTTCAATTACAACCACAAAACGTGTCTTTTAGATTTTACCTTTTATCTACGTCTTTCCCACCGAAACACCACGTTTTTTATAACGACAATACCACTTTTACACCACATTTAATTGTCACCTACTGTGGTATAAAAGTAGTATTCTCGTTATAAAAAAGTGGTGTTTTGGTGGGAAAGACGTAAATAAAACGTAAAATCTAAAAAACACGTTTGGTGGTTGTAACGTGGTAGACACGTTGCCTACAGACATAGCGTGTTGGTGGAAAAAACGTGGAAAGTAGGTGACATTGAAATGTGGTATAAAAGTGGTATCCTCGTCATCAAAAAACGTGGTGTATTGGTGGAAAACGCGTGGAAAAATCGTGGAAATTTTATGTGGTATAAACGTGAATTTCACCTTAATTTTGCAACGTGGTTAAAAAGTGGAATACTCGTGGCTAGTACGTGGATTAACCACGAGTATTCTACGTGTCGGCGAGTCGACAAAATCACCTGGAAAACACGTGACTTAACCACGTGTATACCACAACAGCGTTACGTGGTAAAAACGTGGTAGGAACGTGTTTGTGTTTGCTGGGATCAACGTTATTTTATTGGTTTTTCTCTGCGTTTCCTCCAGCTTCAAAGTCAGGTATCATGTTGTCTTTTATCTAAGAACGTTTGCTATTACGACCGGTGAACAGGATTGGGAAAAATCTATATTCGAATGCGAGATATTCTTTACTTTTTGTTCATCGAATGCACTGGAGCCTTTACTTTCTTAAATGAGTATCGAATATGGTCTAAGTTAGTCTTTACTTTTTTCTTTTCGGCGCAATTCGATATTCCATATGTGATTCTTTTTGTCCAGGTTACTTTATCTCACTTAAGTAAATTTAAAACAATCTTTTTTTTAATTTAAAATGTCATTCCTTTGTTTTTGCTGATAAATTTTTTTTTTGGCCAAAAAAAAAATATTTTTAATAGCAAAGATGGTTCGCATATAATAAGTCCGTCGTTTGTCTGTAAATACTGGCTGTTTTTTGTGCGCTTACTAAGCGTCAAGTTCAAAAATTCAGTGGTTTCAAACGCCAACAATCCACAGCATTTGAATGAAGACTGAAATGTGAATAAATTTTAGTAATTTTTTCTGAATAAAAATTTAATTGCTCCGGTTTAAGTCATCTACAGTAAGCTATGTTTTACAACGTTTGCTACTATTTGCAATTCCAAGACATTGGTTTATGTAGTTACATTTAGGCTTGCCATACGTCCTCCTTTTGGGGGACATGTCCTCAATCCGTTTTAACAAAAAATAATTTGTCCTGCGAGGACGCTAAAAAATGCTCAAATGCCGGGGCGGATTAAGAGATCGCGGGGCCCGGGGCAGATAAGAGGGAAGTCCACAATTTTCGCCCAAAATCAACTGATGAGCAAAAAAAGGTCACACGTCCTCAGATGTGGACATCTGATTTTCTGCCCAAAATCAAGTGAAGACCAAAAAAAAGGTCATTACGTCCAAGCGCGTGGCCCGGGGTAACTGCCCAGTTTGCCCATTGCTTAATCCGGCCCTGCCCAAATGTCCTCCATTTTGGCATTATGAACAGTGAAAACATGTCAAATCATTCTTACTCGAAAACATTTCAGAAGTTTTGGTTCAAACGTCGGCTTGCGGACGCGATGACTGTTTTTTGCTCTTCACTTGATTTTGGGCGGAAAATTGGGCCTCTGCGGACGTGATGACCTTTTTTTGCTCTTCACTTGATTTTGGGCGGAAAATTGAGCATCTGCGGGACATGATGATTTGTTTTTTTTTTTTTTGCTCTTCACTTGATTTTGAGTGGAAAATAGAGCACCTGCGGACGTGATGACCTTCACAGAGCCTGTCCTCCTTTTGCGCAGTGAAAATCTAATCAAAGTTACAAGCACACAATCACTAAACATTCAAAACTCACAAAAGTGTAGAATCGTCGGAGGAGAGAAACAGACCAAGTAGCAATCCAATGCCGTAGCTAAATGGAAAGTTGTAGTAACAATATTCATGCTGCATCAGACGGAGCGCAGGATAAAAAGGTCCGCGTTCCAGTTTTAGGCAGAGGGACTCGTTCGAAAAATAAGCTGCAGTCTCCCCCACTAGCTGACCGTAATCGGAAACCCACCGACGCAGTCGCTGAGCGTTTGGGGAGGCAAATGGGGGCAGCGCACAGAAAATGTACTTGAGCTGGACCAAACTGCCGGGATCTAGCTAGGGTAGGTTCACCACCCTGCGACCGTCACCACTCCACGACCACTTTCGTTTTTTTGTAATTTAAGATTGAAATATTAGTTTTTTTGCTTTCTTGTTTCACACAGCTAAGTACCTTGATCTTACCTATTAGTCCACAAAAAATGAGTTATTTTTGTTAAAATTTGAATTGATGAGACTTCGACAAACTTAATCTCGAAAAAACTGTCTCTTTTTTATCATAAAACCATGTTTTGTTTCGTTGCGTTCAAACTCTCGCCAAAATTTAATCGCTGCAGCTAGAGATTTGATTTTTTGATGGAAACTTCTTGAATGACTTCGCAGATTTGGTCAAAAATCTGGTAACCTACCTTTAGACCCTTATATTTTATTTAAGATTTTTGCAGGGTACAAATGAAAATCTTGAGGTAACCACTGTGCGACCACCTTGCTGATGGAAATTTTGCACGTGCTACGCAAGTTCGAATGAAATTTTGTTTATGATGTCAGAATAATATGTTTGTTTTTACATAATGCCACTTTAATGTAGTAGGTAAGGGCTTACCTAAACGGAAGAAAAAGAAGTAGAAAAAACAAGAATTAAACTTAGGATTTTTTAAAAATAAAAATTAATGAAATCATGCCAGGAAAAATAGTAATTCATAAGGGGTATAGTTGCACACACAAACATTTAGAAAATGATTTATCATCAATAAAAAGCAAAATATCGTAGAGAAGCGCTAGCAAAAAACACGGCATTCCAAAAACAATTGTCGCTAATTGAACATCAGGTTGATGTTTAAATAATTCAGACTCTTTGACGATTTCAAGCCCCATCCATGTATCAATGCAGCCACGTAGACTACCCCTTTACATCATGAAAAGACTGAAAACTTTTTAATTTCTATGGATATTCCTACCTGTTTTCTCTTCCCAGTATTAAAGCCTTCCGAGTTCGAAGCTTTTACACTCATTCAATCGCAGTCTCGTACCGGTATGGCGCTTCACGCTCTTGGGGAAAACTTTCTTCGAGTGAAAAATCTACAATCCATTTGTGGAGCTCTGCGACATCAGCGATGATAAGTGTACGGCATGGTAGCCTACCACTTTACCTCGGCTTTTGCCCTTTTCGTGGAAAAAGATCGGTAATGGAAAGACGACATTCGGTCATTTTGTGAATATTCTAACTCCACCACTCTGGCGCGAAAAGAACTGTAGCCCTAACCGTTGTAACAAGAAAATCTGAACCTTCCAACCAGCATTATTGTCTTTTAACCTCTAACCACGCCTTCACCCGATTACAATTTAACAATGATAAAGCAAAAGACGCAAACGCATTGGGACGAACAACGACCAACGTACTTCTAGCAGAAAAATGTTAATTGGTGGAGAAGAAGAACCACAATGGATAGCGTGTGATAAATGCGACAATTGGCTTCATGTAAAATGCACTGATATATAACCTGGAATCGACAGTAGGGAGAGAAGAAATAGAGCTAAATTGGATATGTGGAAATCGCTGTCGGATGAACCAATAGTTGCAATAGCTTTAGCTTTTACACTGGTCCCGTCGGTTAATAGTTCGCTTTTATTTGATTACATTTTTCTGTTGTTTAAGTAGTTGATTAGGTGTCATTAAAGTTTTTTTTTAACATTCAAGTTTGTTATACTTGCTGCAGTCACTTCTCACTTGGTCCAATTAATACAGAGTTTATCAATATACGTTCGACTTTGTTGCGTGTTAACTTTTTACATTCAAATCTTCATTATACTCGCGGTACCGGTATTACTCGTGGTACCGGTATTACCGGAGTACCGGTATTACCGGTACACTGAAGCGTGTAACCAGTGGCGGGCCTATCTCCACGGCTTAGCGCCTGGGCTACACAGCTCTAAAGAAATGTTGCAACGGTGGCGAGCCGTTTGCGACACTGTGTCGATTTGATCGACCTGGGATTTAAACCCCAGACCTTCCGTACACAGCATGTGCGCTAAGCAACTGGCTGAGGGCCGGTCTAATGGGTTCAATTAAACACCGCAAAGAACGACAAAGAACTGAAAACACTGCAAAGGACGTCAAAGAACGACAACAGACTTTAAATTAGTTACTAAACACCGCAAAGAACGACAAAAGACTTGGAATCATAGTCTCGAACATAACAAGAAACGACAAAGGACTCAAATTAACATGATTCCAAATCCTTTGTCGTTCCTAGTTATGTTCGAGATCATAATTCCAAGTCCTTTGTCGTTCTTTGCGGTGTTTAGTAACTAGAGATATGGGCGAATAGTAATCATTCGTTGAAAAGTAATGGTTAAGAAGAAGTAACGGATAGTAACAGATTCGTTTTGTCAAAACACCGATTCCAAATGGTATTCGTTTGCCATCCAGGGCCGAAACTACGCAATGCGTGGCCTCCCCCGAAATCATCTTCCGGGGCCCCAACGTCCAATTTTCCAACAAACATCGAGTGAAGACCAAAAAAAAAAGGTCTTCACATCATTTGACGTCTTTTGTAAAGTAATCACTTGGACTGTTTCTCAAAAGTAACGGTTAAGCACATCTCTAGAGAAGATATTGCATACTTTTTATCCGTTACTTGTATTCGTTTAGGTACTCACGAATCGATGTTTGGGGGAAAAAATGTTGGAAGGCGTGAAGACCCTTTTTTTTTTTGGTCTTCATTCGATAATTAGGGGAAAATTGGACGTCGGAAGGCGTGAGGACCTTTTTTTTTGTTTTTGGGGTCTTCACTCGATAATTAGGGAAAAATTAGACGTCGGAAGGCGTGAAGGTTTGGTAGAGATGTGCTTCACCTGCTTAACCGTTAATTTTAAGTTCTTAATGATTACTTTTAAGCTCTAAGTTATCACTATCAAAGGGGCAGAATGGAGAACAAGCCAGTAGTTCGCATGTTGTACTGTTGGGAAAGACATAATGGGATTCCCTTATCTTAGAGTGGTAGACAGATGTAACGGCAACTTCTAATAGCAAGCTTGTTATAGCCCCTTCGCCGCTTTCTTGCGATAGGACTAGAAAAATGTAAATGCAAATAAAAAAAGTTTCAAAGAGAGTTAAACCAAGACCGTGAGAATAATCAGACCTAAAGTCTTGGTTAAATTCAACTTCAAACTCACGATCACACTATCATTGCCTTTCATGTCGGCAGCGTGGCGCAGTGGGTCGGCAGCGTGGCGCAGTGGTTTGGAGCGTCGTTTTTACGACGAACATGATCGCAAGGTTAATGGTTCAACTCCCAACCTAGTTTCGTTGTTGCGTCCTTGGATAAGATGCTTTACGATGATTATCTCTGCTTGGTGGAATCCGGCGAGCAGCAAATTAAAGAAGTCAAAAAAAAATTCAACCGGAAAATTTGGAAACAAGGGCAACTCCTAAGCGAGTCTGGATGCGTTCTACGCATAGCGCCTCCGCCGCTTTCTCGTGATAGGAGGATAAAGATGAAGAAATCAAATCAATCATGATGCTATGCTATAAATACGAATAACCTCATTCTGGAAAAATTTTTGTGTCATTTGACCTGAGACAAACAAACGTTCTTAGTGATGTCACAATTACATGAAACAGGTCGCAGAGTGGTTACTCGAAAAAAGATAAAAATGAAACATGGTCGCGAAGTGGTTACCTGGTCGCAGGGTGGTGAAGTAAAAGGGGGTGTTTAATAGGGGTTTTAGCCCCTTTAATGAAATCAAAAATATTGAAAAATTTTTATGCTGGTAGAACAAAGCAATATTTATATGGAGTGTGTTTTACGGAGTCGTGTTTCCTTAAATTGATAAGTTATGGCTGACTGATCACAAGTGGTCGCAGGGTGGTGAACCTACCCTATCGAGAACTGGAACGTTTCGTCACTGACAAGAATAGAGCAGGAGCTTGTTTGCGAAGCCCAACAGTATAGCCTGGATATTGTGGGAATTTCATCAACAAAGCGCCGGGGTTCTGGAACTGTCGAGTTGATCAGTGGGTGGAAAATTTTCTACTCAGGTGTTGATGCAGCAATGTCTGCTCAAGCTGGTGTTGGCTTATTTGTGAGCCCCAACATAGCTGAGTGTGTCGTTGACTTGATACCACTGGGAGGAAGGGTTTGTCTTTTAAAGCTAATGCTGCCAGAGCGATCTCTGTGTATCTTGCAGGTGTACACACCCAACATAGAATCACAGTACGAAGCCTTTGAAGCCTTTCCGGGGAAAGTTGAGGTTGCATTGGGAAAAGCACTTTTGAAAAGTTAGTTGTACACCACGTAGACTAGTATTACAGGAATTAAGGTGTGTCAATGCAAGCGAATGGAATATAGACAATAGGCAACTTACAGTACCGGTATATTTAGACAATTATCTACATTTAGACAATCATAGAGCAAGATTTTTCTTGGGCTGCCCATAGATTACCAAACACATGAAAAGAATACAAACATGGCTTCTTTTCTGCTTTGGCTATTTGTAATAATGAGCCATGAGCACTAGTCAGCTAGTCTTTACAAGTAGTTGGAAGCTTTTAGACTGTGCAGACTCATGACCGACAGCAGTATAACCTACCGATAGCTCTATAATCACTTTTTTAAACTATGGCATCAGAGAATTAATATGATACAGAAACTAAGACCAAGATTCGCAGGAGGTCCTACTAAACACCGCAAAGGACTGAAACATCGCAAAGGATGACAAAGGGCCTCAAATTAATGTTCCGTACCATACTAAACACTGCAAAGTATGACAAAGGACCCCAAAACCCTAACCTAACCCTAATTTAAAGTCCTTTGTAGTTTTTTGTTATGGTATGATTTCGAGTCCTTTGTTCTCTGCGGTGTTTAGTAGATCAATTTAAGGTCTTTTGTCATTCTTTGCAGTGTTTATTACATCAATTTGAGGTCCTTTGTTGTCTTTTGCGGTGTTTAGTAGGACCGTCTGCAGGCCTAAAGTTCACTAAAATTGGACATCTGGACAGAGTACCGGTAATTGTAGGCTGACACAGAACATTCGCAATGTTACTCACATCATCACATGTACCAGTACCAGATGTACTCAATACTGATGTAGACTAGACAAGGCCTATCCAGAATCCTTATTAAACCTATTTGTTTATGGCTAAACAGTTAGCGATAACTGGTTAAATGTTCTGTGCTGTGTGTTAAGGGCTTATCAACCTAAAAAAACTTTTTATGAGCTTGTTATTCAGCTGCTGAATTTTGGAAATTGGCCTAGTCAACTATATATTGCTAGGGCTTAGTTCAAACTGTTCTGTTTAGTGACGAGTATGAAAGTGATACAAACTATAAATGCACGCCAGTTTCAACTGTTCATGAAGCATTTAGCATGCTGCCATCAGCACCCACATGCAGGTTCCAGTAATCGCTGCTTTTTCCACAAACATGCCATTTTTCTGAAAGAAAATACACACCACTTCAGTCCTTTTGCTTCTTCATTTTACTCACTTTCACAAAAGCCTGATCATGCTGATCGAACTACATTTGCGGATGCGAAGCCTGTTGAAGTAGAAGGAAGATTGCTTTCTCAAGTTTTGATGATGATAAATCAGGAAACAAGAGATTCAAACCCATTGAATTCTAAAGATTTCTCTGGTTCAACAGCTGATTCTGCAAAATTTGTTTACCCACTTAGAACGTCACGAAGTGGTTTGTCAAATAGAAAAGATTTTTTTACTGCTGGTATGACATTTGCAGGTGTGTTGTGTTACCATTAGTTATGTTAAATAAAATTTGCAAGTTATATTATAGTAAGATTAATACAATTTACCAAACTTTGAGATGACTTTTTCTGGTAGCTTAGCACTGACTCCCTTTTTTTTACTGCTACTCTTGACTTATATGACATTTATTCTCAATTCTGCTTCTTACACTTTCATGTAAATGTAAACTATTAGCTGTCAGAACAAGGCATATGTGCTCGAATCTTATTTACATTTGGTCAGCATGTTTCCAACTTTTTAATAACTCTCGACTCTCCAAACTTAGAGTTGAATGTTGTTTACAAATTACTGTAGCTTCAAATGGTGAAAAAATGTTGTCATATAATTTTTAAGTTGCAATTGTTTTAGTAATCAATATCTGGTAAATCAGTAATTTGGTTTGCTATTTTACCCAAATCTGATGAAGACTTAAATGTGAATAAATTCTTGTAATTATTTCTGAATAAACTGTTTCATGTTTTGAACGAAATCGAATCTAGTGAAAACTTAATTTGATATTTTAACAGGAAAACGGTTTTACAGTTCCAAAGGCTCACCATCAGATTCTTATAGTGAGTCCAATAAAGATGAAGACTTGAAAAATGTTGAATCTGAAAGCAAAACTGCTCAACTGAAAAGAGTATTTGCTATATATGGCACTTTTGGAATTGTATTCCACATTATCATGTCACTTGGATCTTTGGGATTAATGTATTTGCTTGTTTCAAGGTATAGAAATTTACTGTAGAGCTTATATTTATTTTCTGTTAATGTTCTATCTTCTTTATTTGCAGTGGTATTGATGTGATTGGTTTATTAGGCAAAATGGGAATCGAATTGTCATCAGTGGCTGCTGGAGCTAGCACAATGGTAGTAGCTTATGCTATTCACAAGGTAGGTTGAAAATGCTTTTTATTGCTTATGTAGTTGGTCTGTGTTTGATAATACGTATTGCCAGCATGTTTGATTTTTGATCAAGCAAGACAATTACCGGTGCTCGCTACTGCCCTGTCTCGAGTTCTCTTTGCATTTGGCTGTAAAGACTGGTTATCACCTTAGTCCTTAGCTTTAATTTGTCCCTCAAATTTTTCATTTCTTTTTAGTTAATTCTTCCGATTCGAGCCACTATCACTATTGTATCCGTGCCTGTTCTTGTTCGGTATTTGAGAAAAGCTGGATATCTGAAAAAATGATCGGAATATCAAGGTTGATAATTCAAGTTCTTGTCTAGCAATAATTGTCATTTGGTTTACTGATACCTGAGAACTATTTTTATTTTGTTCATTTGTTAAGTATTTTCGTTAAGATTAAACTCTTGCAGCAGTTTTTTTTTTTTTTTTTTGACGATGAATGAAACGTACTTTCATTTTTTTGGTGAAAACTCTAATACTATATAACGTTTTAAAAACGTGAGATAGTACAGTACCTGCGTATAATTGCTATTTGTCGATTTCGAATCAATAAAACTGCAATTTTTTTCGTACCTATGTTAGTCTGTCACTCTTTTTCCCGGTTATTGATTTTAGTACTTGAAATAATTATTTTTTAGGGCTGTGACTTCCAACCAGGGTTTCGCATATTTACATTCACGTCCAAGAAGCTATATTATTATTAAAACAGCTCAGATAACTAAGTGGTAAGAGCGTCCGCCTCTGGAGTTGCAGATTCGGGTTTGATTCCTACTCTGGTCAAACCAATGTTTATAAATTTGTTATTCACAGCTTTCCTGCTTGACGCTCTGCGTTAAAGGGAAAGTGTGGAGAACAAGCCAACAAGTTTACTTGTAGTTGTGCCGTTGGGAAGGGCACTAAGCGGGATTCCCCCATCTTGGTGCGGTAAACAAATAGCTATTAACTCTTAAGCAAGCTCGTTATAGTGCTTTGATTGCTTTCTCGCGATAGGAGGATGAAAATGTAACTAAATACAAAAAAAACAATATTATATGCTCATTCTGTGTTATTGTACGTAAAATGCGCTGTGGTGCACCATTACGCATAGTCTAAATATGTATTTTTGTTGCAAATAAATCTGAAAATTATTATTTTCTCAATTACATCATGTTTGCATAAAACAACTAAATTACTGCTCAGGGGTTTCTTAGACTCTAAAATGTTTCATGATGGTTCTGCTTGACCAAACAAGTTGAAAACCACTAATGTAAAGTAAGAAACTACAGACTTGCTGAAAGCTTTATTCAAGATGTTATCGTGTTGCCGTATTCTGAAGAATTTAATCCACTTCATTGTCAATTAATTTTTTGATCGTTATTCGTTAAAAACAATTGCTTTCCATAATGCTTCATATTTCGATGCAAAATAATAATTTTTTCTGCCATTCCTTTAGTTAGTAGCCGCACTTCAATTGCTGCAATTTAAATTTCCATACTCCTTCCTTTGGGCATCATCAAACATTGTGCAGTTTTCAAGCATTTTATATTCTAGTACTAATTTGGGATAGGATCTATGTATATATTTCATTTAGGCCTATGCAAAACCAATTGTAATGACTGATTAACTATTTTGTCTTGTGTATTGCAAAGTGTGTTTTTTTCCTTCGCGTTACTCTCAAATTATGTAGTTGTTATTATTATGGAAAGCCAAGGCCTAATTTGTCCGCAGGGTGACGCTGTGACTTGGTTGTCATTCGCCACGACGGGTATGATTGCAAGTTTGTGAACATAGGGTTTGCCGAGTGGTTGGTGCTTAGGCTACGGATTCGAGTTCACGAACTCGATGCTCAACTTGGTCATTTTTCATAGTGGAACCATATAACTTTGTATGCTGCGATTAAACGAAAACAATTGAGTTTTGATTTTAGTGAAATCCCTCTCTAAGAGTAGAGTCGTATTAGTTTGTAAAAGAGGTTGGTTACAGTGGCGTACGCAAAGGGGGGGTTTCGGGGGTCAACCCCCCCCACATTGACGATTGAAAAAATAAAATATAAAACTTTCTTTTTGGAATGATCCGCCTTTTTTCATACAGAGATTTCCGAAATTGCTGTCGTGTTTTTCTATGCTATCCAACTTGCTTATTAAAATTAAGAAACTTTCATTGTGATGCGATAATTCTGGTTGTCAAACTTTTTTGGTGGGCTGCGCTTGAACCAACGACCAACTCAAAATGCGAGCCTGGACAAAGTCAATGGGTATTGTTAAAGCTGGAGTCGTGTTGTGATGTCATAAAGCCATTGTTCGCAAGGGCTATCATGGCTAGACAACACAACGTTCCAGCGCAGAAGGTATTCTTGGAAGAGAGTGGATGCAACGCAGGCAGATGTTCCGCTTGCGATGTCATAATTTTGAGTTAACGTGAGTTAACCAAACCAGCCAGTTGGGGTTAACCAAAGACATCGCCATCGGCGCGGGAGGTTTTGAGTTCAATTTCTGGGCCGATACCGGCCGTTAGCTCAGTGGTTAAGCTCACAGACTATCGGTGCGGAAGGTCTGGGGCTTGATTCCCGGGCTGGTCAAATCGGCACAGTGTCGCCAACGGCTCGCCACCGCTGCAACATTTCTGTGTTCCCCTGGTGCTAAGTCGCGGAGATGGGCCCAGTGGCGTTTGCAAGGAAGGGGGGCCGGTAGTCACTCCCCCCCCCACTTGACAATTGCAGAAAGAGTGAAACCTTTCTTAACTTTGAAACGAACCGACTTTTCTTCGTGCGGAGCTTGCCGAAATTGCTATCACGTTTTTTCTGTTCTGTCAAACTTTCTAATTTAACCTCGAGAAACTTTCATTACGATGCGTCGGATGCGACATGCAACAATACCGGTAGTCCAGGTTTTCTGATGAGTTTTGCTTGAACTGCATTTTTGTCATTGATGCTGCTGTGAAGCAGTTGGTAGGCTAAGTAGGAGTTTCCTTTAACACGGTGTCTCTACAGTAGCTATGGCTGCACACAATATATTTTTTTTTTAATTAAATGAAATCTTCACTGTACTCGTTTCATTAAACTCGCTGTAGTGCCGAAGCGTGGTAACAGGGGCGGGTCCGACCCCGCGTTTTAGTGCTTGGGCAAGACAGGTCCGAAGAAACGTCACAGCGGTGGCGAGCCGTTGGCTACACTATGTCCGATTTGACCGGCCTGGGAATTAAACCCCAAATCTTCCGCATAGGCAGCGACATCTTTAAAACTACGATATAACTGTCCGGTTTGATGAAAAATTATCATAAACGTTAAAAATCTAAATTGACTTTGCCAGTGACGTCACATCGTGATGACGGAGAATTTTTTCATAAGATAGAATAATAATTACAATACAAAATAAAAGTGACGTCACATCGTGATGATGTAGAATTTTTACGTCATCACGATGTGACGTCACTAAAACCCCTCCCATTTGAAAATCCTGCGTACGCCACTGGTTGGTTAAGTTAACATTTTTGCAAAAAAGAAAGCAGCAATAAGCCTACACAAATGGGTGCAAATCTAGGAAGGGATGTATCCCCCCGATAATTCGGCTGCACCCCCCCCTAATATTTTCATGCCCCACGTCAGCGAACTAGATGACCTTTTTTTTTGGTCTTCACTACATTTTGGACAAGAAAAAATTGGTCGTGTGGGAAGTGATGACCTTTTTTTGGTCTTCACTTCATTGCACTTCACTGTGGTGGGCAAAAATTTGGGCAAACGCGCGGGGATGTCAAATTTGCTAAATCATCCCTCCCAATCTCAATAAGTGGTCAATTTTGCTGAATCATCCTCCCAATGCTCAACATAGATTTGCACCCCTGCCTACATAACTAAATGGTGGGCTACACATCGATCGTGAAAATTTCTAGAAGTTACCTGGGTCACCTCTCAAAGGAAATTAAATCGTTACCGATATTTGCTCACGAAGGTAGCCTTGTTATTTTTTTAATCTAAAGAAAACTGAGGATTTTTAAATTTTAAGTAGGCTACGTCGCGTAAGCTGGCTATAAAGAACAAACGATAAGGAAATTTCGAGAACCGTTTCCGCGCTTACCCAGGGTGTTGGGCGTGCTTAGATGCAGAATTCTTGTGTTGCTTCCTGGTTCCTGCAGGCAACTTGGAGGTTCATGTCTACGAGGCGTCAAAACTGAAATTTACTATTAACCCAAGCTGTTTTCAAAATCCAAAATGTGTTTGTGAATTGCAATTATTTTCTTAAATGTTACTTCAGAATTCATCTGGTTTATTTGAAATATTGCTTCAGAATTCACCCGGTTTATTTGAAATTTTTAAAAATTTTTGAAATGAACCGCAACAATTCAATTTTTATTTCATAAGCACTTTCTGGGAGCATTGAAAAAATAAAAAAACACAAAACAATAAAAATAAATGAACACCAAGCCCTTGACATTTTTGTTTGAATAGGCCTAATACCTTGCTTTATTTCGAATTCAACCCTTAGCAGGCTTGCGGAAGTTGCGCCGTCGCACCGTCATAAAAAAAAGCTCCGTGCGCTCAATTTTGCTTCTGATGAAAAATTAGACTCGCTTATGTTTGACAGAGGTCTAAAAAATAATTTAGGGCGATATTCACACTGGTTTGCAATGACGGCAATTATACATTATAGCTAACGAGCTTTTTTAACGACTACGCGCCAACAGATTCCTTAGAGACTTTAATTGGTTGACTCAATTCTACTGTAGTTGGTGCGTTTGTAATTGGAATGATATCTCGACGCCAGGTTAGTAGTGAATTGCCACTTCACAGAATAAGCTGTTGTCAGAGAGTGCGCATATGCAGATTAGAGGCAAGAACCCAAGCGTAGAAATGGTTATTTTGCTCTGCTCTGAAGCGATTTTCAGCAGTTTTTTTAAAGTCAGTAGAACTAGAGCATGGCTTTGGCGTCCACTAAATACCAATAAAGTTTTTAAAATGGCTTTTATGGTCACTGCATCATCAGCTTTAAAAATAAAATCTTGATTCGCAAAAGTGCACGGTTCTATTGCAGGGCTGGTTCGAGCGTTCGCTTAATTTGAAGCTGGAAAACTACGGTCGATAGGCCTACTCAATCGAGTCAGCCCAAAATAAATAACTACGATCCAGAACCACTTGGTTAAGCAGCAGCTTATGAACAGAATTAAGTGTAGAATTACAGCGAAAAAAACCGGCAGGTTAGCTCAGTTGTTGAGCACAAGCTATCGTTGCGGGAGGTGTCGGGTTCGATTTCCAGGCCAGCCATATCGGCACAGTGTCGCCAACGGCTCGCCACAGTAGCGACATTTCTTCGGAGCTGTTTTGCCCAGGCTCTAGCCGCGAAGATGGACCCCGTCACTCGTCGCACGCTTCGGTGTAATTTGATAACAGCGAAGATGGAAGAATATAGCATAAGACAGAATAATAATAACAATACAAAATAAGAGCAAAGATATAGCGAACAAATATCTCGTGTTAACGCTGTGCTTACTGCTTAGGCCTATAGTCTGTGTGCTGCTAAACCACTAGCAAAGCTGAGTATCTTACAGAATGTTGGACATCAGAAGTTTTTTTAAATAAGTTAGTTTTTCATCAATATTCCTCTATCACAGCATTGTAACTTAAATAACATTTCTTGCGATTATGCACAGCTACTTCAGCAATCGGAATTGGCGGCGGCGCTGACAAGAAGCAGACGCAGAAGCTAAGAAGATGAGCGACTAATAGATAAATCAAACGAAGGAACAAGTAGCAGTTTATGCACAATCGTAAACAATAATGTAGCAGTATCAATCAGCTGTTAGTTTAACTTTGCAATAGTTTTGAGAAGACAGACAAAAGGCGATAACGCGTGTTAAACTACGGCTGCTAAAAGTTTTCATATGTTTAGTTGCACTATAGACCTTAACCATATGTTCCAAATGCGCTTTACACGAAGACATAGGTTGTTTCATATAGCGTTCGTGGTTGTAATTTTTTGCAACGTCAAAGCCAAAGCAAATAGAGAAGGTAAGGAGCAAGTGATGGCTGCTTTCAGGAATTTTGTGTATGTTTTTTTCTTCTTGGGTATAATCGTTGTTTATATAAAAAATGAGAAAGGGCGTACTTGGCGGTTTTCCGGTGTCAAAGCAGCATTTGTTCATTGTGCTGTCTTGTTGAAAGCTGCTCGTGATTCGCTATTACGATTAATTGAGCAACATGATTTCTCATGTGTCCGATCAAGATGCATGTTCATTATCTTTTTCATTTAATTCTAAACCTTTTTGAAGCGATTTTGCTCGTTTCAGCGGCAAAACTGACGAGTAGCCTACTGTAACGTGCTTTTGCGCAGCGGGTTCGAATTAGGCTGAAGGCACTAAAGCTGAAGCAACGACGCTTAATTTGCAGTAACCGCTATTAAAAGGTCTAGTTTGTAAGCCATTGAAAACAAAATAACTTCTCCAAACTTTAAAACAATTAAACAACAAAATTATTACCGGTACGCACCTTGTGAAAGACCTTCACAAACCCCTTAGGCGTTCATGCACCCCGTATTTTGATTCCCATTACCGGCATGCTTTGAATAACGCCAAAATCATGTAAAACCGAACAATCTATGTTTATTTTGTAAACTGACGCTGTGTTTTTAAGACGTGGTTTGCGTTTGTGCTATGACAACTGAAACAGTAAACAAATTTGTTTTTGGTAAGCGAAAAATCTTCGATTGTGTGTAGATCCTTCGGATACTTGCGTAACATTTTCACCGTGTCCGTTTTGGGAATTTAAATGTGGATCTTACGGATGCATTAACATGAAAAAATTCTGTGACGGCCACGTCGACTGCCCGGACGGAAGTGACGAAATTGAAACCGGATATTACGACAGTAAGACTAGGAATTCAAAACGGAGAGATCTAGATATTATTATTGATTTAAGATTTGTTTTTTATTGAAGCTTTTTTATTTTTTATTTTTTCGTATCCAAACCCGCGTGCGAGTTTTTTAAAACTAAAAGTTGCAAATGCGAGTCCGGAAAGAGCGAGTCCGAGTCATAAAACATCAGAGTTCATAAAGTTCGGATTCGAGTCTGCTTTATAATAAAACTCAAAACGAATACGAATTTTAAATCGATGTTTTTGAGTCGATTTTTACAAATAATCGCTTTTATTTTGCTCCTATTATGGTGTCATGAATTCAGAAGTCACATTAATGAAGTTGCACCTTTATTATTTCCTAGATTACGACTATGAAGCAGAGGTTCCACTTCTTTGCAACAATTTGCTTAACTCCGTCAACAGAAGCTGTGAACTTCCTTATCAATATTGGTGTGACGGAATAACAACCTGTGCTGAAAAAATGGACGAAAATGAAGAAGTTTGCGGAGACATGAATAGGTATGCTTTCATGTAACGGGTGGCTGCTGACTCGAAGAGCGCAAGCTCACTTCACAGTCTCCTTCAATTACTTTTGAATTTCCAGTTCAATATAATTTGAAAATAACCTCAGTTAATATTATTACTATTATTATTATTAGACTCCACCTAGATTTTTTTTTCGTGTGAGCGGCTTTCTCCATGTCCAAACCTTTTGTTAGACTGAGCCATCACAGCGGTAGACTACTGACTCCGTTAGAAATTTTATCCTCTTTTTTGCTAAGGAGCTACGAATGTTGTGTAACGAGTTAAATTAGAAATTATGTTGGTGTGTTTTTCAAGAAATTTCGAAAAATATCATTAAAGAGTAGGTGGAATTTTAATCTCTGTGGAAATGCATGAGCCACCTTTGCGGTTTTCGTTATCCTAGTCCTTATTTTTTCAACACTTCTTCATTTTTAGATTCGTTCCGCATTGTGATGGGTTTATGTGTATGAATGATAAAGTGATAGAATGTGCGGATTGTGCGGAGTTGCAGGAAGCTTGCGAAAACGGAGTTTGCAAATCCTTGGAAATTAATCCTGAACGTCTTTGCGCTTCCAACATTTTCAAGTAAGAAATAAAAAATTAATAGTGCTTGAAGAATTGCAACTGTTGTGGCGAACCAGCGGTAGCAAATCAATAACTCATGATATTTTAATTCAGTCTAATTCCCCAGATAGCCTACTTATGACTGATTTATTTCAGAAGCGTTTGCTTTATACACTGTGTTTTATGTGATTAATGTTGTTTAGGCTAATAAATTACAGACGTCCGTCAAATAATATAGATTTTACAATTAGGCGTTGAACGTCTGTACTTTTGATTGCGAAATCTGGCGTAAAGTGAGCTTTACTTGTGCTGTTTAATTTCAAAAAACCGATAGAATAAAATGTCTGCCTCCGTAGTGGTATACATGGGTTCGATTCTTTGGAACGTATTTTCAAAAAAGTGATAAACTTTTTAGCTCCTTTTCAAGTTTATGCAAAACTTTGTTTTTGCCTACTTTTTTGGTAAAAAACTCCTCAATTTTGACCCAGCATTTTTTGATGGTCATTACTTAAGCCAGTTTTCGAATTCAACCGATGAAACCTAACCCGCGTTCAAATTAGTTATAATGCTGAAGAATAAGGTTTTTAACATTAAATAAAATCGATGTCTTTTATCTCTCTATAAAACATAATATAAAAGAAACGGACTGACGTAATTGGGGAGAGCAGTTGCGCAGCCAATGGGGGAAGCACCGGTTCACTGGCTTCCCTCTTTTTGATGTATGAAGGCCTTTTTAGAGGTCGAGCGAATGAAAACGGGGCCCCTCACTGTCTAAATCCGACCCTGGCCCTCCTAAATTTTTTGCTGGCTACGGCCCTTGGGGAGGTTGGTTTATTTTTATTGAAAAGGTGTTACTGGTCATTAATTTTTGGATGCATTAAGATGCATTTCTTTGACGTAGTATTTACTGCGCGGATAAATAAATAAAAAATGTCTTTTAGAGGCTTTTGAATACTTTTGACTCAATTACACGATCCACGTATCCAATTTTCGCGGGCTTTAAGCCAGCGGTTCTTAATTCTAATTTCTGCATCATAATCAATTTCTTGACGTCACAATCACTTTTGATTGTGACAGCAAGAAATTGATTATGATGCAGAAACTAGAACCTTTAAGAACCTCATCCTGAAGCCCACTAAAGTTGAACAAGTGGACAGGGTAATAGTAAATTTGCGGTTCTAAAATAATTAACAGCAATTTATTTCTCGATATTTGTACCATACTGTCGTAAATGCTCACAAAGAAAAGCTTGGAGAGTGTAAATTGATCTTATTACCGCATATTGTATAAGCAAAACATGTGCATAATAAAATGCGGAAATATCAAATTTATTCTGTGGATCCTGCTAGCAAGGCATACGACGCTATGAGCTAATAGTTTTCACTCATGGTTATATCCTAACTTTCAACAATAAAGCCGATAAGGCGAAAACTCATAGCAACATAAAGTAATTGAAGGGGAACAAAAGGCCATAAATTAATGCTTTTCTCCACATTTGATCGCGTTTACAACGAGTATTCCTGTAATGCCTTCCAAAAAATTGGGCCTCCTGTCAATTTCTTCGATGGGGTCTGGTAAATATTTCGGTCTCAGTCTATTTGCTGTATTAAAGCTTTTTTTAGCTAATTTTTGACTTCACTTAGCAATGAAGAGTTCATTAGTCTAGTGATTCATAAATTTTACGCTTAAAAATTTATGCATCGACAATTCAAAAGAGGTAGTTTTTTGCGATTAGTTTTTTAATTCATGCATTGACTCTGGTACCGACTGGTTAGTTCAATTGTTAAGCACGTTGCTATCGGTGCGGGAGGTCTGGGGGTCGATTCGCGGGTCGGCTAAATCGGACACAGTGTCGTCAATGGCTCGCCACCGCTGCGACGTTTCTACGGAGCTGTATTGGCCAGATTTTAAGCTGCGGAGATGGGCCCCGCCACTCGTTACACGCTTTGGTGTAATACCGCGAGTATAATGAAGATTTGATTTTGATTTGATATTGATTCGGTTTCCATAGCAACCCTGAAGAGCACAATCACTCGAAACAACATGTACGAATATTTTTCCTTCAAGTACTTTTATTTGTTGGTTACTGACTGCTCTGGTCCTTCAATGTGCAGTGAACCCCTTTTTGAGTTATGCCAGTAACTCTCTTATACCTTTTCGGTCTACAATATATTGGTTTAAATATTTTGTGGGTGTGACTTTTATATAATTCATTATAAATTTTTGACATTTTAAAAATAATTTCGAGGTTCTTCCTAATCATATACTTCATTTCAGGTAAAAATGATTATATTAAAAACACCGAAATTTGAATTTAATGGAATATGTTCTGGAATTTAATGCAATTTGTCGTTTTTATGATTGATTTAATCCACTTTAGAAAAACAAAAGCACATTAAAAAATGCTGATATGAAAACGAATTAGATTACAAAATCAATATTTCGTAGTTTTGAGTTATCGAATTGGGCGAGCAACTTGAAGCAAATTGGGGAAATAAGTTGATTATTTTAGGTCAACAATCGTAGGCTTTTTTTGTAAAAGTAATTTAGTTTCTAAAAAGCAATGTAACCAAACATCAACTGGTAGAACCCCTAAAAAGGTGCAGGCCTGCTTTGTGTTGCAGTGGTCGACGCATAGGAGGATTTCTGTTATGGGCATATGCTTGCAAAATTCATTATAGGGTTTAAGGTCGAGTGGACACAGTGTTTTTCGTCTTTTTGGTTGAGTAGCTCCAATTCGTTACTCTCAGACGCTTGGACGTAATACCGCGATTTTAATATGGATTTGATTTTAGATGCGCTTCTGGCGGAAAGTGCCTGAAAGCTTCTCAGTTCTGTGATGGTTTCCAAGATTGCGACGATGGAAGTGATGAATTGACAGAAATGAATGCAGAAGCTGGTAATTAAATCAGATATTATATTTTTCTGCTGATGCAATAATTTGTTTTGTATAGTGTTTCCTCCCGGGAAGTCGGGACGGGAAATTTTTCGGGAAATTTGGTGTTTTAAAATTTCCCGTTTCCCGGGAAATTTTTTTACATTAGCAAGAAGTTCAGTTTTACTGACTACTGATATCTATCATTCCGACATAAAAAATGCGTTACTGCAAATGAAAAGATTTTTCTTTGCTTATTAAAAATGATTTTTCAAAATTCGCAAAATTTTTTAAGACAAAATTCTTGTGAGATCAAAAATTTTTCCTCAATTTGTCAAAAAAATTAAAAACTCAAAACTAAGTTTGTCAAAACAACATAACAAAACGCTAAAACTGAGATTTGAAATGCTGAAAACCAGAAAAAATGGCAAAACAATCAAGCTCGGAAAAATTTTCTGGGAAAGTTTTCCGGGAATTTCCTGAATCCCGGGAACCCGAGAATTTTCGGAATCCCGAGAATTTCCCGGAATATTTTTAAAATTTCCCGTTTACTGGGAAGTTGAAAATCCGGAAAAAAGGGAAACTCTAGTTTTGTAGAAGCACTTGGGAGAAGTTCTAGTGTTATGTTGTATTGCTTAAACTACCGTTCGTCCGTTGATTTACAAAGTTAAAGTAGACGTGAATTACACATAAATGCTTTTATTTCTGCTTAAACTTTTTTGGCTTGATCGTAAAAAGCCAAATTTTTGTTTGGTGCCATAGAAAACTATTAGCTTACTATATTCCAAAGTGGACGCTGTTGTCTTATGAACAAAAAGTCCATGCACCAGTGTTAACTACATGCGAAGTACCGTTTGTGGATTAAATTTACCGAGCTTTACTCAAACTGGACTATTTGTTAGACAAGTAAACAGCCCACTTTATGTGCGAAATGAATAAAAAGTGCCTTTTTTAAACGGTCTTTTGGTTTTTAGGAATAATGTGCAAGAACAACTGGAACTTTATGGACAAGGAATGCTTTTTACCGGTCGAATATATGTGCGATGGCATAAATCATTGCGAAAATCGTTTGGACGAATGTCAACAGAATTGCTCCTTTTCACTTTTTTGCAACAACGGCAACTGTTTACCTTCGGTAAGATATTTATATTTTTATTTTTGAACGTTGTTTTAAAAACACATTATTCTCCCACTGTTTTCTAAATTTGCTGTTGTCATAATTGTGGAAAGAGGCCATTGCTCATAGACATCGAATCATTTTAAGGCGTACGCAAAGGAGGGCTTCTATGCGCCTCCCCCCCCCCCAAATCTCCGTCGATACTCGTTAAAAACCTTATTTCTATCGGATTCAATAAGAAAAATCGTGCTTTAATTAGGAAAAATCGCTCCACTTGCATCCCACCTCAACAAATTTTCTTGTGCGCCCTGCATTCTGTAGTAAACTCTTTCTGGATGTATTGTCTTGCTCTAGGGCAAAGATATGTCAGCACCAAATTATTACAATGATGGAATGGATAACTGCGCAGATACTTCCGATGAAGGAACGGATTTTCGTTTCATTTGCAACGACGAAAGTGACTCGCGGTTGCCCTATGAAAAGTAATAAGCCCATTTTGAAATAATTTTATGAAATCGAAACAACTTCTTGCTCAATGAGGCTTTGCAAAGTTGTTTTCGCTTCATGCTTGTTTGCATTTTTGAGTAGGCCTACATTAAAGACGAAAATCGATTTGCATGAAATTGTTTTCATTGCGTTATGTCTTTTCGATAAAGATTTAGGCAGTGTGTTATCAAGTACTTTTATTTTCACAGTAGCTAGCTTAGAAGCAAATACGTTGTTTTTTAAGCCAATGCTTTCTACCAATAGGCGTTAGATTAAGAGGTAATACCTTTCAAAATGTTGTAACCTTGTTGAATAAGCCTGTTGCTGAGGTGGTTGTAATTTGACAAACTGACTTTTGACTAGATGAATTCTTCTGGTGCTAACTTCAAGCAGCATTACTGTAGAAACTCATAACTTTATGGTTCTATGATTTTAATCGGAGATGTGCAGTGTTTCTTTATTACCGGTGACGGATGCATTGGTCAAAGGAAGTGGTTTCACTGTCAAGGGAAGGGGTATTGTTTTGGGTTTAACCATTTTAGCGGTTTCATGATTACGACAAGTGCTTTCGTTGGTTTTTCCATGCCCATTGAGCGACGTTTTTTTATTTATTTGCCTTTTATCTGTCAATACTTAACAGCTCGGATGGCCGAGTGGTAAGAGCGTCATCCTCTGTAGCTGTAGACTCGGGTTTGATTCCGAGTCGGGTCAAACCAATGAATTTAAGATTGATATTCATAGCTTCGCTGCTTGACGCTCAGCATTAAAGGGAAAGTGTGGAGAACAAGCCTGCAAGTTTACTCGTTGTGCTGTTGGGAAAGGCACTGAGCGGGAATTTCCCATCATGGTGTGATATACAGATGGCCAGTTATCTTCTAAGCGAGCTCGTTATAGCGCTTTGATCGCTTTCTCGTGATAAGAGGATAAATATGCAACTAAATACAAAAAAAAATAATCTTAATGTTGCCAGCAGTTTATATTTTCCTACTATTCAGATTTTGCGATGGAACGATTGACTGCCCAAACGGAGCAGATGAAATAATGATGTTCATTTCGAATGGAAACGAAGTTATTTGCAAGAATAAGTAGGAAGTTTACACAAATAGTGTTGCAGGCTTTTAAGTACACTGTAAAATATTATTAAGCATCAACGGTAACTCTCATGTTGCTCGACGTTTAGAATTTTGGCTTATCTCTGATTTTTGGTGAACTTTTCTGGTATAAAGTGAAGACCTAAAATAAAATGCCAAAATAAGTTAAAAATGTCTGCTTTAAATTTATACTTTTGAAATTTGTCTGCTTCGCTTTTTTGAATTACTTGTATATTAATGCTAGGCTTACACTAAACGCCTAAACCATAGAAACCTGTGGTAGCCTATACTCTTCTGCGAAACTCGTTGTAAAGGTCATTCTGCGAAACTCGTTGTAAAGGTTATGCTCAAATTGCTGGGCTAAGCTACACGACGTCATGAAAGAACAAAAAGCCAAGTTTTGCTCCATTTTGTTTGTTCGGATGAAACTGCGATTGTAGAAAACTTGAAGTTTTATGCAGTTACGCACCTGATTAAAAATGGATGAATTAGGTATCTCTACAATAATCTCTCGTGTGTCCTACCCCCCCATCATGTGTGTGACAATCACACGTTGTGCAAAGATATGAGAGATGAAAGGTTTTGCTCGCACACCAACAACCAGTCGTTTTTCCAATGTGACAATGGAGATTTTATACCTACACTCGGAAGTCCGGTAAGTTTCCTTGCTGTAGAAAATGCTTAGGTAATCAATGATTTCTTTGTGTTTGTCCCAAAATAATTTGGTGCTGTGTAACATTTACGCAGGCTTTTTTGTATCTAGAATTGCCAATAACGGTGTTTTCATACGTTTTTACCGAACGGTAATTGTTTCTTGCGTATGATTACATTACTATTAAAACCCTTCAAGCAGCAGAAACTATAGTAAAATGACCTAACCCAGTCATTTAGTTTTCGCAGGAGTTGCATAAGATTGAGATCTTGGTCGATGTTAACAAGGCGCTGTACTTCATAAAGCCACAGACTACTTTGCAGAAGAGGCTAAAAGCGCCAGTTTTGTCAATCAGTTATCTCTTCGCAGACTTGATCAATTTGTAGATTTAACCGATGGGTTAGTTGATTAGGTTAATCCTCACAACTTGTACATGCAAGCTTAATGTAGCCCACAGTAATTGTCAATCTTAATTAACTTTAACGCCGGAGCCAATATCGATGGCTCCTGGCGGAAAATTACGTAGATACATATTTTATTTCTAGCATTCCATAAATGGCCGATCCAGGGTAGCTAGGGGTCAATACGCCCCCTTTTTTGTTATACGTATGCATTTGTACTTCGATGCCTCTAAGGTACGTATAAAACTGCAAGTCAACCTTTTTTTTAATTTTTATTCCCAAGACCCCCACGCTTTTATTTTGGGCCTTCTGCTGATATTACTTCGACTTTGCTAGTTCATCGATTTAAACTACAAGATTAAAAGAAAACTGATATTTTTAGCTGTGTAATTTTCATGCTGAGTGCTGCGATGGATCCGATGAGTGTTCTGTATCGTGCAATAACACATTTCACTGTGTTTCTGACTACAAGTGTTTGCCGTTTGATAAATTCTGCGACGGTAGGTGTAGTTATGATAACTCATGTTTAGTTTCTTTTCGTTTTGTTTTTTTTTCACTTTTCGAATAGAAAAATATTCGAATTGAAAAAGTAGTTTAACTTTTTTGACTTGTAGGTGTTATTGATTGCAAAGACGGCAGTGATGAAAAACAATCAACTACGGAACTGATGTGTAGCAATTATCGAAACTCGCACCCAGGAGAATGTGTTCTTCCGAAAAGATTTTATTGTGACGGGGAGCAGCATTGCCACGACAGGTATGAAAAAAATATCGTTATTTTTTTTTTGATGCAAACAAGTAAAGAGCTTCCTGGCCATTGTTTTTTATTAGAACTGCAGTTAGCACGTTACAACAGCTCTTAATCATTTTTGCTGTAGTCAAGGGGTAGCGATAAATTTTACAAAGGGGGCAAACAAGCTACAAAAGCGATCAAGAGTCCAGTATATTTTCGTCACTTGGCAAAGTTTGGTCTTTTTGCTAAAAGTTTGCGGATGGCCGAAATGCGCTCCTGACTGTAGTCAACGCATATAGCGCGCACGACACAATTTTTCCATCTCTTTAGAATTGATGAATGTGGTGATGAATGCATTGAGTCGTTCAAATGTGACAACGGTGCAACTTGCATTGAAAGAATTCGCTTTTGTGATGGAAAACCGGATTGTCATGACGGTTCAGACGAAATGGTAAGGAGCCCTTTATTGAGTAAAGACGCGTTTACCAATAAGCGGCACGCGACAACGAGGCATTTTTTTTTTGTACCTTGTTTGTTTTATGTTCCTGATCACCGATCACGCAAAAACCTGCTTCATTTACATGTTATTATTGCTTCATTTTAATCGTTGTCGCATTGCCGCGTGCCAGTAAACGCACCGTAAAATTTAATGCTATTATATTTTCATCTTCAAGCATAGGTAAATTTTATATTTTTTGTATTTGTATTTAGTAGCATATTTACCCTTCTACCTCGATAAAGCGATCAATGTGCTATATTAGCTCGCTTAGGAGCAGTGGCGCCGCCAGGAAAAAACATTGGGGGGCGAAATGACGTCATAACTTGTGATTTTTGCAGAGCTACACGAAAACATGAATAAGACGATGGACTCATTAGCTTTGCGTAGGTGCAGTTTAATCGGCATTCCTGAAGTAGCCTGTTACTCTTCTCATTATAATTTTTTTTATTCCTAAATTTTTCGTCAAATCAACGTTCTAACTTTTGCAACTTCGTGACAAAAGTGAACAAAATCGCAAAAACTGCTAGATTTCCTGGTACCTTAAGTATACAAAGCTCTTAGAGCTCTATTATGATGTCACAGTTAAATTTTCTCCAATTTTAACAGAAACTTCAGGGCAAATAACAGCGAAACATCAAAATATCAAATTAGAATTACAGTAGCTAGCTTCCCCTAAGATCAGTAAAAATTAAGAAAAAAGGAGGGGGCATGATTTCCACATTTTTTTTAGGCGAACTTTTTTTTTCGCCACAACGAATTTGAAGCTGATTGAGAAACCAGAAAAGCTTTAGGGGAGTCCGGGGGCATGCTCCCCCGGAAAAATTTGGAAAATTTGCATGCTGCAAATGACTGTTTTAGTGCTTTTCGAATAATTTTCCGGCAGATTTTATTTAAATTTTTGATCCTAATTCTGAGTGCTTCGCAAAATTATTATCCTAAACGAGCTCGTACTTTCCTAAGCAAGCTCGTGCAGCGCATTGATCGCTTTCTCGTGATAGGAGGATAAATAATATGCAACTAAATACAAATACATTCGATACAAAAGCTGGAAAAAATACACGGTGTCCATAAAGTCTTGTTGCAATTAAAAGAAATCTTTCTTTGTTTTGAATGCCACAGCAGAGTCCGTGGACTGTTCTCTTTTTTTTTTGAAAAATATAGCGAAACATTTTTGCAATTTGACTCACAAAAAACATCGTCAAGCTCATTGAAAATTTACAGCAACATTTATAGAAAAAAATTATCGGCAATAATTTATCGATTACCGATATCGCTTTAAAAAATTGAGTTTTATCGATTATCGGTATCGCTTAGGGTTTTTTGAAATTATCGATTATCGTTATCGCTTTACTACAGAAAGGTTTATCGTGCCCATTACTGATAGTGGTTATGGGTCTGCAATCTGCATGCTTCAACGGTTAAACATTTTGTTGCGCCTTCCTTTTTCTATACCATCTTTTCATCCTTTGCTTACGTCTGAGTATGTTTTGCGTAGAAATAACCAACAACAAAAATATTGCTGAAGCGCAGTAAATTACATTCTGCTTTGGATTGCCAATTAATCTATGCATAATCAATACTTGCTAAAACCTAAGAGATTTCTGATTCTGAAAAGCCCTCACTTGCCCGTTGCTACTTTAAATTTCTAAAAACGTTACCCTAGCTTCGTGAAATTACCGTACGTCAAGCCAGGTATGATTTCACAAAGTATTGAGATATCTTAGGTGGCTTTTATGATACAACAGCTGGTCATTGATATGAATTGTAACCATTGTCTTTCACAGTAAGCAGTGATTGTTTCTGTTACATGCGTTTGCAAATTGCGAAATTATGAATGTCGAAGAATATCAGAACACGAGATGGAGCTAGACACTTCGTTACAAAAATTACATTGCCGAAAGCATCCGACGTCACCCCCCTACCCCTTGAGAAAAAACTCTGCGGTTCTAGGCGATTTGGAAAAATGGTCAAAAAATCATTGGGGGGGGGTCGCCCCCTCTCGCCCCCCCGTGGCGGCGCCCCTGCTGAGGAGTTGCCGGCCATCTATCTACCACGCCAAGATAGGGAATCCCGCTAAGTGCTTTACCCAACGGCACAGCATAATATACTTGCATGCTTGTTCTTCGCACTGTTTCTTTAATGCTAAGCGTTAGGCAGGGAAACTGTGTAATATGTGTATACCAATTTTACAGTCATTGTTTTGATCCGACTAGGAATCAAACCAGAGTTAACAGCTCCAGAGGAGGACGTTCTTACCACTCGGCCATCTGAGCTGTCAAAATGTACATGAGGAAGTTGAGAATTTTGATAAGCTGCTCTACGTAGTTTAAAAGTTTAACTGGATAAGCTTACAATACAAAAAACATAACGAAAGGAATTAGGTTATTTTTTCAATGATACCTCAGGTCCTAAGAAACCCCAATAAACATAGCAGGAAAGCTGAATTTTTCTTCGTATTTTCAAAAGAACTAAGGGGTTTGCTGTTAGCCTAATGTTCTTTCTCATTTTTCACGCCTTAGCTTTTAAAGAGATTATAGATATTTCTAGTTTTACGCTCTGCTTCCAGTTGTTAACGCAGGCTATTGGATGAATGCCCTTGCCGTTTTAACCAAATATTTCATTGATGCTGCAGAACTTTTTATCAAAAAATAGGAATGACTTCGGCTAGCCATTGGAGTAATTAAAAGAAACTTGCATGTGACGATAGAGCTGTGTGTCTAAAAATCAAACTCTAGTAGCAAAGTGTATAATATGCTGCTTTTATACATAGTTTCACGGACCTGGATTTAAATGCAAAATAACACGAATAGAAGAATTACTTGGAATACCAGAAACAAGAACATGTGCCCTTCCTCAAATCTTGCTCAATGATTCAAAAGTTGATTGTGATGACAAGTCGGATGATTTGATATCCAGTGACCATTCCTATTCAAGGTATTGAATGTATAAAACTTCAATAAAGCAAAGGTAATATGAAAAGCTAACCGAATTGGGTGGGAGATATGACGTCATTCTATAAGATCTAGTGAAGAATTTTTTCAAAGCTTTCACCAAAAACTAGATTCAGATTCAATTTATTTCATCGCATTTACAATAATAACAAAAAAATGCAATCACTTAATAATAATAACAAAAATATATAAAGGGTGGTTGCTTGACTTGAAGACCCTAAGACGGTCACTTCGCAGCTTCCCTGTCGCAAAGATTTCAAACTATTTTATGTTAAGACGTATTGTTTACGTTTATATATTTTTGTTATTATTATTAAGTGATTGCATTTTTTTGTTATTATTGTAAATGCGATGAAATAAATTGAATCTGAATCTGAGACTGATAAGACACTTCTATGATGATATTGTAACATAATTAACAATTCCACTTGGTCTGTTTCTGATTAAGTAGATGATAAACAGTACCAACTGGCTTTTCAACTTGATGATTAATTCGTTCAAACCCTAGAGAAATTATTTTTCGTTCTTTTTAGGAGTCATAATTCAGTAACTAATTAACAATGCTCGTATCATTACAATAGCTTTTCTATTTGTTTTGTGTTCTATAGACTGAGTAACAATATTAATCTTCTATTAGTCTCTCAGGGAATAGGCTATTAGCAGGGTTTGTTTGGAGCAATGTACTTGTTGATAATATCTCATGAACTATATTAATCAAAGCTTAACGCTGTCTTCCATTTTTTGCTTGTTTTCAAATGGCAGAACTTCAACATCAGCATTTTTTCGATTCTAAGTCTTCTCTCCTTATAAAGGCATTCCTGGATACGCCCTTGCTTCAAATGCACACATTTTTCATTACCGTATTTTACGGACCATTAGGCGCACTTTAAACCCTTGTTTTTTCTCCAAAGTTGATTGTGCACTTTATAAGCCGATGCGTCAAATTAATGCATGGATAAGGTAAGGGCGCCTTATAAGTACAAAAAAAAAAAACAATTAATACAATTATTTTACAGTGCGCGTGTAATCCGGTGCGCCTTTGGTTCGTAAAATGCGGTAATGATAATTCCTTTTCATTTTATTAGATGCCTGCACAGCGATATCTTTATTTCTCCGAAGCAATTGTGCGACGGAGTTTACGACTGTCCCAATTACTCAGATGAGTGTTTATGCGAAAACGAATTGATTCAAACAGCACCGACAATATGCAACAACCTATGTCTAAATCCAAGTACGTATTAACAACGTTCATATTCTGGAATGCAGCTGATTTCTTCAAATCACGTCTGCAGCGTGGGCAAGTGGTTTGGAGCGTCGTTTTCACGACGACCATGACCGCAAGGTTGATGGTTCATCTCCCACCCAAGCCTCGCAGTTGCATTCTTGGATAAGATGCTGTATGATAATTATTCTTGCTTGATGATATCTGACAAGCAGCGAATTGAGCAAAACTCAAGCGAAAAACTCGGAAACAAGGGCAACTTCTAAGCGAGTCTCTGTTCGTCCAATGTGTTGCGCCTCCGCCGCTTTTTCGTGACAGAAGGATAAAAACAAAGAAATCCATCAATACAATGCATAATCAGGGGAGGAGGGTAATAAGGTGGCGGTGGTGATGGTTGGTTTGGGATTTCTTTTTGCTATTGAATTCGACTTCTACCTGTGTAGTCAGAGCTTGATAGTGTCTTTGGCAGATAGGGCGATTGTTTCGTTAGCCAATGAATTTTTTCTTCCAAATTTTCCTTGTTTGTAAAAACGAACAAGTTCCTGTCAATTGAATGGATTATTCTAGGGCTAAAGTTGCTTTGCTTTGGCAGTAAATTGTGCATTGCCTGAAGTTGAAACTTTCGGTCTTTGATCTTCCGACAGATGCAAAAGAAGTTTTGTTACGCTCCATATTCGTTTTGCGTTTATCTTTTTTAAAATTTTTGGAAATGATGAGAAAATGTTTAACAGGATGTAAAGCGCTAAAATTCATGGTTGGCACTGCATTGACTGATGCAGGGGTGGAAGTGGGATGGGGTCAAGCACCCCCTTAAATTTTTGAACTTACATTTTTGGAAGTAAAATCCTGTAAGATAAGCACTATTGTTTCGACTCTTACCTTCACACCACCCCTTTTGAATTTTTTTGAGATCTGCCCCTGCAAGGAGTAAACGATGCAAATTTCGGGCTATCTAACTGAGATTAAACGATTGCAGTCACGTTAGTGTAAAATCTTTTAAAATTTTATATTTGAGGTATGGACTTCTGCGCCCACTGTGCATATGGAGAGGTCGCTTGCGATGGAGAAGCCGTTTGCTTAGAACCAACTCAAATATGTGACGGCCAGAATGATTGCATTGATAAAATGGATGAAAAATTTTGCTCGAAAAATAATTTCGTAAGTGAAGACGAATAAAATAGCAAAAGTATTTGCAGACCTGACTAAACTGGATTTCAAAATTTCTACTTAAGCACGTAGAAAAAATACTGTTAGTACTACCTGAATCAGGTAGTACTAACAGTATTTTTCTGTAACGTCTATGTATGTACCTATCCCTTGTTACCCACGTTCCTAAATTTTGATTAACGAATTCCATCATGGTGGACAGCGTTTAGCCGAGCATCTACTCCGGATCATGTGCAAACAACTTTGAAACCAAGGGTGAATCTCTTTACCGCTGCAGGATGTGGTCAGTTGGTCTGGTCCAGAACGTAGCAGTGATGTTGCTCAGCCCGCTTCAGGTCATGCTTTTTTATTGCAGGGTTTTTTATAACCTAGTATTTATTTATCTTTGCATTATTATTCATGACTTTTCTTGTAATTTTAGCAAAACGAGAACACAGTTTTAGACATCAACCTTGACATAATGGAATGTCCTGGAGAGATTGGGAAATTTGCTTTGAGATGTGATGGAAAAGTTGATTGCATGGACTTTTCCGATGAATGTTATGATGAGGTAAGCCTACACATTTTTGTATTTTTGCTGCCTGCAAACGCGCTAAGCGGAAACCTTTGGTTCAATTTCCAGGCAGGTCTAGCCGATTGCTGATATGTTGTCACCATGGCTACGTTGCTACAGTAGTAATTTTGTCTACTCTTGACGTGAACTTACATTTTCAGAACAAAGTTGTATGTCTTCTTTTTACATTTTTAGTGCAATTCCACTCTCAAAACTCTTTGTTCTCTTTTGCGCAAAAATCCTGATGTTGGTTACTTTCACTGTCCGTTTGGTGCGCGTGAACTCCTATTTTCCGAAATGGTATGGCAAAGTTTTTTGGGATAACACAATTTTTTTGTGGGGTAAAACAAGTTTTTGCGACTTCTAGCTAATACACTGCATTATGCGACAAGCGGACAACGCAATTCGCAATTTGCGACAATTGTTTCAGCGTATTGCTTGTTTTATATGCCTGCTAATGAGCAACCGAAATCCATTGAGGATTCTTACATCATAACTGCTGATTTGCAGCGTGTCGCGTCGTCAGTAAATGGACAATATAGATGAACTGAACAAGGTGGAATGTTTTCGATGAAACATAGCGTATTGTGAGCAAATAAGTAATAAAAATTGTGTGATTTGAAAAAAGTATGGCATTTACACTTCCCGGGACCGCAGGCATAGACTTGGTTACCCCAGTGGTTGATTTTTAGCACAATGCGCCACTGACTCGCCGTTGCAGCAACATTTTGTATATCATTGTAACTGTTGAATAATCCGGATAGTAAGTCACCAAGATGGGCACTCATGACACTTGCTTACTTTTTGCATTAAAATAAAGTGATTGAAATGGAGATGTGATTGCATTAGGTTTGTGACGGAAGAGAAGATTGCGCTGGTTCGAATTCGTCGTGGAACATGAAAAGACGTTTTGAAGATTTTACTCTTGATGAGCGTTATTGCGCTTACAGAAGTGTGTGCAAGTACAGCTACCCTATCGACAGCAGTCTTGTATCAATTGACATGTATCAAGTTTGCGATGGCAACACTGATTGCCTGTTAGCAGAAGACGAATTAGAAGGTGAAATAATTTACAAACTTCATTGCATTCCACAAGTTATGAACATCGCACATTCTTTGCAATGTGAACCAATAAAGGTGGAATTCTACGCTTAATCTACGTCAAACTCAACCTTTTACTCTCCAGAGACTACTTCAATAGACTTTGTTATTAAACGTTTGTAAACTGCCGAATGTGAAACTTGGTATCATCTCACCAGGCATCATAATGCTTAAGTACCCAAATTACTTGACAATTTTGATGAAAGTGAACTACCGTAAATAGAAAAAACTAATTCAAGGCTAGCAAGCTAACTTCTGTTCAGCACTGGTAGTCATAATCGCGCTGCATAATGGATAAATGCGAGTAGGGCGCCTGAGCTCCTGTAAAATTTGACCCGGCGTTGCAACTTAACTGGTTTGCCAGTTGTCTCTAAAAACTTTTTTGTCTGTGGCCTTTTCATTACCTGACTAATGCACACAATAAGCAACGTAAGGTTCGCTGCATACGATATGTTTTTTTGCACGCCTTGTCATACCGATACTAGTGTAGAATGCTCTGGAGAGCTGTCGAGTAGCCTATTATTGGGCAGTTCAACATCGTTGACAGGTTGGAACAAGCGTTCAGTGAACTGACCGTTCAGATGGCCGAGTCGTATAGAGCGTCTGCTTCTGGATCGGTAGACTTGGGGTTCGATTCCGAGTCGGGTCAAACCAATAACTTTAAAAATAGCATTCACAGCTTCCCTGCTTGACGTTCAGCAACAAAGGGACAGTGTGGAGAAAGCCGGCAAGTTTACTTGTTGTACCGTTGGGAAGGGCACTTAACGGAATTCTTCCATCTTAGTGTGGTAGACAGATGGCCGGCAACTCCTAAGCGAGCTCGTACAGCGCTTCGTCGCTTTCTCGTGATAGGAGGATAAATATGCCAATAATAATATAAAAATAAGCCAAAATAAGCTTCCAGTCTGACTGTTTTTTTTTATGATTTGAACCTGTAACTTAGCTCTTTTAACCTTACCACAGTTTGTATAATGTCAAAACAGCTTTTTAATGAATTCTTTTTCGCTAATTTTTTACAGAAACATGTGGTCATTTGAAATTGGACAGATTTTATTGCGAAAGTGCGTCTGAAAACATTCGAAGTAGTTTTCAAAATGGAGCTATCGACGTTACAGGGCCCTTGTTTGTGTCCAAAAGCAAATTATTTGATGGCAAAAAAGACTGTGCTGATGGCAGCGATGAATGTCCTTCTGCTTGGCTAGCTAATGATCCCATAGCGTCGAGACATCGACTGATTAAGGTGGTTCATGTTAATGTACGACTGTACGTACGTCGGCTTTTGTCTAAATGTTGAGTATTTAGTGATTGCAACGAGGTTGTGCATGGACATAAGTTCAGACACAGGTTTTGGTCACCCAAGGCTTCTCTTAAAACCTGAGTTCTGGCCGATCTGATCATGACTTCTAATCAAAATCCACCGCTGTGTTAATGTCTTCTGCATTTGCTCTCAGGTGAAACACGATGGTTAGCGCATTGGGGTAGGAAGCTGTCTTCGCGAGTTCGATTTTCAACTAGGTCATCTTTCATTATGCATATACCGTACTTAACTAACACAAAAAAACTTAAGCGGCAATTATGGGGCTGAAAAAACACCTCTCCGCTTCTTAAAGTAGATGAAAATTTTAAAAACCTATACACTTATTTTCAGGAGGGCCGTGAATTATGCAAAAACGACACTCAGTGGGAGCTCTTCCTTTAAGACTGTAATTGAAAATTTGATCTAAAACTTCTTTTAAACTTTGTATAGTGTTTCGTGTTTATTCTACATTGCTAAAATAACTCACTTAATTTGATCATGTAAGATTACAAACAAATGAACTCGTTTCAGGATGCCGTTTTGAGTGGCCTTGTTTGGCTGATGGCGATCCTTTCCTTGATTGGAAATTTGTTGGTGATAGGGCACACTGTTAATACTATCATTTGCAGAAGAAGGTTGGTCAAGCAGCTACAATAGTTTAAACATAGCGTAGTAATTATACAATTGACGTTGTCAGCGACATGCGCGCAGGTGACAGATCCATCGTGACGGGTTCGATTTTCGACAAAAGTCGATCGCGTTTGACATATATACCGGGTGGCTGTTAACTCGAAGAGCGCAAGCTCATTTCGCAATCTCCCTCAGTTACTGTTGAATTTTCAGTTCAATATAATTTGAAAATAATCCCACTTATTTAGTATTATTGTTCATTACAATAGACAATTTGATAGAAATGTTGACGACCCGATTGTCTGCTGTACTGTATTTCACTTTATTATCACGGTAACTCTTATTCAAATTCAGGTACTCTTAAAAAGGTTTTTACTGAGGTGAAGTTGATTAATAATTACTATCTGCTTTCTCAGTTATCAAGGAGTTCATGGAAAAAGTTATTTTTTTTTCACTCGTAGTTGAGAATCCGATTTTGATTACCCTATTGTACGTTGTTGCTAATTAGTGTGAGTGAAAACACTAATTTTCAGGCTCTCTTCAATGATGAAAACCAACTGTATTCTTGTGTTGAACCTTGCTTTGTCTGATCTCTTGATGGGGGTTTACCTTCTTGATTTGGCTGTGAGAAACACAACTACAAGTGGAAGGTATGAAAGAAGTTTTATTCGCAGTGGTAACAAAATCTCTGTCGGTGTTGGAAGTTTAGGGTTCGATTACCGAATCGTTCAAATCGGACATTGCGTCACCAAGTGCTCGTCATCACTGCGACGTTTTTCATTGTTCAAAGCTGTGCTGCCCAAGCGCCAAAGCCGCAGAGATGGGCCCCGTCACTCGTTACTCGCGCGGGTGTAATGCCGCCTGTAAGACTTGATTTTTTTCGATACTGTTAGATATTGTGACGTTGACCGGGAATGGCGATCGGGAATGGAGTGCAAATTTTTCGGAACCCTTGCGATGATTTCGATCCAGTGCTCGGTTTTGATTTTATTGATTTTAACCACTTATCGGGTCTTAGCGGTTTTAAGACCTTTTTCAGCCGATTCCATAAAGTGCAGGTATGCATAATAACCGATAAATATCGATACCGGTGTCGGATTTTATAAGTAATTATCTGTTTTACAATGATTTACCTGCATACTGCGTTCTTAAGGGAAATTTTTAGGCATAAATAGGTTAGAAACATGGTGCTTCTTCAATACCAGGAACTAAATGGCAGAATTCGATTTAAAAACTTTTTTAAAAATTATTTTAGGCATAGGCCTATTCCTTGATTGATTTGACCTCTCTGGTTTAGCCTATCCAGAAACCAGTCTTGGCCACGCTTCACTTTTTGGTGATTAGCATCAACTGGCGAAGTTCGCACCTTCCCAGATTTCTTTTTTAGCCGTTAATTTTATTTTCAAACCTTATTGCATTTTAGATACGCTGGCGTGTTGGTTGCTTGCGCATGGTTAGTTTCTTTAACATTAGCATGCTTGCCACACTCTGCACTACTGGAGCATTACTTTACTTCCGCTGCTTGGATTTCTCCAGCTGTTGATTTTTTTCCTACCGATACACCATCTATGAACACACTCAAGCTGTTTGGAAAAAAGATGGCTGAATATGCAAATGATACCAAAAGTAAACTCGTGTTTGCAGAAATTTTTTGTTTCACCTAGAGGCTGGAATTTATTCTAACATAGGCTGTTTAATTGTGTTCACCGTTCACACATTACGGCTTTCTTAACTAAGAGGATTTTTTGGGTCCGTTTCTGACTTAAATTTGAAAAAAATTTTTAAACTGATTCGGGCCCAGTGTGGAGCTAGTAAAAAGTAACTACCTGTTTCAACGCCATTGTATGCCTAGCTATAGCTGATTTGACTTTGTGCTTTGGCCTATATTTGGTTACCCAAACCTCAAAAATAATTTGGAGAAGAAATCATGCCTAAAATGTAAGTGCTTTAGGCCAACTTAACTTTCGAGCTTTTTCGAGGGTGATTAGAGCTCAAGTCAAATTCGGGTTGGGTTTGTTCTTGAACTAATCAGCTCGTTTATAACTCTGTCCCAACTTTGACAGCAACAATACTTGATTTATTATTTTGAGCGCAGTTCCAAGCTTCGGAATACCTAGGATTTTGAATTGTTGAAGTACATTTCAATTGCTAAAAAACTTTCTTCACGAAGTTAAGATTGTACCTAATTGCGAAAATTTTAAATGTAGAAACATGTTTTGAAATTGCTGCATCATACTCGCATAGCGCAAGCATTTGAACAATGTCTTTAAAAGACTTGTCTTTGTAACGTCTTGAAGAAGATTACTTTATTAGTGGTTCACTTGTCCATGTATGTACGATACAGGGCCTGCGCCAAGGGGAGGCCAGGGGGGCCTGGCTCCCCCAATCGACATGCTTGCCCCCCCCCCCCCCCAATTAACAAGCTTACTCATTTAAAGACAGCGGCTTTTGTGCTTAGTTTCAAACTTTGGCCTCACTGATAAACTCTTGGCCCTTCTAAGTCGGCTGCTCTGACGCCGGCTCTGGTACGATACCTGATGAGAGTCGAAATCGGCCGGTTAGCTCATTTGTTAGGCTTACGCTGTTGGTGCGGGAGATCTGGGGTTCGATTCCCGGGCCGCTCAAATCTGATGCAGTGTCGCCAACTGTTCGCCACCACTGCGACGTTCCTTTGGAACTAGGTCGGCCAGACGCTAAGCCGCGGAGATGGACCCCGCCACTCGTTGCACGCTTCGGCGTAATACCGCGAGTATAATGAAGATTTGATTTTGATGAAAATGTAAAAAACAAGACAATTTGGAGTCTGGTACAAAATTTTTTTTCCCAGCTTTACAAAACCCGCATACTAGTTAAAGCCAAACGGCCGGATCAAAATCTCTCAATACTGTTTTGCAGTATAATGCAGTTATAGGAGTATACAGGAGTTATAGCAGTTATAGGAGTTATATGCAGTTATAGGAGTTATAGCAGTATAATGCAGATCTCCCGCACCAACAGCGTGTGCCTACCTCGCAGAAACTTAACATTATGCATTTAATTTTAGATGTATTAGATGATTCCTCTACTCCGAGTCAAATTATAGACCATTTGAACAGATTTTGCACCGACTTCTGGCCAAGGATTAATATGAAAGGATACTTTGGCTTCTACAGTTCAAATTCGGTTTGTCTTCCTCAAATGTTTGTAAAGGTTAGTTAATTAAATTGAATTTGTTTTCTAGCGAGAACCCGAGGCGTACTGAGAACGTCAAAAAAGAGAGGGCTAAGTAGAGATTGTACGACTACAAAAATATTATGAAAGATCCTACACCAGTGTTTTTCAATCTGTAAGTCGCATTCTCCTGTTGGGTCGTGAGAGGGTACCACGGCAAGATGTTTTACCCGACTTGAAGTGACGAAATTGAGCGTTGTACGTTTGAGTAAGCTAAGAAAATTTTAATCCAGAACAAAGAAAATTAGTGGCGAAAAAATTGGCGGTGCAAAGTGGGTGATGAGGAAAAAAGTTTGAAGAACACTGCTCTAGGCTGCTTTTTTTCTTGCCCCAGTCAATTTTTTTACAAAATGGTTTAAGAACGAAGTTGATTTTTACAGGATTCGAGATAGTCGCAACCATATTTTAGGTTTTACAGGATTGTGTAGAAGTTGCAGAGGAGGTATAATAAACGATGTCCCAAAGAATGGCCCTGGCCTATAATTTATCCCTGATTTTGTATTAAAATAATTTTAAGTTTACTAACGATTAGATGGTTACTAATTCAGTAGCAAACTTTTTTTGCTTTTACATTTAACAAACGATTTTAGGTTACCGACGTGGCTTGGGGATATTCTTTCGGTGTTGTTGTGTTTGATTTCATTGCATTCTTTTACATTGTGTTGTCCTACATCATTATTTATCACGATGCTCGACGAATAGTGGCAAATTGCAGAAATAACGATGAAAATCGCACAATGCAGGTAACTATTTTAACAGCTCAGATGGCCGAGTGGTAAGAGCGTCCGCTTTGGGAGCTGTAGACTTGGGTTTGATTCCAAGTCGAGTCAAACCAATGGCTTTAAAATTGCTATTCACAGCTTCCCTGTTTGACGTTCAGCATTAAAAGGACCGTGTGAAGAACGAGCCGGCAAGTTTACTTGTTGTGCCGTTGGGAAAGGCACTGAGCGGGATTACCCCATGTTGATGTGGTAGACAGATGACTATTAACTCTTAAGCTTGCTCGTATAGCGCATTGATCGCTTTCTCGTGATAGGAGGATAAATACGCCACTGAAAAAAATAAATACAACTATGTCTTTATATATTCTGAAAATAATTTTTATATAAACCAAGTACCGCGTATGTGCCTTAGGTATCATTTCGACTGAGAGTAACTTTTTTGTATTTTGTTTGATGTTATGTTAGGCTGAGCCTTGTATCGTTATGAAGCGATAGACTTTGGGTTTGATTACGAGTTGGGATCAATTCAATGACTCAAACCTTGATCGCAGCTTCCCTGCTTGACGCTCAGCATTAAAATGGAGGTGTGGAGAACAATCTGGCAAGTTTACTTGTTGTGCCGTCGAGAAAGGCACTTAACCGGATTTGTCATCTTGAAGTGGTTGACAAATCACTGGTTGCTCCTAAGCGCGCTCATTATAGCGCTTCGATTGCTTCCTCGTGATATAGGAGAATGAATATACAAACTATCCTAATTTCGCATGACTAGCAACCGCTTGTTTTGTAGGCTCGCATCACACGACTTGTGCTTACCGATTTCGTGTGCTGGATGCCGGTTTGTTTTATGGCTTTTTTCAGTGTAGGGGGAATCACCATTCCCCCAGTTGCGTATGCGTTTGCTGCTATTATACTCCTCCCCATTAACAGTGCACTCAATCCTATTCTTTACTCCAATATTATCAGTGTTTTTCACTAGTAAGATGAGTCTTTCTATTTGATATATTCTATAAAAATATATCTAATGTGATTTGAGAAGGCTATGTTTTATTAATTATGTTTGTATAGTTTTATTTTTCCCAAAGCTTTTCATCTGACACTCTTCAGGGAAAATCGTTAGAATGAAGACTGAGTAGAGCGAACTGACTTATAAAGCAGAAGAAAGAGTTCTGATTGGTTAGAAATAGATAGCTAGAGAGCTTTGATTGGTTGGAAATATCCAATAAAAATCTTCAGACGGAAGACCCTAATTAACGAAATGTCCACGAGAGGGAAAGAGTTTAGAAATTTTCAAAGAATAAACAAAGTCTTTTTGTTTACAAAGAATTTTCTCTTTTTCATCGTTCTCTCTTTCATCTTTCCGCCCTAGAAGCTACTTTTATCAAATCTCTCAAACCTACAGTATTCTTTGTAAACAAAAAGACTTTGTTTATTCTTTGAAAATTTCTTAAGTCTCTCCTTTTCTTGGACATTTAGCCAATTAGGGTCTTCCGTCTGAAGATTTCTATTGGCTATTTCCATCCAATCAAAGCTCTCTATTTCTAACCAATCAGAACTCTTTCTTCTGCTTTATAAGTCAGTTCGGTTTACTCATTCTTCATTCTGACGATTTTCCCGGAAGAGTGTCAGATGAAAAAGCTTTGGGAAAAATGAATCTTCTACTACAAGCCATTTTGTAGTTGTATGATTCTTTTTCCGAAAGTCAGTAGAATCTTGCCGACAGTGGTGACATAGTTTAGGTTTCCACTATTTTACGTATTTTCTTAGTGTAGCTTTACAGCAGTTTACGATTTATTATAAAAACTTCTCCATAATTGCGGTCTCGAAAAATCATTTTTGCAAGATTTTGGTGTGTGAAAGTAAAACTTAGGTCCCGGACTGCCGTATTCTAAAATTATTTTTGATGTACAGCAATTACACCAAGAGTTGGACAGAGTGTATACAGAAGCGCATAGAGATGAATTGCGAAAATTTGAATCGAGTGCGCCGGAGAAGCCGAGCGTCGACTTTGGGAACAATAACGACTAACGATGTTCGTCTTGGTCCTGACGGAACACCCTTACTGGAAAACGTGACCACTAGCGCCGTCTCACAAAACTGCACGTCGGTAGCAACAACAACTACGCGTTTGTAAAGTTTACACCTGCTTGAAAAACACCTTTCTCAAACGTCGGGATCATGTTTTACTCGACCAGCCCTCCCATGTTTGCAGTGTTTATCATGATAAAGAATACAGACTGATCTCAGCGAAGAACATCGGACTTGAGGATGTTTGAAAGCGAAGTTTAAGTGCAGCTGCAAACCTCTCGTTCAAAGTCATAATTTTTTTTGTAGCAAAATCAAATACATTTGAACTTTGTGGTTTGGCAGTGGGCGCTACCTGGACAATTTTGGTTCTGCTTTGGGTAACTGTGTCGAGACACCAACACATGTGGCTGGCGTGCCTAATCTATGTGTCCAACACAACATTGCCTGATAAGATCGCAAAAACTGTAATCCGGAAAACTCATTGAATTCCGATTTTCAGATTTTAGTATTTTCCAATTAGGCCTAAGGGTGCTTACGATTTACGATTTATAATCGCATATCGTTGGCAATCATTTATGTGTTACTGTGTGAAGTAGACTACAGTACTTATATTTTGGAAAAAACCTAGTTAAGTTTCGAGCCTGCGTCTTCGGAGCCCAATGAGCCAGATATTTGACGGACTACGAGTGTAGAATCAATTTAGTGTGTCGACGAAGCCTTTCTCCTGAGCAATCGGGCGTAGCTGGGGGGGCAGGAGAGACAAAGAGTCAATTTACTTCTTCTATTTTTTTTTTCGATCTAATTGTTTAACGAGCCAAAATAAATCAAGCTCAAGGCAATTTCTCGCATCGTAAAAATGATGTATTGTACTGAGAATATTTTCACCCAAATTAAAATGATTATCATTGAATATACCGTAGAGCGAGACAGCGCTGTTTCTGGCTATTAGCCTTTCAGGACGATTGATCTTGTCAGGATCACTCATCCCTTCGCATAAATATTTCTTAAAGAATTTAACTTTTGTGGTACGCATATCCACTCGTGTGGCTACGTCACCATTCCAGTCAAACTCTTAAATCATTGAATATTTTAAAACAAACAATCGGGGTGAAGTACATAAAGCAAAATCAATGTGCGCCCTTTGAAATTTTCTCTTGGCTACTGATTTATAACAATTCAGTTTAAATAATAATTATTTATCACTAGGGCCCGCTCAAGTTAAAATTTTTTCCGGACCTCATTACTTGATCAAACGTGTACTAACCTTCGTTTCAGCTGTTAAGGAGTCTGTTTTGCCAGATTTTATGAGTCAAAATTTGGCATAAAGTCAAAACTTGTCAAAATTGTCTTCATCAAAAATTTCCTTACCAAAATGAAAAAAAATTTATTTTTTTGAATTTTTGAGCTAATTTTTTGCGCAATTTTAGTTGATTACTCTGAAATACTTACAATAGTAAAAATGCGTGCGGTAATTGAAAAGGAAACAGCTCTTATTATGCATGAAATCGTCCTAGTAATTATAGCTACAGCACTTTGTGGTTTTCGTTAAAAAACATCCATGATCGCAGGCAAACTGGTAATGTTCAGTACAGTTGCGATAATAACGCATTTTTGTATTAAACACTATAAATTCATTGAACCGGCCGTTTGGCTGTTGCTTAGCGCACACGTTATCAGTGCGAGAGGTCTGGGGTTCAAATCCCGGGTCGGTCAAATCGACACAATGTCGCCAGCAGCTCGCCACCGCTGCGACGTTTAGCGCAGGCGCTAAGCCGCGAAGATGCCCCCCCCCCACTCGTTACACGCTCAGGGCCGTTGAGAGGAAATCCGGACCCCGGGACAGAGATATGATTCGGGCCCCCCCGGTAACAAAATTTGATTTTCTAAAAAATAGGTCTTGACATCGCGCAGACGTAGTTTCTCCAAAATTTTTTCGTGTTTCAAAAAAAAAGGTCTTAACATACCGAAGACGTAATTTCTCCAACATTTCGCGTGTGTCTCGCTCTAAAGAAAAAAGTTTTATAAGAGCGGGGCCCTTCAAAATCTGTGACGGGCCCCTCAAAACATAACGGGTCCCGGGTACTTTGTATCCCCTGCCCCCTTCTCACCAGCCCTGTACACGCTTCGGCGTAATACAGCGAGTATAACGAAGATTTGATTTTTTTGACACTATAAGTTGACACCAGTGCACACAATGGCTCGTTAACTTAGGTTCTGATATCATGCGTCGCTTTATTGCATTAGCTTCAAGACTGAGTGATCGAGAAAATGTTCAGAGTATAGGCTACCTTCTTCTTTAGAAATTTTCCGTATATAAATTTGCAGATTATAAAACATTTTTGTAATGAAAAAGTGCAACAAGACATAGGGGAAAGCGGTTAGGTCAAAATAAAGTCAAAATTTTGCTAAAACAAAGTCAAAAATAATTTTTTTAGGTAAAAAAAAAGGGCCCCATTTATCACACTTATCTTTACTTGGTCTACTGTTTCTTATGCCATAGGCTACTGTCTTTATCACTTTTGGCATAAAATGAACAACCATTTTTCAATAACCACTTGGCAGTTCTAAATTTGTTCAAAAATCTTGAGCTAAATGGAGTTTCGCATTTTTGTATATAATTTTTAGTCTTACCACCGCAAAGACTGATTAGTGATTTTTTGCTCATGGAACAGACAATAATTTCGCTTTTTTTCCTGAACGAAATTATTGGTAATGAGGCAAAACGATCCAAGTAGTGGTAATGAGGCAAAACGATCCTCCAAGATACTCGAATTAAAGAAGTGAGAAGTCAAACCAGCGGGGGGCATTACTGAAACGTTTGATTTCTGATGGTAAGATGCAGCTGTGTTGATGAAGCAGCAACTGCCAATCAAGATTAGTGTCTGAAGAACGATAAAAATGGTGTTGATGAATTAATGGATCATCGCTAGCGATCTCACGCTATCACCTCGCTTTGCGTTTTCATTTATTTGTTTCATAGTAGCCTATTAATTATTAGCGAGTCATAGATTTAAGTTGCGATTTTGTTATTACATTGCTGCCTAATACAATGTCTTCAAAATCAAAAAGTTTTTTTGCGGCAGCAGCAAGTCAATTATCTTCACAGAAGCGCTGCTGCGCTGGTCGCTACTCCATCTCAAAAAAAGCGGCGCTGCCGCTTTGCGCTGTTGAGAGAAAAAAGCAGCTGCGCTTTCGCTACCGCTGCTGAAAAAAAAAGCGGCGCTGCTCAACAGCGCCGCTGTGCCCACCTCTGATTATTGGTAGGCTACTGCTGATAGAGCCTACCCACTTATTTTTTTAGGACGGCAGCCCTGACTAGAATAGACGAAGTTTTTTGGTCTGTAGAATAAGATCTGTGAAAAAATAGCCAAAATCACGCTTGATTGACAGGGGTGCAAATCTATGTCGAGCATTGGGGGGATAATTAAGCACAGTTTACCATTTTTGGATATTGGGGGGGATGATTTAGCAAAATTGATCATTTTTCGATATTGGGGAGATGAAATTGGCTCGTATGAAAAATTTTCCACTTCCATGAAATATGTTGGGGGGGATGCTGCCAGATTATTGGGGGGGATACATTGCCCGTGAATCTGCACCCATGTTGATTGAATTTACGAAAAACATTGGCAAGTCATGTGACAATTTCTTATCCTACAGACCAGAAAACTTCCATTAGCCACAGCACACTGAGCACAGCCACAATGTAATCATTATTAGGCATACTAGGGCGATTCACGGTCAATAAAGTCAATTTTTTTTTTGGAAGTAGAAAATTACGGAAGACCATAAGTGCAAAACACAAAAATAAGTTCAAACCAGATCGACAAATCTTTTTCACGATCGACAAATCTTTTTCGCAATGCACAAAACTTTTTCGCAATCGACAAATCTTTTTCGCAATGCACAAAACTTTTTCGCGATCGGCAAAACTTTTTCGCAGTCGACAAATCTTTTTCGCGATGCACAAAACTTTTTCATGATCGACAAAACTTTTTCGCGATGCATAAATATTTTTTGCGATGCACAAAACTTTTTCGCAATCGACGAAACTTTTTCACGATGCACAAATCTTTTTCGCGATTGACAAAACTTTAAACCGATCGGCAAAACTTTTAACTAATTGACTAAACTCAATGTCAGTGCACAAAACTTTTACTGTAAGTGATGCACAAAACTCAATGTAGATATCAACAAGAAAAAAGCTCACAACTTTGGCTTTTTGTTAGGCTACAGCTACTGGGAACTAATGTGAATTTCGCCTGTTTAGCTCGACACCTCGGAACGCTTGCACAGTGCAGCACACGTATAATTTGTAGTGCGAGCGATCGAGAATGCGAAATAGTTCCGTAGGCCTACCTTACAATTTTAGCTAAGCTAACAGCTGCAGTTGAGTTACACCATATTTCTCTACTTTCATGGCCTTGAAAGTTGACATACATAATTTCCAAAGGCCAATGTTCATTTTGCACGGACCAAAAACCTATGGACAATTCATCTTTTTCCTTCCACGACCACTAGGCCTATCTGTTTGAATGATCACGTTAAAATTACGATTAAACTACTCACCTGATGGCCCATTAGCTTATGCCCTCCATAGTTGGGTATGGGAAGGGTAATTATAGTTGGGTCTCCGTAGTTGGGTATGGGACTAAGTATCAACGATTACAAACATCCTTGCAATTTCAGAATCGTGAATAATACAATTATAAATTGTCGTAAAAGCATAGGCCTCTCTTCTCCTGTGTTTGTACTCACCAGTAGCCACAACCACTGCGCGTAAAAAAACCCATGTTGCATAACTGTTGTCATGCTCATGAAGAGCAGCTTTTTCAAATCTTTGTGCTTCAACATAAGATTTGTGTAAACGTGTAGTTACGCTGTTTTTGTTACATAAGGCATAATTGTTTTTGTATTGCAATCTCAGACTTGAACTTTAGCAATGGAAGTTAATGAGCTCGGAACCGGAAGAAATTGAAACTAAGCCAAAAACTTTCAAAATCAATGTAACAGCTTGCGATCAAAGAAAGCGTTGACAAGACTCAAGCTTTATTTATTTGTTGCTGCTACATCGCGATTACAATACAGCAACAGAGTGACTACGAAGGGATCGTGAGGTCATCGAGTCGAGTAGCCCCACAGGTTTACGACTTGAACATTGAAGATTGTTTAAGGTGAACATTAACTCAGCATGTCAAAAATTTGAAACGTGAAGAGAAAAGCATTATTCATACGTCAGCAAAGAAGTAGTATGGTTTACTAGAGTTCAATGCAAAAACAATTACCCAATACCTGTATGTCTTAAGTCAGGGGTGGGCAAACTTTTAGCACAAAGGGCCGCATTGGAAAAAATGTTAAAGCCGAGGGCCGCTCTGTTTGGAAAAGCAAAGCAAAAAAAAGGTCATCACCTGGAGCGAATCCAGAAAGTTTTGGTGGGGGGATGTAATTTTGAATTAGGTTGAATGTTAACTAAATACAAAGACGTTAAGACGTTTAGACTCGGAAACGAGCGTAAATAAGCCTTTTGATAATGTTTCATGTGATGGGCGTATTTAGAAATTTTTTCAGGGAGGAGGCATCAAATTTCGTCTCTTTTTCAAGCGTAGTTTTTTCCGGCAGAGTAAATTAAAGCAACTTAAGTAACATAAACGACTCTAGAAGGGTCCGGGGACATGCTTCCCCGGAAAGTTTTTGAAAATTTACGTACTGCGGTGGCCATTTTAGTGCTTTTTGAACAATTTTCAGGGAAATTTTGTTTCCGTTTTTGACCCCTTATTTTGAGTGTTTCACCAAATATGATGCATTTTTTTCGCACATTTTCGATTACGCGTGCTGAAGGCGACTCAGGCGTATTGTTATGAAGAGGTTCGAAACTATGAAAAACTTTATTTAACCAAAGCATTGCTGAATATGTCTGGTGGAGAAAATGCATCCCCCTCTGGACCCGCCCTTGGTCATCACGACCGGAAATATCCTATTTTCCTCCTAAAATCAAGTGAAGAGCAAAAAAAGGTCATCACGTCTGTAAACGTCCTATATTCCACAAAATTTCGCTAGGGCACAAGGTTCATCCTTTTGCAAGAGCTCGCGGGCGACATGCGGCCCGCGGGCCGTAGTTTGCTCACACCTGCCTTAAGTGACAAAATCAGCATAACCACGCGTTTGCACAATCTTAGGCCCATTATTTCGAAGGATAAAGATTTTAAAAAGCTGCTTTTCGTGAGCATGACAATAATTATGCAACATGGGTTTTTTTACGTGCAGTGGTTGTGGCGGCTGGTGGGTACGAACGCAGGAGAAGAGAGGCCTATGCTTTTACGACAATTTATAATTGTATTATTCACGATTCTGAAATTGTAAAGATGTTTGTAATCGTTAATGCTTAACGTCAGGACTGTAAAAATTCCTCAAAAAAAGTAATTAATTCCAATTACAGTATCTTGGCCAAAAAAGCAACCAATTTTCGAGTAAAATTACTTTATAAAAAAGTAGGCCCTATAACTAATTGCAATTACAAAATTACGGGAGGAAAAAAGTAATTTTTAAATTCCTAATTACAAATTCCTATGCTATGGGAGGTGACCAATTTACTTGTACAATGTTTCGCTTAAAAATAGATAGTGACAATAAACATAGTATTTGAAGAAGCGATGTTTATCTTTTGCTGTAGTTCACCACAGGGAGTATCGACTTAGACATAAAGTTGCCCTTTCAGACAAAAATTTTGAATGGTGTGAAAATTTTGATTGACGTGAGTATTGATAATGCCAACAGAAGCCGCAAAACAAGCGCGTGCATGATAAGATCTTGTCGCTGTGAAAATTAAAATTTGTGTTTTGTTGAAGCTAATCAAAAAACAAAGTTTCAAGAAAAAAAAAGAAGGAATTTGTAATTTCGATTACACCAAAATCGTACTCGTTCCTCACAAATTGTAATTAATTCGGAACTACCAATTCTTTGGAAAAATGTAATTAATTACCATCTAAAGTTACAGCAACTGTAACGAGTACATGTAACACGTTACTCACAACCCTGCGCTTAGTTAACTTATTACCCTGTCCCATACCCAACTTTGGAGCGCGTAAGCTAATTGGCCATCAGGGGAATAGTTTAATCATAATTTTAACGTGATCATTCAAACAGATAGGCCTAGTGATCGTGGAAGGAAAAAGATGCATTGTCCTTAGGTTTAATTCTCCCCATCCAATATATTGCTTTGCCAAACTATCTGCTGGAAACTTGGATGGTGCTTACAAACTGCTGCACCATGGTCATCGTCAGTAGCGTAGCTAACGGAGGGTAAGCTTTAGCTCTCCCACACCCACTGGTATGCTTCTGTAATTTTAAAAAGCACTATTTCTCTAATCGTTTGTCACATTACATTTTGGCTATCAGTATTTATAAGCCCACAATTACTGCATATCTTTTACATGTGAGCTAAGAAAATTATTTTAAAGCAGCAACCATTGTTACATTAAATTGGTGAGGCATGAGGTTACTTCTCCGCTTTTCGGAATAGAGCAGCGCTTTCCGATCAGTGGGTGGGAGAGCTCTTAACAGAGGACCGCAAACCATTCTCAAGTTTCTACAGTAAAGTTAGAATATTAGTTTCTAAAGTTGAGGCTGCGAATCAATAAAGATGCATCCAATATTGCAACTATAGTCTGCTCTGCAGCATAACATACTATAACAGCTGTATGTTTAATGTCGTGTATAAATCATACCATGTCAGAGTATTTTGTGCTTGTATAATACGGGGATGGCGAACCACTGACCAGCGGGTCACTAAGTGACCCGCTTGTAGTTTGGAAAATTTTACGAAAATACGGTAAAGAAAATAACGTAGTAAAAAAGCCTATTTTTCCATAGTGGGGCATTGAAGACGGGAAGCTGGGTATTTCTGAGGTGAAGATCTTTTTTTTTGCTCTTTACACAGATTTCGGCAAAACTTGCGTTCAAGCCCCTCGTTAATATTATTACATCCGTGACCCACGTTTTTTTCTTTTTTCGATCTGCGACCTTAAATTTGACCCACCACTTAAAAAGGTTCGCCATCCCTGGTATAATACATAATATAATCAGATAGGGGTGGGCAACTTTTTTAGTCAGCGGGCCATATGTGGAAAGACGAAGCCCTTCCCGGGCCGGATTATTAGATGGATCGAGTTCAATATTTTCAACAACTACTATTATCAGGGTCGCTGTGCTTGGAAGAGAAAAAAAAAGGTCTACCACTTCTCAGATGTCCTGTGTTTCTACCAAAAATATCGGTGAAGCAGTGGCGTAGGGAAAACTTCAAAAGGGAGGCCACAAGTTTCACATTTTTTTGATCGCCTTTTTATGCAGCAGAACTACTATAAAGCTGATTGAGAAACAAGAAAAGCTCTAGGAGAGCCGAGGCTCCCCCCTGAAAAATTTGAAAATTTACATGCTGTAATGACTATCATGCTGTATTGCTGTTTGAATAATTTTCACGCAAATTTTGTTTAAATTATTTGACCCTAATTCTGAGTGCTTCGCCGAATATGATGCATTTTGTTTGCACATTTTCGATTATGCCTGCCTAAAGCGTAATTGCTATCGAAAAATATTCGAAACTATGGAAAAGATGTATATATCGCAAACATGTTTGAAAATGACTAATGGGAGGACGCATACTCCTCATCCTCGACCCCTGGATCCGCCCCTGGCCATAAGCTACAGAAACTATCAAAAGAGTCTGGCATATTTCAGTCACTTGGCCCCATTAATTTTGTTCTTTTTTACTAAAAGGCAGAGTCAAAAGGGGGGGGGGGGGGCATGGCACAATGTCCCCCCCTAAATACGCTCCTGCGGTGAAGAACAAAAAAGGTCTACTTGTCCTCAGAGGATGTTCTATAAAAAATAAAAGGTCTTCCGCTTGATTCGCGATATGAGGTCATATTTCTGTAAGTGCCTGCGGGCCGCATAAAATGGTCGCGCGGACCGGATCCGGTCCGCGGGCCGTATGTTGACCACGCCTGTTGTAGGATAATGTTACCGCAGATTATACAGTTAAACGCACTAAAATTTACTTTTTTTACGTAGAAAATACAAAAATTTTCAGCGGCTGGGGCCCCAGACCCTCTTGCCTCCGGCAGCTTGGGGCTTCGACCCCAGACCTCCGACACAGCCTCCCCATTGCGAAATCCTGTCAACTTTCAAAGTCATGAAAGTAGGAAACTATGGTGTAAATGGTGTAACCTAACTGCAGCTGTTAGCCTAGCTAAAATTGTAAGGTAGGCCTACGGAACTATTTCGCATTCTCGATCGCTCGCACTACAGATTATACGGGTGCTGCACTGTGCAAGCGTTCCTAGGTGTCGAGCTAAACAGGCGAAATTCACATTAGTTCCCAGTAGCTGTAGCCTAACAAATAGCCAAAGTTGTGAGCTTTTTTCTTGTTGATATCTACATTGAGTTTTGTGCATCACTTACAGTAAAAGTTTTGTGCACTGACATTGAGTTTAGTCAATTAGTTAAAAGTTTTGCCGATCGGTTTAAAGTTTTGTCAATCGCGAAAAAGACTTGCGCATTGCGAAAAAGTTTTGTCGATCGGTTTAAAGTTTTGTGCGTCGCGAAAAAGATTTGTGCATCGCGAAAAAGATTTGTCGACTGCGCAAAAGTTTTGTCGATCGCGAAAAAGTTTTGTGCATTGCGAAAAAGTTTTGTCGATCGGTTTAAAGTTTTGTGCATCGCGAAAAAGATTTGTGCATCGCGAAAAAGATTTGTCGACTGCGAAAAAGTTTTGTCGATCGCGAAAAAGTTTTGTGCATTGCGAAAAAGATTTGTCGATCGGTTTAAAGTTTTATGCGTCGCGAAAAAGATTTGTCGACTGCGAAAAAGTTTTGTCGATCGTGAAAAAGTTTTGTGCATCGCGAAAAAGATTTGTCGACTGCGAAAAAGTTTTGTCGATTGCGAAAAAGTTTTGTGCATTGCGAAAAAGATTTGTCGATCGGTTTAAAGTTTTGTGCATCGCGAAAAAGATTTGTCGATCGGTTTAAAGTTTTGTGCGTCGCGAAAAAGTTTTGTGCATCGCGAAAAACTTTTGTCGACTGCGAAAAAGTTTTGTCGATCATGTAAAAGTTTTGTGCATTGCGAAAAAGTTTTGTCGACTGCGAAAAAGTTTTGTCGAACGTGAAAAAGTTTCGTGCATTGCGAAAAAGATTTGTCGATTGCGAAAAAGTTTTGTGCATCGCGAAAAAGATTTGTCGATTGCGAAAAAGTTTTGTCGATCGTGAAAAAGTTTTGTGCATTGCGAAAAAGATTTGTCGATTGCGAAAAAGTTTTGTGCATTGCGAAAAAGATTTGTCGATTGCGAAAAAGTTTTGTGCATTGCGAAAAAGATTTGTCGATCGTGAAAAAGATTTGCCGATCTGGTTTGAACTTATTTTTGTGTTTTGCACTTATGGGCTTCCGTAGAAAATAACTCTAACAATGTGGAAACAAAATTTCACGGTCGTAGGATCAGTATTGATGAAGTTATAAAGTCAATAAATGTCAAATTTTTGTTTTTTAGATCAATTTTTTTATTAGGTCAATTTTTGCTGCTTTCTTGCTTTTTTTGCGCTATTCTACTTTATACTCAAAAAGAGATAACCCAGATAATTGAGAGATGGAAGTTCGTAATTGTTGGTAGTTCCAGGGAGGCGTATGTTGTCGCCAGACTGTTATCGATATTACAGTTTTACACGTGCTTAAATTTATTAACATAATGTTTGATGTAATTTCATTGATTCGATTGTGAAGATCCGTTCAGACAGCTTTGCAAGATTGCAATTTTGGCAAAATTCGTGTATGATAAAATAAGCTTTTCGTCGTGTTTTCATTTGTTGCTACGTAGGCCTATCGGTAGTCAAAAACATTAGAATTGAAAAGACGATGCATTAGTGATTCGAACCTACTTTGATGTTACAAAGATTGCAATACAGCGAATAGCGAAACACTTGAATACGACTCTGGATTCTGCGCAATTACGCAGAGCAGTTAAACTTTCTGCCAGAAAACGTGCGGCATTATATGTGCGTACATTATAATCTATAAGCACTAACTGAAGTAACTTTGGTGTTTTTTTCCTTATGGACTGGTTCTTTCATTTCATTGTTTCGTTTGGTCAATAAAGTCAATTTTTTGATAAAACAAAGTCAATTTTTTGAGATTTTTAGGTCAATAAAAAATCGCCCTAATTATTACTAACAGTGGAGCCACTCTCTGTGCTCAGTGTCCGGAACGAAAGTCAGAGTTGAGAGTTCATCTGTTCAAATCGTGTTGCCCTTTCCTATAGGCCTACTGAGAAATAAAAAAAAATAATGAAGAGCAATTTCATTGTATTTATGAGATTATAAACTGTTTGTCACTTTTTTTTCTTTTCTTCCACGTAGTCAAACAATCTGCAATGGCTCCTTGAAAATTTTAAAAATAAAAAATAAAAACAGCAAATTGTGGAAACGGCAACAATATGGCAATAGAACAGATGAACTTGTTTAAAAAGCAATTATTACATCACAGTATTTGCTGCATTTTTGTGGACATACGTAACAATGCTTTTTTGTTCAGTGGGTCCACCGTAAGAACTATTAGTACACTGTGGCACAGCAGACTGCGGTTCTTCTAAAAACGACAAGAGGCTGAACTGAAAAGTCTGAACAAACACCGCGAATGACGGGACCGAGTTAGGTATAGTTATGCTATCGCACCTGACATCGTTTAGACAGTGGCGTAACTAGGGTACCCTGCGCCCGGGGGCAAAGGGAATTCTGCGCCCCTGCTTTCACTTCAAATTTTGCACAAATTATAAAAATGACAATGAAATTTGGTGTTTCATTCAAGTTCCTAATGAATCGCGGTTTGGAGAAGAACAACGAAGTAGAAAGATTAACAAAGTACCGGTAAGAAACGAAGAAGAGTGGAGATATCAGTGACGCATTTACGGTAGGACTTTGAAAAGGGAGGCCTCAAGCGAGAGTCTGGAGGCGAAGCCTCCAGCCGCTGGAGGCTAAGGGGAGCCTCCAACAAATTTTTAGGGTTTTTACAAGAAAAACACTCATTTTAGCGAAGTTTTTTTGTCGAAAAAGGACACACCGGTGTCCAGTGTTCCCTCTAGGATTTTCACTAGTGCGAATTTGCCCAGATAATAAATTCATTGAAATTTTTGCTCAAAGATTTCACTTCTTTTAGGACCCTTTCTACAATTTTTTTGCATTAAATTTGCTTTTCCAAGATACCGGTAGACTACAAGCTACAAACTTGCATTAAAATATTCAAGCTTTTTGTTTAAAAGTGTTTTGCATTTTATAATATTAATTTCTGGTTCAAAATCAGTAGAATTTGCCCAAAAATTTCGCATTTTTCTCAAATTTCTCACTCTAGAGGGACACACTGCCAGTGTCTAAAATTTTTACAGCACGTATCGATATCCACAACGCCAGGGCCAAAGGTGGGGCGATGGCACCGTGGCCTCCCCCTGCGTGCGTCTATATGGTCCATCCATTTTTTTTTTGGTAAAAAAAAATTGAAAAGTAGCCATGAGCACCCCCCTTCTTTGTTACGCCACTGCGTTTAGACTACAAAATGACTCTGAAGTAGGAGAAATTGTATGTAAAAACACTATCCGCAAATGACGGTACTAAACAGCACAAAAGAACGACATAGGACTTTAAATTGATCTACCAAGTCTAAACACCGCAAAGAAATAGGACTTGGAACCATACCATAACCAAGAAGGACAAAGGACTTTAAATTAGGGTTAGGTTATACCGGTAGGTTATCAAGTCCTTTGTCATTCTTTGCAATGTTTAATGTTTAGTAATCAATTTGAAGTCCTTTGTCATTCTTTGCAGTGTCTAGTAGGACCCCAGCAAACTGTGGCCACAGTGTACCAGTATCTAGTCTATTTATTACAGTGAATAAGTGAATCTATTCTACACTGTAGCGTAGCCTTTGATTCAAGAGGTTGTAGTTGTAGTCAGGGTAGTCTGTTGTAATAGTCTCATTCTAGTCTAATTGTGAGTTAGTTATCTTGATCAATATGGTAGTCTAAATAATAAATTTATTTACACATGACATACTCTTTGCTTCATGAGCAGACTCAAAGTACCCGCAGTCTTAGTTGTGACTGAGAGTGAGATTTGAAAAAATAGCGTAGCATACTCTGGCTAGCCTAGTAACAGGATGAGGAGTAACTAATTTTAAGTGGGTCTGGTTTGAATTAAGCCTCTTTTTATAGAATGTCCTCCTTAAAGTACTGGTGGGACTTCCCCGCTGACATCACCGCTTTCATTTTTACTGTAACAATGTGAGTATCTGGCTTTATGAGATGATGTATATAGAGGAGTCTCGCGTTAAAGTGGATATTGTACAAGAGGCGGCTTAATTCATATCTATACTGAATTTTTTATTCAATGACTCTGTAGTTGGCAATGGCCATAGCGGTCTGCTAATTACCTGAATTCACCTTACAGCTTACTTTCCTGTTTATTTCAGATTTTGTTGCTACAATATTATGATTATATATTTCATTTTTTTGTGGGCTACAGTACCGATACTCAGATCCTGCAGATCATGAAAATTCAAAAGTTTGCCCTCTGCATTTTCCTTTATTCCCAATTATCTACCACATATAGCATTTCACTTGTGCCAGTTGTTGAAATTGGCCCAAAACTATTACAGTCTTTTGAAGGCTACGGAGATCAGCAGGTGTTTCATTGGCCTGCTTATCATAGCAGCAATTATCTGGTTGAAATTAGTGCCACAGTGAATCAGAGTGGCTCAGGAATATCAGTTAAATGTGCTTCTGTCAATGTCTCGGCAGCAATAAGACAAAATGCTATTCCGGTTTTGAATCCTCGGCAGTCTATATTGCCTAAAAACACTCTAGTTGACAATGTTGGAGTTCAATATTTGGGATCATTTTTGGTTTCACCTGAATCACAAGGCCAGATAAAAAATGTAACTTTTGATGTTGATGTAAACAAAGCAACAAATTTTTTTGCTGTTATGTTTTTACCGTATGATCTTGAGCGCTTTGACGTCGCTGGCTTGACAAATGAATGTCGTTATTATGCATCGCTGAAGGTTTATGCATACAATGTCACAGCATCTTCTAAAGCACAGCAGAAAGAAGTAAATGGAACATATCTTACTAGAAAACAAAGTAGTATATTCAATGTGCAATATCTACCTATCAATAATTTTTTCAACATGTCCACTAATAATCAAAGCAGATTGGTTTGGGAAGTATTTCCTCTAGCTGATTCCGGAGGTACTCTCGATATATTTATTAGATCATATCCATTAAATGGTACAAGCACAAATAATCAAATAAATATGTCATTAATTGGATGCTTGAACAATGAAATTTCTGATAATTCAAATTGCAGCGATGGCTTGCTTGAACTGAATAATACAAATTTGGGTTCACAGTCTGAATGGCATATACCATACCCATTGTCTGGTACATGGACTTTAGATTTAAATTTGGTATGTGATTCTCCATCTCTTGTTTGTGATGATTTAGAGCAGGGAATTTTTCTCAATATTGCTGTGAGATCATGCATTGATGGTTGTGAAGCTAATGAATATCATGGTGATTGTGGCATATATCGCTCAGATGCAATTTTGTTTGTTGCTTGTCGGTGTAAGGTAGGCTGGATGGGACTTGCTTGCAATGATGGTCGTAATGCTCTTAGTTATGACACTCAACTGCTCCACACACTTCTTTTAACTTTGAGTAATCTTATGTTTATTCCTTGCGTCATTTTAGCTATTTACCGAAAGTATTATACTGAAGCAGTTGTTTATTTCTTTGTTTTGTTTATGTCTTCTTTTTATCACGCATGTGACCAGCCAGGACAAGTCATATACTGTCTTATAAGATATGAAACACTTCAATTTTCTGACTTCCTTAGTTCAATCACTGCCATATTTTTCACATTAATCGCCGTTGCTAAATTGCCATTAGCTTGGGAGTCATTGTTGCATACTATTGGCCTAATAGTAGTGGCTGTTTGTGTATCGTACGACAGGTTCAACGTGTGGACTACAGTTATTCCAGCTGTTGTTGGGGTGGCGATAGTGGTTTCACAATGGGGATTAAAATGCCACAAGAGAAAAAAATGTTACCCCGGAAAGAAAAAGACCCTTTTTTCCATCATACCTGGTGTTGTGTGTGCTGGAGTAGGTCTATCATTGTACGCTTTTGTTGAAACGAGCGAAAATTATTACCTAGTTCATAGTTTGTGGCATATCCTAATGGCAATGGCCGTTTTGTTTCTTCTACCAGTGGAGCGTAAATTTAAGAATTGCGATGTCTACAAATTCAAGTTTGATAGTTTTATTGGCTCGCCTGCTTGTTCTCTTCGCAGTACTAGGACGAATGAAGATGTTTACAATGCAAATGACTTTATGGCTAATTTGTAATATTACCTGTACACCTGTTACAGTGATAGCTGGGTGTTTAAGCCTGCCATTGTTAGTACTTCTCAGTATTAGTCATATGATTATTTCACAAATTTTCTGAAGTTCTGCTGTAATGCGTTTTGCATTGAGACAGAACTTGCCAGTGTCGGGCAACTCGGCGTTGTCACTATTTTGCTGCTCGCGTGACGTCTAGATTATAGGTTTAGTGTTCGCGTTAGGTGTCTCAATGGCGAATTGTCCAACGCCAACTAATCAAGCACTCATTCTGTATATAGCTAGATTTATTCGTCCTAACCTCGTGGCCTTCGTGTGCCTGTTCATTGTTGTAATTTTTAGCATTGTTTCGCTTCGTTATGTTACGTCAAATTCATTTTCGTTTGCACTTAATTTACTTATGAAAATAATGCGTTTTTAAGTCGCCTGTATGACATACGTTCGCCTCATGCTATCAATTTACACGATAAATTTTTAAAACAGTTAATTTTTTCGTAATTAGATATATATTCTGACACTTGTCACAAAATAATGTGCCGAAATGGCCAAGTATTTTGATATATTTGTGTTTTTTATTTTAATTTTTTTAAATTAGCGGGATAGCATCGGATGACATAAAGCATTCAATGCAAATTAAGATATTTAAAATACGTTAATCTACAAGCAATCGCAACCCGTTTGTCTATAACAGATCGTGTGCGTTGATGTAGTGAGGATACACTCATCTGAGGCCCCCTATTAATTCGTAAAATCAAAATTGCGACAGTAATCTATTTGTTTTCTTCTATGTGCTTGTATATTCAATATTTCTGTGCAATTAGCAGATGATTTAGATCGTACATTGTTGCTTTTCGATACCGGACTTTCAGCTTGACCGACTCAGCGTTAAAACAGGGTTTTAGAGTTAAATTTAGATTTAGGGATTAGTATTCGTGTTGGGGTCAGAGTTGGTCTCGCCAAATTGTCGTCGCATTTGTCGCCATATTGTAATATTTAGAATAGGCTTACGCTACTTAACCTCAAATCCAAAGTTACCCAATTTCGTTTACTTTGTCATTCGTTATGCACTTGCTAAGTTCAGTGACGCTTTATATACGTATTCTTATACATTGACTCAAAATACCTGATATAGGTAACCACTGCACTGGTTTGCAAAAGCCTTGGGGGGAAGTAGGCTTTTATACCGGTTAGTACGCTGTAGGGGGCAACTAATAGAAGTTGAAGACTTTTTTACGGGATGCCTTGAGGCATCATTCTCAGAAGTTCGCTCTGGGAGGCAGAAAAGTTTGGTACGACTTTGCAAAAAATTGGAAAAACGACTTCGTATAGTTGGCTGATTTTTACGTTCCTGTGATCAGAATTTCTTAGAATTCGGTTTTGTGGTGTAAATCTATAAATTATTTCTAATATGTTTGGAAATTGTGTCGTTTCATGCATGTGCGTTAATACACCTTGTTTCGTTGCTGCAATGTCCTATTGTAGGGTATGTGTTTTTATGAAATTACTTCCAACGTACAAAACTCGTAAATTGAACATTTTTGTCTTTCTCAACTCAACTGCCTCAATCAGGTGAAAGAAATAATATATTCAGTTTGAGGTTATTGTAGCTACTAGCTTTTCGTGTATGTGTGGCTTCAGCTACTTCTGGCACGTTTTTATTTGTTGCTTGTCTGGAGAGATACAAACTTGATGACCAAACAATTATCTTGGGAGTCGTCTAAATAAGAATAGGTGGCTGAAGAGGTTTCGGGCTTCTCACTGCAAAGGAGCCCATTCGGGACGTAATGCTTATATAAATACAGCTGACCTTTGCTAGTTCTTTGCAATTGAAGGTCTGGAAAACGACTTGTAATCTGGTGCTAGCGTACGAAAGCCTTGTTACCTTATCAATCTAATCTTCACATGTTTCTGAAATATCCTAGTGGTTTTTGTGCAGATATCATGGTCTAACGTCTTGAAAATTCAGTCAACGCAACGTGACGAGCACAAAGATGCGGAAATAATCATCTTGAAAGAAAAACCTTCTATGTGCACTCACAGTGCATCAGGTTGAAAATGTCATCGATGTCGAAAAGATAAGCGACGTCTTTGTAAGATGACGTACCAATCTTACTACTGTGTACTTTTTTTTCTCTTGGCCTATTAAACTGATACGTCCGGGCTCCAACCAGGATTAACCAACCCCTAGAAAAAATTAACCAAAGAAGATAAGGCAGGTACGTTTCAGTGATTGAAACATCGAATCTACTGTAAGTCTGACGAAGTAGCGTATACCAGGGCTGCGAACTCGATCATTTTGCCGAACTTAACTCGAAAAAATATTTTTTCTGAACTCGAACTTGAACTCGCATGAAACTGTTCAAATTCGAGTTCATTAGAAAGATATTTAAATTGTTGAAAAGAAATAAAAGATCACTACGAAATATAGTTAGTTAATCAAGTAGTCACAATGCGTGTAAATTGAAGTTGTGATTTTACCAAAAGAAAAGCTGCATGGCGTTTATTTCATGCCATTGCGACCTATAAAGTCCAGGGCTGCGAACTCCAACTTGCTGAACTCCGTCATTTTTGCCGAACTCGAAAAATAAAATTCTTAGAAATCGGACTTGCAAATATCTCATGAACTCGCCGGAATATCGATCAAGTTCCCAGCCCTGGAGTATACTAGTGATGTCATTCATGTGTCGTTATAAATTCTGCTAGTGAAGCAGTGGTATTAGGGATTAGTTTATTTACAATGTTGCTGCTGCCTTGGATAAAATATCTCAACCCATTGATTCACTCCGAAGAAGACGCGTATATAAAGCTCTAGAAGAGATGATGGTAGGGGATAGGTACAAGTTAGTCAGGTGTCTTTGATTTGACGACATTTCACGTTTTCATAGTTTAATTCATTTTAGTGAGATGGGGATAATGTAGACGTTCCTAACTTTAATAAAAACCCGGATGATTCGAAACGGTGCTTGCTTTCACTCAAAAATTGCTCAGAATCTATTTTGATTTTCAAGGATTGGTTATTAGTCTACAAGTGGCATATGACGTTATACGTCTACGACTTAAGCACAAATCAGCAGTTAAAAGCAGTGCATCGTAAGTTGAACATATTTTTTTTGCAGTTTTGCCTTTTCCAAAAACTTAGCCCAGCATCATTGTGACGATGAGGTGTCGTTATGTCACTGACTAAAGCACGAAGGTCAAGAGATCGCGTCTTGCTGGTGCGACACTTGTGCAATATCATTACAGCACGATTCCTTTGTATTTTTTGTTGTGACGCTAGACGCGCCGACATTGCTTGGATTACGTCATAAGAAAATGTACGAAAGCAAGCATGTTTTTCTGGCTATTGAAAAAGCGGTCGTTTAGCACGTCCAATTCATGGGGTTCTAATGGCCCAGGGGCTTTCTGTATTGCAGTTAAGTTTTTAATGTTACCACTTTTTTAATCAAATCTTCATTATACTCGCCGTATTACGTCGCAGCGTGTAACGAGTTGCGGGGCCCATCTCCGCGCCTGGGCAACACAGCTCCGAAGAAACGTCGCAACGGTGGCGACACTGTGTAGATTTGACTCGCCCGGGAATCGAACCCCAGACCTCCCGCACCGATAGCGTGCGCTTAGCAACTGAGCTAACGGCCAGTCACTTTTTTAATTGCATCAAAAAATCGACGTGATGCAGAATGCCCGTACGTGGGCCGAAGGAATCACCTGAACTGAACACTAGACAGGGTACTTGAGCGCAATAACGTTGCTTATGGCAGCAAACCTAGATTGTTGGAACCGCTTGGTGGTGTTAATTGGCTGGTAAAGAATTTCCCTTTTTTCGTGCGTTTCTCCGCGAATATAACTTCAAATCTAAGTTCTACTCTTTTTCCGGCTTTTCGAACGTAAAGTGCCGCTACTTGACATTTCGGCTCCCTAGCATCTACAATAAAGACCACTATAGAGCTTGCGCAGCTTTCATTATAAACGATCCCCACATGTAGACCTATTTAAGTCTATAGTAATTTGGAAAGTCAATTTTAGCCCTCGAGATTATCCAAGATGGTTTTATGTGGACATTTTAATAACGGAACTTTTATTACAAGAAGTGCTAGGGCGTAAAATCCCAGCTGTGATAACTCTAACTATTATTAGTTATGTGTTACTGGTAGGTTAACTCAGCGGATAGAACGTAGACATTTGACGCGATCTTCTTCCGACTTGATAAGTACTTGAACTCAGCGTACCATAAATAAGATTACAAGCATTTTGAGTGTGAGAAACATTATTATTACAACTTAATAAACGAAAACAAAATTGAAGATGAATCTTTTTGTACTTATAATTTTGAACCGACAAAATATAGACGCTTTTCAAAATATAAATCTACACTTGGTTAGGAGTTGGCTTTTCCGGTCTTGCAGAGGAATGTCGCCTCTGGTCAAAGCATCTACGAAGTAGAGATACCAAGTGTGAAGCTTTTGCCAAAAAAACTTAACATTGGGGCTGAGAAATAAACCCACAGACTTTGTAATTATGACGTCCCTTAAAACGCCCCGGGTCACAGCGTAAAAAATATGGACATTAAGCAAAGAAATTCATAAGGTGCAAAAAAATATTATTTCATCCATGTCATGCAAAAATAAGCTTAGAAACAATTCTCACTGAAAAATGTGGAACTTCATTAATCCACACTGTGCAACACATCAATTTCGAAAATAAACATCATTATGTTCAGCAAGTAAAATAAGGTAAATTCATTGCTTTTACCCTGAAGTGTCAGGTCACCATTAACACTAATAAAAGAATATCTATCAAACGCGTACAAAAGTGCAACTTCATTTCATAAATCTTTGCAGGAACAGAGCTTTAAAAATTTAAAGAAAGGCGGGTACAGCGAAAAATAATTCGCATTTTATTAAGCTGCAGGGTTAAAACATGATTTAAATTGAAAAAAATTCTGCAAAATTATCATACAAATGCATTATTGAAGAATGAATACAAAACACTGCTGTCCTCCCATGTCGAAACTTTACCAAACTTTGCATTTGTTCTTGGGGTTCATCGGACTGCCGAGAGGGCAGTTAAACGCTTTCGAAAACTTCTCTGAATTGCTCACTGTGCCTTTGACGCGAACAGAATTGGGAGAATGAACGTCTGTTAGCAAAAGATTGCGAGACCTTTCAGGAGTCACTACATAGCACCAAATCTAAAGGAAAATTAAATGTTACCTAGCTAACTGTGATGTTGCAGAGTATTACCATACTTTCACTGCAACACAAAGACGATAGTAGCGTAAAACGAGCAAGATATCCATCGGGGGCGATTGCCCTCCATTCGTTAAGATACCTAAAACACCTAAAAGTACTGTTTTTCAACGAGATTAATTTCGACGACCAATGTCAATACAGGGGAGTAATCTCCCTCCTTAAAACAGAAATTTCGTGTCCGCCCCTGATCACAAACGCATTTCCAAGCCACTGTCCTTGACTTGACGAATGTCCAGAACTACAAAACTGTACTAGGAATCAAGCTTGCCAACCACAAAGCTATTAGTGGCTTGTATTCAATGGGAACGGTGAGCCGAACAGTGCCTAAGCCTGACTAATACTTAAGCACTCATGTATTTCCAAAAATTAAACTATTCTTAGCGCTTCAAAACCAGCGATAGTGTGGAAAACCTGGCTAGTTCACTTGTGCTGTTAGGAAAATTAACGGAATTCCTCCTGAAGAGGTCCTGCTAAACACCGCAAAGGACTGAAACACGACAAAGGACCTCAAATTGATCTACTAAACACCATACAGTGCGACAAAGGACCCTAAAACCCTAACCTATAACCTAACCCTAGTTTAAACTTCTTTGTCGTTCTTTGTTATATGATTACAAGTTTTTTGTTCTTTGCGGTGTTTAGTAGATCAATTTAAGGTCCTTTGTCGTTCTTTGCGGTGTTTATTACATCAATTTGAAGACCTTTGTCGTCCTTTGCGGTGTTTGCGGTACTTGGTAGGACCGCTCCTGAAGTGGTAAACAGATGGTTGACAGCTCTAAGATGAGCTCGTTACACCACATCCGCAGCTACCTTGCAAGAAAGAATAAATTTCCAGCGGGGCCATGAAGTCTACCTGCCGAGGCGGCTCAGTCCATTTAAGTCTTTCAGATATAGTGTAATAGCTCACACGAACCACTGCAACTATGTTAGTCTTACTTGCGCAAAAGCAATAAAAAACAGCTGATCATCTGTGTAATTCAGAGCTGGAAGGGTGATGTCGGCATTCGTCCTTTTCCATTCTTGGTACGCCTGTGAAATATGGCAGAAGTTTGATGAGCATAATATTACGCCACTAAAAACTCTAAAACTTAAATTTTTTCGTAAATGAAACTGTTAGGAAAAAAAGCATTCATTCTCTTAAAATATTGCAATGTAGTTATTTCACTATTTTAATTATTAACTAAAAATACTAAAACACGTAGACGCAAAAGCTTCCTAAAAAACACGACTCTTGGACACCCAGCAGGTAATTTATCAGGCAGGGTACTTTTTCTGTTGTTTTTAAAACAGAAAAAACATCAGAGACGCTTGAAAAAGTAATATGAAGCGATAGAAATTTGCAATCACTATTCATGAAGGACCGGGTTATTCAAAGCCTCACACAGTGGCACGCAATAGATCGCATTATCCGACAAAGTAATTAAAACAAACGACTACACAAATGCACTTACACCGTAAGCGAATTTGAGGCCGCCATTGTCCGCAATATTTTCGCCCAGCGTTACGTTGCCATTTACCTAAATAAGACATCGTTTTCATTACCCTAAAATAGAATTTTAACTCAAAAGTACATTTAGCAGATGATGAACAAAAAAAATCAAATCTTCATCACACTCGCGGTATTACGCGCCGAAACATATAACGTGTGAAGGGGTCCAATGGTCCATCTCCGCGGTTGGGGCAACACAGCTTTGAAGAAACATCGTAGCAGTGGGGAGCCGCTGGCGACAGTGCGTCCGATTTGACCGGCCCGGGAATCGAACCAGATATCTTGCACCGTTAGCGACGTCTTTAACGTAACCACTACGCCAAGCGATCGGTCGGGATGACTCATTTGGAGATGAAATCGAAATTTCAACTAAGACAGCAAACAGAGTGACTGCGAAAGGACAAGTATCTTGAGTGAAGGAGGCAGCCTGTAAGTCAAGAGAAGAGGAATTATTAAACTTAATCAAGAATTGATGTCCCGTTGATCAAACACAGAGGTTCTCAACCGAGGGCCACGGCAGATTAAACAGGGAGCCACAAGCACATGATTTAATAACGGTAATATTAACCACTCACGACCAGCGGACGGCTGTAGCAGTGTAGCTACTATGAATACCGACAAAAGTTTGATTGCTGAGCAGGGAGCCACAGCTGTTGAGAGTCTTTAGAAGGGAGCCACACCGGAAAAGTCGAAAACCACTGATGTGACAAATAAGTAATTGGATGGATTGCTTCCTCGCACATCGACTACTTCTAAGTGTTTGGTCAGTTTTGAAACAGTCAACACATTTTTATAAGCTTGTAATCTTACATTGTATCCATTCTCTGTGTAATTGCTGTATTGTCCCGCCATGCAAGTGGTTTTCTTCTTGAATTTTTGCAATGTCTCATTTCCCCACCAATCCTTAAGGTTTCCTGCTGCATCGTACTGGCTTCCTGCGTCATAATATAAACTATTAGACAATAGAAAGGTCTTCAACTCATCGATGTAACGATCTCGATGAGAGTTGTCGCCCACTTGTAGTTTTACAACACATTATGATCGTCTAATGCAAAAGTCAAAACATTAAGTATCTCCACTTCTACATTTAATACATTAACCCCTAACATAGGCTATAGGCATATCCAATGGGGGCTAAGGCGCTCCTTACTTTTTTATCTGTACTAATACATTGGTACTTCCCAACGTACAGAAACGCAAGAGCAGCATTTTGAAAATTTTTAGTTTCCCCAAAAAGAATATCCTCGGTTTACCCCAACATCAGTACATCATACACAAGTAGCACCATCTGTTACCATGTCAAGAAATTTCAAAAAAAAATCGTAAAAACTGATGAAGTAGACTTACCTTGATCATCAAACCCGTGGGTTAACTCGTGCCCGACGACCACCCCAATACCCCCGAAATTCAAAGCTTTTGGGGCATTAGCGTTGTAAAACGGGGACTGTAAGATGCCAGCAGGAAAGACTGCAATGAAAAACATATTGCAAAAATCGGAAAATCATTTCTTGCGACATCAGCACAACCAGGAAACTTTGAGGTGTGCTTGAAACCATGTCGGGTATCCATCACTCCACTCTGGTCCGATTTACAGTGCTCGAAAATTAACAAAGCATGATATGGGATAGCAGTAGTTACTAGTGATGTACCCATACCACATTTTAAACCGATAATGATACTGCAGTATCGGTACATCGTTAGTATTTACCACTGTTGGGTTCAAAACGTACAGTTCGCAGCAAATCAATCTGTTTTGTTTCACTCGGACTTTTTTCGAAATTTTACAATATTGTCTTATGTCGCGGAGCATAGACAACACTTAGGAATCAGTGGTTCTTAACAAATGAAAAAAGTTTAAAAGTACATATCGCACTCTCAAACTCATCTCAGCAAAAAAAAAAAAAACGAAAAACCAACTTTAAAAAGTTAGCTTTTAGCCCTACAATGGCAGCATAGCACAGACAAGTGTAGTTACAAGTAGCAGTAAGAAAAACATCGAATCTTCATTACACTCGCAGTATGCTGCAGCGTGTAACGAGTGGCGGGATCTACCTACGCTGCTTCGCGCCTGGGCTAGACAGTTTCGAAATAACGTCGCAGCGATGGAGAGCCGTTGGCGACACCGTGCTCGATTTGACCGGCCGGGAATCGAACCCAAGACCTCCCGCACCAATAACGTTGTGCTTAACGACTGTACTAACTAACCGGTATGAAAGTAGCATTATTAGTTAAAGCCTAATTCATCAACAAACAACGAAAATAGTAAACTTATTCTTATCTCACCAATAGCGTTTCGAGTGGGGGAGTACAGAGCATTCACGGTTGGCGCAGTAATAAACCACCTAAAACATACGTATTTATTCAACACAAGTTTTCGAACATAATTCTTTAAGCGTCATAGTAACAGAGAAAACAAAGTTTATTCACCAATGCCGTGACACTGAAATTTCCAAGATAGCATAGGTTTTTCTCGCCTTGGCATTCTACCAGAGCATCTACTATCCTTTGTCGCAGAGGATCGAGATGCTTCGAAGCTCCAATTCGAGCAGCTGTCCCCGCTACCTCCCAAGGATAAGCGGGTGTAGAAAAGTTAGTTTAGGTATGCTACAGGTGTTCTTTTGGGGGCTCAGAAGCAAGTGAATTGTGCCATGAACGTTTATATGTAAAGATTGTAGAATTAGAAAGCGTAAATCTTGGGCAAAGCTCCCACACAATTAATTAGTAATACTAGTTTAACACCACAGAGAAACAAGGCGAAAAAGAAAGTGTTGCAAAACTTTTTACCAAAATTTACGGCGTAACTAAGCAAAATATAGGATAATCAAGCATGCGGTAAGGCGATAAGCTTTCTTTTTTTCGAAAAAGCATCTTACTCATCTCTTTGTACAGGCTGGCGCAAATCTTTCAGTCCGCTTCTAACAGAAAACTTGTAGATGCTTTGAAGAAAATCGAAATAAGTTCCTGATTCAGGTGTTATAAACTGAAAACAAAACAATATAAGGTGATAAAAAAAAAAGAATACAACAAAATTTATTTTTTTGATGCATTTTTATCCCCTCATTCCGAAAAAGCGATGCAGGCGCCATAACGAGCTCGCTCAGAAGTCCACAAGTTTAAGATAAAAGAGCCCCGTTAAGTACCTTTTCCAACGGCACAATCAATAAATTTGCCGGCTTGCCCATCTCACTTTTCCTTTAATGCTAAACGTCAAGCAGGTAAGTTCGAATAAAATTTTTCAGTCTGACCTGGAATCGAGCCCCCAACCTACCTCTCCAGAAGCAGAAGCTTTATACACCAGGCCATCTGCAGTAAACCTTAGGTGAAGTAACGTAGAGCAACGTAATTTCCAACATTGTTAATTTGAGTAACCAGCTTAAAATGATCAACCTACCTCTTCATAGCTTTCTTTCAGGTAGGTCTGATTCAAAATCTTGTCCGAAAATCCAATCATATTAGCGACATCGTGTGCCTGCAAGTGAGTAATTTTCATCAGGAAAAATGTTGCTACCAAAAATATACCAAATTCGTACAAAACTTTTGAAGCGTATGGTCACCAGAACGGGATTACGATCAGTTAGCATACCAAGTCAATAAATTCTGATCACTAATAAATGGTTAGACCATCAGGAAAAATAAGCATTGACAAGCGGTTATGCGATATAAGCAATTACACTTTGAAATTGTAAAGTGTAATACACTTTGAAATTGTATGGGACTATTTAGCGACAGTTTTTAGGGGTTACTTACGATTAAAGCTTTTCGTGCCTTTTCTGGGTTAAAGTCAGCACGACCCGGCGCCAAAAAAAAATTAGAGTCAAAAAGTACTGGATCGATCACCATTCAACTCACTTTATCAGATGCTTTTTGTTTAGTAGAATCGTCCATCCAAGCAAGACCATTCAGATTGCTTTGAAAAGAATCTTTAATTGCTGACACCATGTTCTGAGCCTAAGCAGCAAACACAAATGAAAAAAGTTGCTTGCAATATTGCCTAACACTGACACCATTTAATTCTACAGCGTGAATATTCGACCCAAAAAGAAAATTCAACAAGGTTAACATTGATCGATTGATTGGATAGCAAGGGAATAGAATATAAATGAATGTGATTTAGCGTAGCGTAAAGTCATTAATTTGCTAATGCAGATTTTGTTTCAGCTGTTGATTAATTAATTATTTGCTCCAACAAATTAAAATTGCCACCGAAGTCAAAGTTACTTAATACAAACGAGTAAAGTACTCACTGAAGTCTTACTGTCACTACTAAATTGCTTTTGAACAAAAAGCCTGCCCAGTTCTTTTCCAAAGGCCATATCCACTATGTCAACGCACTTGATCCATCTTTCTACGCATTTCTACACCAAAAAAGTAGTTTTTAGAACCAAGTTTTAAGATTATGGAAGGGCAAGCAGAAATACGTAAACACAGAGGTCATCTGCAATGCATCAAGATTCAATGCAACTAGGCCGTTTGGTCACCCAAAAGCAAAAGAAATATTTCGAACCGCAATTAGGATTATACAACCCTAGAGCGGCTATTGCTAAAAACGAATAGTACGTACAATTCTGTGCGTAAACGAGGGCAGCTTAAATTGAAATCTCGTTATCACAAATTTTTGAGCTAAACTTTGAGATTATGATTCTATCCAGTGTTTTCTTAAGGCGCTTGGAGGAACCGCTATGGTCTCATCTGCTACTACAATAGGGTAGAATAAATCTGCGTCTTTCAAAATTGCGTAATGGTTGCTCAAGTCAAACTTTAAAAAAACACTGATTCTATCTTAATTCACGATTATCACAGTGCTCAATTCAACAGCAATTGCCTAGCCGAACAGCTCAAATGATCAAAAACCTAAATCTACACAATTCATAGAGCCTTTTGCACACGGCGGTGTCTGAAGATGACGAAAATTTGATCAGCTTACCAGATTCGCCCCGTATTTTACTTTTTTCACTTGGGCAGATGCCTCTCGAAAATCTTCTCCCAAAGCATCAATAAAGTAGGACACGAACTCCCACATGAAATAATTGTGAAGAACCCTGTCAAATGATTAATAGTTAGGTATATAATCTTCAAAATTAGCTCACAATAACCCAGAATTCGTAAAAACTAATGAATTACATCAGACAGAATGGAAAATACAAGAATGATCGAGAGAGACCGCGAAGTCAGCTTTCGTTCTTCGAGTCAGCAGCCATCTGGTACGCATCAAAGGCAAGCTGCTCCAGCCGTAAATCGAGCAAGTCACCAAGGATCTATAGCTTGCCTAAAGTACCATTACATCGCCGGCAACTAAAAATTTGCAGGTTGACCTGATCATAGGTATGCGGAAAATGGCTAATTTACTATATCAGAATCGGTAAATCAATTTTTAATTAAAAATATTCAATGCTTTACAAACCTCTTAGGAGTTGAGTAAATTACTCTCGAAACACTTTTCATGTAATTAATAGAATTCACTATCACTGGTTCACTATTGTCTATTGTAATGTCACTGAAATCTCGAAACGCTGATTGTATAAAATCCAACCAATCAACAGCAGGCGCCAAATCCTGCAATACCAAAAAATGGTGGAAAGTATTGTCAACCTACTAAAAACTCAAATCAAATCTTCATTATACTCGCAGTGTTACGCCGAAGAGTGTAACTAGTGGCGGGCTCCATCTCCGCGGCTTAACGCCTGGGCAACAACGCTTCGAAGAAACATCGCAGGGTGGCGACAATGTGTCCGACCCAGGATTCGAACACCCGACCTCCGGCACCAATAGCGATGTTCTTAAAAACTGAGCTAAACGGCCGGTATTTTTTTGTTAGAAAACTTACATTACAAAGGGTAGAGAAGACAAAAAAACAACCCTTTATTTGATTAAAGTTTTAACCAGCTTTGGTCAAATGCAGCTATAAATCAACCTCAAAAACGAGGTTGTTTTTCACTCAATTTCAAGCTGCTAAAAGTACAAAGTGAAAGCATTCTCTTGCAAGCGCTCGTGGCGTATGTTACTAATACTTCTGGAACAATCGGAAACATACGTTTGTTCCACTATAACGTTATCACAAAACATCTGGTTTCACATCGAGACATTAGCTGAAACCGTTGCTGCTAAAAAAACACTTGAAAAAAGTAAAAAGTTATGCATCAAAAAATTTGGTGTCATTTCCATCAAACAGTTAAAAACGAAAAAAAAAAAACAAGCACTTTCAAGATAACTTTTTCGGAAACAAAATTGTCACATAGCACCTTTCAAGATTACCTTTAGCGAGCCCAGATTTGTTTTATAATAATTAACACTGCTGTCCCTGGATTCTTCCAAGGTGGGTAAAATAAGAGCCAACTCCTTTTCCAAGTTCAGAATCTCCAACATCCGAATCCTGGAGGAGTTTTTATCTCCTCCAAGAAGCGTTGCCACCGTCGTCATGTAGTTAAGATAGGCAGATAGAATCTAAAGCATTTGATTTGAAACAACAAAAACTGGGGGTCTTAGTTAACAGATGGATCAAAAAATGATATTACCTTGTCTTCCGTTACAGTTTTGTTTAGATAATAATCTCGGGAGCCCGCGATAAGACCGCTTGCTCCAATCTGCAAACAAAAAAGACAGCGTAATTATAACGTTTTGACCGTACTTCTTCTGGTTTGGGCTCACATAGAACTTTCATCACCAACTTCTCGTAAAATTTAAAGTGGCTGCTTGACTCGAAGACCTTAGCCGGTCATTCGCAGTTTCCCTGCGAGTAGTAAAATCTTTTTTTTTGTTTTTTTCTGTGTGTTGTTGCTACTTATTCGTGCATACTCGCAAATAAATTAGTTTCATTCATTCTAAGATCAAAGTGGTCTCTGCGATAAGAGGATGTGTTTACACCCAGTAACGAACGTAGCAAGCAAAATGACACTTTAAAGTCATCATTGCCAGCACAGCTCTCATTATCTACTAGAAAACCCCCAAATCCTTAAATATTGCAATCTTACAACAATGTACATAAATAGAAGCTCACAATGCAAGCAAAAAATCAATGCAATTTGCGTTACCGGTATCTCTTTATATTGATCCAACGTAAAAAACAACTTTTCTTTCTCCACCAATTAGCCAAAACCTCAGTCTGTTTAAGTGTTTGTGATTTTCTGTTTTGATTTCAAACAATATTTTAATATCGTAAAGTATATACCAGTATTAGTGCGAAAATCAAAGTCAATGATGAATCTAGTAATGACATCTAAATGGCTAAAACTCCTTATACTAAAAATTCGGCAATACTAAATAAGTTAGCATCATTTTAGTATCTAGGTAAATTATAGTAATATTTGTACCTGCAATATATTATTAGTGGACATTTTTTCATCAGTGCCAACTCCAAAAGAAACAAGAGGAAAAGAACCAAACGGAAGGAACATTTTTAAGGAGGCATTGAAATCGAAATTACTGGCGTTATACGTACCAAGGACTTCCCAACCACCAAACTGAAATAGATTTCACCACATAAACTGATATGTGCCATGGATACATCGCCAATATCCAAGACGATGGATTTAACAGCATAGTTGCTCAGTAAAAACAAGCCGAATTAACGCTTGAAAGCATCAGAGTATTCGGTAACTAAGCCAAAAGCAAAATTTCTGACAAATATAAATTAAAAGTAACTAATTCTATGGTGGTCCGCTGCATTACAGCTTTAATAACATTCATAATTACTTAATATTGGAGACGGTTTTGGCTAGAAAACTTTACACAGTTAAGGAAATGCAATAAATCAACTTTAAACAAACAGTTGCTACGAGGACGTTTGCATTTCTTCAAAGATCTTTGACAAATATTCATGTAATCAAATCTTGCGCGAAATTTAAGAAGTGGCAACGTCAAAAAATCTATTCTTGAAGTCGAGCACTTTCATTCATTTTTTGCGGTCGGGTATAAAAAAACAGTAAACTTATTGATTAGCGCTTTTGATCCAAATTTCCGTCAGGAAAGAGCGCTACAGAAAAGTATTATTATTATTACTAAACCAAAGTAACAAAAACAATCTTACTTTTTCAATAAGGTCCAGAAGAGGTTTTGGACCTACTTTTTCAATGGCATCCAAATCCAAGCAGGTATGGTACAAATTTTTGGCATTGGACTCACCAAAGTCTTCGTCACTGCTATTAGTTTCTAAACAGAGAAACAAAAAGTGCTCATGAAGACTTGGCAAAAACTGCTATAGTTAAAAACGCATTTTTGGAAAAAATATAGTCAAGTTAAAGTTTCTTTCGGACTGCCTTACAAAATTACAAGATGATTCCAATTTACTAACACAATGTATATTATACTGACGAAGAGCTTCACAAAAGCTATGGCATTGATATTCAATTACCGATACCACCTGTGTTACATCTAAACCTTAGCATAGAAAGGCAGTAAGCAATTCCAGCTAAATATTTTTTGTATGGTACAGGGTGTGGAACTTCTGCTGAAGTCGTAAGGTTAGGGAACACTCCGTAAAGGCTACCGAAAGCTTTGTTGACAACTACCCTGTCCACATGTCCAACTTTCGTGGCCTTTAGGTCAGCGGTTCTTAATTCTAGTTTTACATCATAATCAATTTCTTGATGTCATAATCACTTTTTGTAACTTTGACATCAAAAAATTGATTATGAGACAGAAACAGAAGCAAGAACCGTGGACCTCAACTAAAGCCCACCAAAAGTGGACATTTGGAAAGAGTAAATGTGCCCTCAGACAAAATACTACACAATTATTCTTGCCTAACTCATTCTCAACTAGCAGTAGGTCACAAAAACAACAAACGCAATTTTGAAACAAGAGTAAAGGTAGAAACAGCGTTGTACGAAATTGATGAATATGAAAAAACTAATTATGCAAAAGCCGAACCATCGCATTAACCAATTGCTCAACCTTTGTATTAAATGCTAGTACTATTTCCAGCAATGTATATCAACGGCGCACATACAAAATTAAGCTAGAAATCTCTAGAAAAGCGATAAATTTATTGATTCCATAAATTATGGATGACTAACCAAGGAGTCTCTTCAGGACAATTTGATTGTCTCGCGATAGAATTGAAAAGGTAGTCCACCTGCAAAAGCAACAAATTTTCGTTAGCGGTTTAGCAATTACGCAAAACTGTTTTCATTAGACTCTCCATACAAGTCATTCTATTTTAGCTTGTAAGCAAATTTTTACCTTGTATTGCTCATCTAGCTGGAGGTAGTGCCTGTAAGAATCAGTTTTATTGAACAATCAACATCGCAAATTCTTTCACAAGATTAATGTTGGTCGATGACGGTTGCAACCAGTTCTTCGACATATCGCTTCTACCTGCCTTTACGTGAATTACTAATCCATTACATTCTGATAAAGTTGTCGCTGTTTACGGAAAAAGTTGTGTGCACTGGGTGAATAGTTCAATAAAACAGCTTTTCTTACAACGACTTGTCAAAGGGATTTTAACAAAAAAACAAAAAAACAAAAAAAAAAAAAAAAAAAAAGAAACTTGAAAAGCAAGCAAAGGGTATTTTTCGAAACCGTAAATAGAAAATGTTGATTCCACGGACTTGATTTCAATGACTTACACAAAATTTGACGATATGATTAAGAATAGATTTGCTTCTTACCTGGCATATCCTAGGGGTAGGGGATTATTTTTCTCCCAACCCCCGCAAGAAAATCTATAAAAATCCGTACAAGGATCGACGGATTCGTCTAATGATGAAGCAACACGATTTGCAATTTCAATGCAGCCACGTGACAAGCATAAAGACTGATTGGCTGGAGGCATTGATGACGTAGCACTTCCATCTTAAAAAGCAAAAATAGAAAGTACTCATACATAACTGCAGACAGCGAACACTGTTTCGACCTATCAAGTCTCATCAGTGCACTTAATGTGACTGACAATTACTCAAGGAAATAAATACCGCAGGAATTTTTTGCTTGCGGTTTGTAACTATACCAGTTACCATGATTCGTCAAATGTAAAAAAGTATTTTACTAAAATGTAATTTGCAGACGCCAAATAATGGCAAAGATTTAGACCAGTGAACATACTTTCGTGGTGCAATGGACAAGTGAACGAGTTATACTTTGCACACTCTGTTTCCAGAAAATACTAATCAGAAAACATGCTAACATCTTCTGATGTGTACACTTGTCGAAAATAAGCGATAATTTGTAAAACTTGTTCTTAGACCAACTAGATACAGACTTATATTTTATGTTTTATCGACAAATAAATGTACTACTACTACTTATAACAAGCTTGAGATTTTTAACACCACAATCTAGCAAAAACTAAGCCGGTTCAAAAAATCGGGATTTCAATACATTTTCGGAACAGTTGTGATACTTCGATTAACCGGTACTAATTTACATAAGTAAACGTTAATACCTTCTAACAAATCGCTTTAAGTTAATACTGCTTTAGCACTAAGAAGCTAACATATGACACTACGCGTAAAACTTACCAGTTGAAGCCGCATTATTGCTGGTAGATGATATGATGATAAGAGCAACAACAAGCACGATCGACAAAATTATTAAAAATTTCTCTAAATTCGTCAAAGATTTCAAAGTTTTTAGATCGCAACATATCTTTCTTTTTATTTTCTTCTGGTTCTGATGCTTGTACCGTCCGGCCTTAAACTGTAAAAACAATAAATACACCGTAAAAACAATACTGTTTACGATATCACTGGCTTTAGTCATCAAAAACAATTCCTTTCGCAATGATATCGAAAAATTTATATAGAAATATTGATATGTTTGGAAATTGAAACTTAAGTCATTACTCAACAAAACAGCCGACGTAAACAGAGAAACAAACAAATCAGTTATGACGGATATATATATATAAGAGAATTAACACAAAATAAAAACCTGTTATATCATTTAGGATTTCTTAAATAATTGATCAGAAACATTTTCATTGAAATATATCCAGCAAGGTGCATTACCACAAGCTAAAATATCAATGAGTATCCAAAGAATAAACTACGCCCAAATACTGTTTTTTTTAGTAGCCTCCTAAGGCATCACGCCTACCAAAAGACACCCTGCTAGAAACCACAACCTTGATCCAAATATTTACTCAAAATAAATGAGAATATCAGCGAGGGTTACGAAGCCAATTCCTCCATTTCGGTTACATGGGAACACAACCAGTAAAACATTCAAACCTACAGTATGCAGAAATGCTTAATGGGAACTGAAAAATTAAGCAACAATCCGAATGGATCAAATATTGAAAAACTTCAGTCATTTTTCAAACATTCCATGCCAACACACATCTTTTTAGTAATCAAAAGCAAAGAATAACCCCTTGAATAAAACCTTTTTAGCACATCTGTGTTGAAACATAAATCAAAACCTATTCCAACGCCCCCTCCAAAAAATCAGCTCTAAACCACAAACAACTTATGTGTTTTCGATTAAACTTATGCCAAAACTAGTGTACTTTACTGGTCAAAAAACGAAATTGCTGGAAAATTGGAACAACTGTTCTCACTTCGTCCATGGCATCTTCTTGAGCTTCCATATCTGGATCAGCGACAGCAAGTTCACAATCTGGACTGCCATCATCATTCGCTGTTACCTGCATACAGACAAGTTAAATCACCTGTGGCCAGTGCGCTGCAAACCTACTGTCTTAGGAGCAAAATAAAGAGACAGTAAATCTTAAAACTTGACGTTTCGACAACCCAGCTGTCATCATCAGCAGTGTAAGCAAGGCAGTGCAAAATTTTCACTGCTGATAACAACTGAATCCATGTTGTCGAAAGGTTCAATTCCAAGACAAACTGTGACTTTATTTTTCTTTACGCTATTATCGTCCCAAATTTGATGTATTCTGAAATACTGTTTTTGCTACTGACCCTATTTATTATATCCATTTATTATGTCAAGTGCGGTTGTGACCTTATCCCGCCCATTGGAAATATCTTAGGCGTACTTTCATCATTTTAGACCAGAATATCCATCGAAAAAGTGTTAACTGATGATGAGAAGCTATTTACCGTTAAGCAGAACCGAAATATCCGAACATTAAGATTGTGAATATAATACAATGATCCTAGAGTTAAAACAAAAATTTTATGATCTGCTAGCAGATACATTGATGGTTCTTTTCGGCACTCTGGGGACGCTACGCAATCTATGCGCGCGATAGAAACAAAACAATGAGGCCAGAAACAAAAAAAGCGCCAAACTTGTCTCGAAATGAAAATCTTATGACGTGACTGGAAAAAATCACGTTCACCAAAGGGCTTCATTGTACAAATTGCAAGGGTTTCTGGTAAGTAAAAAACAACTGCTATGGCGGCCAACTTCTGAAAAGTAGCTTTGCGTAAAACATACCTCATACAGTGGCAAGGTACAGCAACCCAAAATTTGATGCGCTTTTTGGAGTTCAATGTCCGGATTTTTTTGGTGCGGTGCATTGCTTGACTTATGACACAAAAAATCAGTCTCTTTACCAAAAGTATGTAATTTATAATGCAAACTTTTATATCTTCGCTATTATACCCACGTGCTGTTACTTCACATCACAACATTTGAAATTAATCGCACAATAAAACAATGTGTTCTCGATTCAAACCAAGCATGCTACAATCAAATCATGACAAAATTCAGACACCTAAGTATGCAAGAGTTGATCTGCTCAATGGTAACAGACTTGAGAACATTGAAATGAAGTTTAACCAAGTTTAAACGCTTCAAAGCTATTTCTGTTGAAGAATTGTTGCATTAATTCGCTTTCCAGTACTTTGACAATTTGCTTTTTGATGAATTCTTTATATTTTTTTCTTTCTGTAATTAGCTACATTCTTCACTTTGATTTCGTGCAGTTCAGCTCTTTTTTCAGCTCTGCAGTAATTAGGAAGGATTTTCTTTAAGTTAGCATGCCTTCGCAAAAACGCAACGACAAAGAATGAAATACGCATGACACCATAAAGCAACCGTAAATAGTAATTTTTTCGTTCATAGTTCTGCCACAAGCCATAACAATGAATTTAATCTTATTAAGGAATTAGCGTTTGCAAAATTTTATTGAATTTCGCTTAGTGCTTTTCAAACTTACTGCTTACGTACTAGAAGTACGGATCATAAGAGTAAAACGATAACAAAAAGCTTGAGAGTAATGACTGAACCAGTAATTTCTCGTTTATGGCCATCGCACAATCGAAGTCTCTTTTGCAGTAAAATCAACACAGAGAAATTGGACAATTTGCAATCAGCATAGAATCTACGATTTACAAAGCAAATAGAAATAAGCTTATAGAATTGAAAACTCAACTCTCGTTAGACTGCTTTTAGACTTTGGCTGCTTTTAGACCAGTACCACTGTTACAAATCAGGGCACGATTATTCGGCGTGACCGACTCGTCGTTGGAACGACTCGACGTTAGAGTAACTAGGGTGATATCAGGGTTAGGGTTCCAACGTTAAGTCGTCCCAACGACGAGTCGGTCACGCCGAGTCGTCTCATGTCGAATCGGTCACGCCGAACAGCCGCGTACTGGTTACAAATAGTCATGTTTTAATGGCAGTTTTATTTGCAACTAAACACGAAATGACAAACATTCATCACCAACATTACATGCAAACTTACCATCAACTGCAGAGAACTGTTTTCGGTATTGCGTGAAACCATAATACAAAAATTAATAAGTTCTAGCACCGCGAAATGGTTCTAAATCTAACAACTTAATTGTAACTGCTACCTTCAATACCAGTATTTTGCACAGATTGGAATTTTTAGTGATAGTAGTAAGTAGTCGTAAAACACTGAGTGATGGCACATAATACTTTTGAATAGCTCAACGTTACTCCACTTCAGCCTAACCAATATTAACTCCACACTAGCATAAATCGAGCACGATACAGTTTAATCGGTTAGAGCAAATATATTTAACTGGAACAACTGGACACAATTTTCTTGAACCATGGTTGAGGTCTTTTCTCTTTATTGAAATCACTACCGTGTGAACTCCAAACAAAACGATCCTATCACAGACGTTTTAAAACCACTACGCATAAGGTTACGAGATCCAGTTAAGAAAGTTTTGGTAGGATATAGGTGGCTGTCACATTGTTTTAGACAGGATCAAAGTTCAAAGATCAGATCTAATCGAAGTCTCTGCTTCATGTTACAGTTTAAACAAGCTTAAACCCCAAGAATTTTTTAAATCAACAACAGCAACAAAAATTTTAATAAGCTTAAACCTCAAGTGTCAGATCACATTACAGCTACTGTAGCAACAAAACATATGCGACGACGTCATTTAAAAACGTAGAGTGAAAAAAAAGGCGACAAATACCGGTATGTTAAATTTAGCGATAAACTTTGATTGCATTAATCGATAAACAAACAGTTTGAAACCTTAAGAACATCTACTGCGCCACACCATGTACCGGTACAAAATATTCTTAAATGTCTTTGTCTCTTCATTTCACAGCAGATATGACTGCTGAGCACCTTCTAAAATGACTTTGTAGATCAGCTGCTACCTACCGAGTGGCACTTATTAAGAAGGATAGTAGTGACAGAGTGACTTCGAAGGGACCGCGAGGTCTTCGAGTCAGAAGCCACCCTATGGCCATATTTTTATGGCGTTAACATTATCACACTACAGTAAGCCAGCAACTTAAATGGAATTACAACATGTGCGCGGTGAGTAACAGTGATGCATACTTACAAAATTATCAAGAGTAGAGTCAGACACATTTACAACTGTACAATGCAATTACTGACGAAGCTAACGCAAGAGAAAACAAAAGAGAAAAATATAACAACACAAAGCACAAAGGCAACAAAGCTCGGGGCGAAATAATGTCATGAACCATAACGCATAAATCGTGATACCAAACTGTCGCTACCATATGGCCATTATGGTTACTTAAGTTTTCCTTTACAAAATTTACATTAAGAAGCAATAGCGCATTAAAATTTTGTTTTAGTGTTTTTAAAAGTTAAATAAGCAAAAATAATCTTGTTTTAACAACATTTTCTCCCAATAAAGATTACTCTTTATTTCCAGAAAATTACAACAACACTCCAATTACCACTGAAAGAAAACATTCTAACGTAAGGACAAAATGGAGACAAAGAAAAACAATTTCAATTATTAAATATACGAAAATGTATCCGCCAATGTGCAGTGTATTATATACCTATATACCATGTTTCAATTACAAATGCAACCTTTCCAAGAGAAAGACTTAAAACTCTATGACCAGTGGACCATGATAGTATTTTCCAGTTTAATTCCAGCTTGAGAATATGACACATACACATCTTGTAGTAATTAACAAGTAAAGACTTAGCAAGTAAAACTAATTAACAAATATAAAATAATAAAGAAATACACATTTTACAACCATAATTACAAAACAAGAAGCCATGTTGAGTGCTTACGTAAGGTCTTAACCACAAAGGTCTTATCACAAAAATGAGAAAAAAAAAAACAACTAAATCTAAGTGATTACTATTGCTTTTCAATGGCTGCATGTGATTGCACACACATTAAACAGTAATGCGGATTCAAAACTGATTTTTACTCCATAATCATTAAAAATACATCTAATCTAACCTGTGTCACTAAATCAACTTTTCAATATTTTAAAACACCTCAATTGCTAACTCAGTAGCACTTTTCGTGTGCTGATATCATTGTCCTGGTGCGCCCAACTTAATGCGTACTCTCAATTGAAATCAAGAAGTTAAATACTTGAAGCTTTATATATGATATACACAAAAAACAATTCTTTCCCATTTCAAAACCTTCTTAGTTATGATACAAACAAAACTTTGACTTACAAAACTGATGAATAGTAATTGGGTGGATCTTAAATTAATCCTCCGAAAACAGTGAAATAATGTTTTAAGTAGATGCACCACATACGTAGTAATTAGCAACTTAACAAAGCATATTTTTTAAACATATAATTCAAGCAAATGCAGCTACTAGCTAGCGGTATTACAACAATATAATGCAGGCAATTAAGAGATGAGCGTATCGAAGCTGGGCAAAAACAAACTAACTAATCGACTTACTCACCTCGTACTGTTTAACCGGGGCATATCTCCAGTTCAATTTCCTGGGCATTCAATTGTACTTGAATAAACTCAGCCAAATTTCATCAATAAGATATGATTAAAAATGTATGGAAGATTGGAAATTCAAACTAATTAATATGATCGGAGACTAAATTATAATTGTTCATTTGCTATCTGCAATATAAATATAACAATGCTTTGACCTTCAGTAACCTTCTCATTCAAAATTATAGGTGTATTTTATCTGCTTTTTTTTCGTACGAGCTCAAAGTTAGCATGTGTTTTCCGTTTAAAAGTCATACCAGGTTGTCTGGTCACCAAGACAAGCAGACAGCTTCAAACCACTTCGTATGTTTACACCAGGGTTTTCTTGGGTAACATTTCTGTTTTTCAATTGCGAAAGAGCAACGTCAGCATTTTTATGGATTTTTGTTTAAAAAAAAAATGTCATAAGTCCAATATGGACTTCATGTTGAAATTGATGACTGATGTGCCTTATTCTTAGCATCATGGCTTAGTTGCTGTGAGGTACTTTTATGAAACTTTGCAGTAGGTAAAATTCATATCTGGTCAAATCCCAACAACCATTTACCACAGATAGGTCACATATTGATAATTCGCAAATTAAGAACTACTGAATTTGAATAAAAATTCAAAATCTACCAACGACCAGTATCACTTTCTAGTTTTAACAAACTTATTTGGAAAACAAAATTGATTTGCTGAGATTTCAGACATGGAGACATGGATATAAAAGTCAAAATAATCCCACACATTTTGCAGATTCACAAACATTTATCAATAAAAACTTAAACTGTTGAATAATTAATCTAGAAGTATCGATAATAAACAAATTCCAGAAAAATAAAAACATGTGGCTTCAATTTCTTTTTTACCCTGTCCACATGTCCAATTTATGAGGGCTTTAAGCCCACATTGATGTGGGCTTGATTTCATAATCACTTTTTTAAATTGTGACAACCAAAATTTAACTGTGATAAAGAAACAGCTCAGATGGCCGAGTGGTATGGAGCGTCTGTCTCTTGAGCTGTAGACTCGGGTTTGATTCCGAGTCGGGTCAAACCAATGACTTTAAAATTGGTATTCACAGCATCCCTGCTTGACGCTCAGCATTAAAGGGACAGTGTGCAGAACAAGCCGGCAACTTTACTTGTTGTGCCGTTGGGAAGGGCACATAGCGGGATTCCCCCATCTTGGTGTGGTAGACAGATGGCCGGCAACTCCTAAACGAGCTCGTATAGCGCATTGATCGCTTTCTCGTGATAGGAGGATAAATATGCAACTAAATAAATAAATAAAACCCCACAGCCACAAGCCCACATCAATGTGGGCCTAAAGCCAACAAAAATTAGACATGTGGACAGGGTAATTATAACATAGTTTTACAGTATATATAGACTTACTGATACTAGACTATGTTGACACTGTGATACAGTCAGAATATGGGTACTGGCACACCAAAGTTGAATCATAATTCTGAACTTATACTGTATATATGCCAGGGGAAGTTATCACTGAGAGGGATGCCAAAACATTCCCCCTAGCGGTAACTACAATAAGAAGTTAATTGTTTGTATACCGGTACATGCATTTACTGACTGTGCCCAAGAGTGAACTTAACAAATCGATTCATATTGTTATTGTTAACTTACTGATACTTGAAACGTAATTAGTACCGGTATTGTATTGTTTTCTCGTTGGTACATGCCTTGCTGTATGCCCATTGCTTTCATCATGGAATGTGAAGGTCTTCGTTTAGTCTTATTTTCTTTAAATGCAGTGGTAAGCTACACTAGTAGCCTAAGAGATAGCGCTTTTGAAGAACATTTTTAGATCATATTTCAGATTGAGAGTATGAATTAAGAAAACGAAATAGCTATGAAGGTTCCGCCCAGACCACACTGAGAGAGCTTAGTGCTCTCCCCCAAAGCCCTTGCTGTATTTAAAAACAAAAACTTGCCTAAAACAAAGCTAATGAAGTTTTCTAAATTCTCCCATTGATAATTTCTGTTCATCATGCTGGTGGTATGAAATCACACAGTATGATACCGTCTCAGCCACTGTTTTAATTTGGTCATTGACCAATAATGCCACCACACGAACAACAATTATATACCTTTTTTGCAACATTGCCTTGTTATTTGGGTTTCAGAATTCAGGCAAAACTGTAGACAAAAACATCCCCCTAGTAAAAAGTTTCTACTTTGCCCACTGCCGTCTAAACTGGCATCAATAAACTGACAGCAGATTCTTAGTGCAATACTTTTCCCCTACATTGCACATTAGAACACACTGCAGAGGAAGGAATACATACTTATTAATCAGTATATAATGATAATAACAAGTTTTTTTGCATACCGATTCCAGTTGCAAAAGCACACTTTCTACCCAGTGTAAAAGTTACACATTAACACTAAACATTTACTAACTACCGTACATTTTTCAATACATGTAGCAATGCAAAAATGACATTTCTGGTATTGAAAGTGAATATAACATGCATGACATTACAAAGTTGTTCAGCATATTGACAAGAATGATGCAAATTTAACATTTAACACAATGAGAATACCGCACTTTATACTAAAAGTAAATTAAGTGAAGCAACGCAGTTTTCTGACAAAAATTTTTCGTATATACTCTGAAAAATTGAGGTTCTTAAAGTAGTTTTAAATGTACCAGTAGTTATTGTACCAAAACTTCTAATATTATTCGACAGATCAATCCACAAAATTGGCGCATAACCCATAGAAACATCAGCAATAAAATTTCAAGAAACAAATGGTTGTTTCAAGTAGATATGATTCATTACTGGATATTTAACTAGTAAGTAAGGCATACGGATAACACCATATGGGACCATAAATCGAAGAACAAGAGAGTTAGAAACACTGCAAGGGATTTCTGAGCAGTGAGTGAACAACTAGAGAGTTATAACACACTGCAAGGGACCTTAAATCGAATGGCATGCAAGTTAGAACACCACAAGGGACTTCGAAGCGATGATAAGAGAGTTAGAAACACTGCAATGGACTTTAAATCAAACCACAAGGGAGCTGGAAACAATGCAATGACTTTAAATTGAACAACAGTGCTATTAACTCCCCTGTCATTTGCTGAGAAAGCCCTTACGATGTTTTTAACTCCCTTATCATTTGATTAAAGATTCTTTCTGGTAAGTCCCTTGTCGTTTGATTTCAGGTCCCTTGTGGTGCTTGTAGCTCCCTTGTTGTCCCTGTGGTGTTTTTGATCCCTTGTGGTGTTCAGTAGCAGTGCGGGTACACTGCACTGGCCTACAACTTTAAAAAATAATAATAAACAAGTAATTTGCAAACCCCTTAAGATGAGGCTGAGGGTGTCAGGCCATCTGACAAAGGGGCACTTGGTAGACAAAACAAGTAAGTAGAAAAAACAGGTAAATAAACACAACAGTGAAAAGAGCATCAAAAATATAAATATGTAAATAAAATAAAGAAAACAAATCACACATCAAATGCCAAATTAAAGAAATGAGCTTTCAATCTACTCTTGAAACTACATACTGACAGAATCACTCTCTCTAATATGTATATATAGGCAGAGCATTCCAGATTTCATGTGAAGAAAATGCAAACATTGCTTCAGATTTGACAAAATCAAGACTATAACAGAGTAGCATCACCACACATTCTAATATCATATCACGTAGTGTCCTTACACATGTTGAGAGATGAGAATTACGGTGGTGAAAAATGTTATGTACAGTACTGTACAGTGTAGCCATTAATTAGATGTAGCTGTAATCAGATCAAACAATGTACCAGTAATGCTTCAATAATAGGCGGAGGCTAAGGTTACGTGACCGTAACATTAGTCTCTTTGGTTCCCTGATTGTACCAGAGCGTGACGAAGTAATAAAATAACCAGAGGCAAATGTTACAGTCACATAACTTTAGCCACTTCCTTAATAATAATCAGATGATGTAACCAGTAATCAGATGTAGCCAGTAATCTGCATACCAATAGCCAGTAATCATGAATAATCAGATGCACTGTTCCCTCTAAGATTTTAGCTAGTGCGAATTTGCCCAAATATGAAAGTCACTTAAAATTTGCCCAAACATTTAAAGGGTGTAATTCAAGGTCTGGAATAATTTTTGTTTAAGATATGAGTTTCCATGGTAAAACATTTTCATGTGGGAAGCGTCTATTTCACCGGAAATTCCGGTTATCGAAGTTCGAAAATTGTGGTTTGTGGAACCGGAAACATCCCCTAACGGTTCCCCTACTGTGAGAGTTGCACTACAGGAACTGAAAACGATTACGCAACTACGATTTTTCAAACTTCGGTAACCGGAATTTTCGGTGAAATAGACACTTTGTTTCATTTGACACAAAAAAACTTGGGCACTTTCAACTAATTTGCTTTTTAATCATTATGACAATGGGCAAAAATTGAAAAATTTTGCACAAAATTTCTCATTTTTCTCAAATTTCGCACCTTAGACTGTTAGAGGGAACAGTGATCAGATGTACTGTACTGTGTAGCTAGAAATGAGCTCAGAACTGACTAACCAACCACTGAGCACTGCCAGGAATACCAGACCTGATACAGGTACAGTAGTTTATATCAACTACCAGTACCGTAAATGCACTGATAGTGCAAGTAGTCTACCAGCAGCCTGCATCACAATTGAAGAGAAAGAACTTCATGGAATTTGTGACCCTTGTGGGGCTCTACATTTTCAGGTTGCTTCATATTACAATGGATGGTTTACTTTAAAGCTGACGAGAATTTCCCAAAACATCATGTGCAATGCAGACATGCTCTTATCCTAGCCCAATCAGCCAATGTGTGTCTAGGTTGCGCGATGACAAACCGGTACCTAGAGAATTTCTGCCCGCCGCTATGAAGTAAACCATCAATTGTAGGCCTAGCAGTTGTCGGCTATCTGTCTACCACACCAACTGACCCACAGACCCAGATGGGAGAATCCTGTTATGTGCCTTTCCCCATGCCACAAGTAACCTTGTCGGCTTGTTCTCCACACTGTCCCTTTAATGCTGAGCGTCAAGCTGGGAAGCTGTGAATACCAATTTTAAAATCATTGGTTTGACCCGACTCAGAATCAAACCCAGGTCTACTACAGCTCCCATGGCAGATGGTCTTACCACTGGGCCATCTGAGCTGTTGTAATAGTACAAAGAACCTACCACAACCAGTGCCATTACCAATTGACCAAGGAAGAAATAATTGTTAATCAGCAAAACAAAGAGTGGATTTCAACATAATTTCAAATACTGTAGCCAAGCTTTCACGTTTTCCTTTTCAATTCCATCTAATCCAGGGGTTCTTAACCAGGGGTAAATTTTATCTATCGAGGGGGTAAATTTTCTGAGTTAGCCTAAAGACTAAAGAAAACTTTAATTTTCAGTAATGAAAAAGCAGTAGTGGTACAATGGAGGTAAATTACACTTCGTTCTTTCGGAAAGGGGTAAACAAGACAAAAAATGTTATGAACCCCTGCCTGATCCAGAGATGTCCGGAGTCGCTTTTTTGAGACTCCGACTCCAATCCTACGCCAAAATTACAGAATTCTACTCCAATCCTGCTCCGGTTTACATTAAAAATCAAAACTCCAACTCCTGTTTTCACTCATGTTACTCGAAGAATTTTTGCAAACTTTGCAATCACAATGTTATCCAAACATTAGGCCTATGTTAAATTTCATGCAAGTGAAATTTCTGGTGTTTAGAAACTGTGCACGAACCGATGCCTCACAGCGAGCATAACTTTTGACAATGTTCAGAGTACATTACAATAATAACTAAAAGAAATGGTTACTCCGGCTCCAACTCCTACTCCAGTTTTGACGTTAAACTTAACTCCGAGTCCAATCCGGATCCGGAAAAATTTGCTTGACTTCGGCTCCTGCTCCGGCTCCGACTCCGGTTCCTGAACACCTCCGGCCTGATCTAATCTCATGCAGTTGCAGAGTTGCTAGCGCATCTTTTCGCTTTGGATTTTAACTTGCTATTAAACCGGCACCGGCGTTGTAAGATTTCGCTTGCAGGAAGTGGAAGCGCTTGCAATATCATCATAGTCCGCATATAACGGACCATGGTATAATATCATAGCCAAGAAAATTATTGCTTCATTTTTAAGATAATTAATTAATGCGACCCTTTTTCGTAGAACGCACAAGCAACCGTCTGTTTTCATTAAGGTTTCAATCTTTTCTGGCTTTTTAACTTCCAACGAAACGAGAAATTTAAAATTGTCTTTCTGAGAATTCCGATAAATTCTCGAGATGAAAAAAAAAATCGGGAATCCCGGATTAGAAGCTCTTCACACTAACGCTCAATCAAGCGTAACGAAGTGGTTTTAGCAAAAAGTTGCCATCAACTGCAGCTTGTCTATACTGAACTATATAGTAAAACCGCTGTTTAGCGTTGTCTTCTTTGTGAAATAAAAGCTATTTTGTTCTGTAAAACAAACGATATTCGTTTATTATTCTTTTATGAAACAGTTAAAGTCAGAAGTATTTTTTGAAATTGCTTTTGACGCCAATGGTTCTGGTATTAGCAGACTGGAATTGCGTTAGGTTATGTTAACCACAAGGAATGCGTAACTTGGCTCTCTCAGGTCCAGACTTGAAGTTTTTCGTAATTTCGCAATCAAGATTGTTTTGCTGAGGAACCCGTGCACAACCTTACGTAGATAGACAGCGTTACTTTACAGGGCGTTTTCATGTTTTGGATGGCTAAATTCATAGATGGGCAAGTTAATACAAAACGTTAGCTTCGTTAACCACTACTTCGTTAACACAGTTACGTACCTCCGTTAACGTTAATTCGTTAAATTCACCTCCAATTAACGGAAGTTAATTAAATTCGCTAAATCGTTAATTTTGACTTTAAACGGCATTTCTTTTAAAAAAAAAGCTTAAATTTTTTTAATATCACTGTTTGCGTAAGCATTCAAGCAATTTTTCTGATCACAAGCAATATGTTTTTTTGTTATAGGCTACTTGGTTATTCATGTCAATGATATTCATGTCAATGATAATTTAAAATTTAAGATAATTGGGTATTCAAAATTTTAAAGATAATTGGGTATTCAAAATTTAAATTAAAAAAAAATGGATAATTTAAAATACTTGGGTATTCATGTCAATGATAATTTAAAATAGAATGACCACATAAAGCATCTTTGCAAGAAGGTATCTCAAATCTGCGGACTGTTTTGCAATCTTCGTCATTATGTTCGTCAGAATACCCTACTCATGTTATACAATAGTTTTGTACGCTCCCATTTACTGTATGGTATATTAACGTGGGGTTCCACAAACAACACTGTACTTCACCCCTTACAAGTTCTACAAAATAAAATCGTAAGAGTTATTTCCAACGTTAAAACAAATGAGCGCATTACAAATAATTCCCTATACAAGCAATTAAAAATACTAAAAATTAAAGATATGTATGAGCTAGAAGTTTCCAAATTTATGCACCAACATCAGCGCAACAAGTTACCAAATTTGTGTAATTTTTATTTCACCCCAACAGCGTCAATTCACAATTACAACACTAGAAGCACAAGCCACAACAACCTCTATTTGAGTTCAATTAACAGTAACGCAGCAAAGAACGCAATACAATTTAATGGCGTTCAACTTTGGAACAGTTTGTCACCAGAATGGAAGAATTTCCGTTTTTACAAATTCAAGCGATTTATGAAAGATCACTTAATTTCGAAGTACTAGCACTGAAACAAATAGGACTTGTTTATTTTATCCCTGGTCACCGGTCTGGTTTATTTAAATCTTCCTTGTGCGATTACCATTCCTACTCAACAAAACACTGCATTACTTTAGCCGTAGGATTATTATTATTATTATCATTATTATTATTATTTATTATTATCATTATTGTTAGTAAGCTTAGGTTTTCGTTGCCGTTCGTTTTGTTTTGTTTTGTTTTATTTTTTATTTTAATTTACGAGAGTCAGACAAATACGATTGAGTAACAATGGGTGGCCATGACTCGGTGAGCTTTTGCTCTTTTATGGTCTCCTAGCGTGCCTTTGTGTCAACTTTTACGCTACATTCATTTTTTGGCATTGTTGAAATTTCGTGCTGAGTTGACACTGGTACGTCAATAAATGAATGAATGAAAATGAATGAATGAATTGTTATTATCTCGCTTTTTGACCTCATTGGTCGTATTTTGCTAGTTTATCGATGTCAAACTTAACCGACAATAAGAGAAATAAGCGTTTACAAAAATTTAACCGACGTTATCAAGCATTAACGGAAGTTAATATAGTCCGTTAATTTCAAAAAGAAGTTTGACGAATTAACTAGTTAATGAAAAAGTTAGTTTCGTTATTCACGAATTAACGATCAACGAAATTGTGCCCAAATCAAATCAAATCAAATCTTCATTATACTCGCAGTATTACGCCGAAGCGTGTAACGAGTTGCGGGGCCCATCTCCGCGGCTTAGCGCCTGGGCTACACAGCTCCGAAGAAACGTCGCAACGGTGGCGAGTCGTTGGCGACACTGTGCCGATTTGACCGGCCCGGAAATCGAACCCCAGACCTCCCGCACCGAAAGCGTGCGCTTTGCAACTGAGCTAGCGGCCGGTCGAAATTGTGCCCACCTCTGGTTAAATTGTTTACAAATTACATTAGGCTACTGACAATGCAGAGTGCTTAAGTATGTGCTTTGTCCTAAACCTAAACGAATCATAACCTTAAATAGAGTGCTCTGCAAATGAATTGAAACTCATCGTAATTATATGAATTATATCGCAGTTTAACAGTAGCAAAATGCCTACATAGTCGTTATGGTAAACATTTAACTTTACAAAATAATAGGCTATCTGTGAGATATGTGCATTAGCCTTAAGAAGGAAGGCTATTAGCAATGAGCAGATAAAAAAATGTAAACATTATATTGGTGGGAGTTAAGCCTTAGCCCACTGGTACTAGCCCACTTGGCCGTCAGGCTTGCAATTTTCGATTTTTATATTAGTCTCTTAACCACCTCGGGCTGAATAATGGTCAGGCAAGGAAGGTCGACTGCTTTATAACTTAATGATTTTGTAATTTCAAAAGCAATGATAAAACAAGGCAGCACGTTGCCTATAGAACCAGTCTACACTCAACCAAAGTGTACCGCTCCAAACTCCACAGCCGTCAACGAATGACGCATTAAAGCCAAGTTTACTAAGCACTGGCTGTTGTTGTTTCTATTATTATTATTAATCAATTTACCTACGCGCAAAAAGCACAGGAAGGAAGCAGTGAAAGACCACGACTCCACGAGGTCCCCTAATTCTACTGCTCCCAATCGCAGCACTTAAACCAGTGATTCTCAACCTGTGTGCCGCGGCACACTAGTGTGCAGCGAGGAATTTTTTAGTGTGCCGCATATATTTTGTCTTTGATTGCTTGTACGACTAATCTAGTATGTTATTCCGCAAAACCGAATTGAATTATTCTATTTTGTTGGCTCAATAAAAAAATTTTAGTTGTTTTCCTCACACAATTGTTACGTCGTAAAACATGTTTCATAATATTTTCAGCTTCCGATTCAGCAGACAAAGAGTTATGAAAATGCATGTGGCAAGTAACATCAGATGAGACAAGAGAGTGTGATGAGTTAAAGGTCTCAGCTCCGAAAGCAATCCAGTCTCCTTTAATTTAAGAGTTACTATTATTTCTCGTTTACGATTGTGTTTTCGATTCCTAATTCTTCAATCTGCTGTTCGTTTGAAACCGTAGAGTGGGACAGCGCTGTTTCCGGCTATTAGCCCTCATCAGCTGCACTCAGGTAAGGTTCATTCACGGTTCGGATTGAATGACCTTGCTAAGATCAATCATCCCTCCCGATAAATATACCCCAAAAGGATTTATCCTTTGTCATACATAGACTGCTACGTCATACTCTGGTTAGATCCCCTTTACGTGGCCGGAGTGAAGAACAAAAACTATAAAGTAATACCGAAAAATTATAGCCCCGACCCGACAAGAGGATGTCGTCATGATTCCTTTTCAGTACGCCAGGAAGGACATTACTTTATAGTTTTGGTTTGAAACTATCGAGCAGAGCCAGTACAAGCCTAATCGTGAAGCTGCTTATCGACGTTGAAGGATGCAACAACGTAGCTTGGGTGAGAAAAAATGGGTGAAAGAAGAGAGTTTGATGGTCTTGGTCGCATATCTAGCTGAGCTAAGCCGGCGAAATCACGAAAGCTATCACATTCTAGCAGAGTCATGTGGTTAAACGAGATAAAATTAAATTAAATCTTTATTATACTCGCGGTATTACGCCGAAGCGTGTAACGAGTGGCGGTGCCCAATTCCGCGGCTTAGCGCCTGGGCTACTCAGCTCTGAAGAAACGTAGCAACAGTGGCGAGCCATTGGCGACACTGTGCTGATTTGACCGGACCGGGGTTCGAACTCCAGACCTCCTATGGGGCGCCGTTTGGAAAAAAACTATTCGTTTTGTGAACCATGTTTTTTGAGCTTATTTAGACCATAGTTTGTCCGATATGTATATTGGAAATATCCTACTTATATATCGGACAAAATGTACTCTAAGTCGGACCAAAATACACGCGCAAAATAAGTCAGACAAAATCGTTTTTTTCCAAACGGCGCGTCACACGCTTTTTGGAAAAAAAACGATTTTGTGACCCCTGTTTTTCGAGCTTATTTGGACTATAATTAGTCCGATATATACATCGGAAATATCCGACTTATATATCGGACAAATTGTGCTCTAAGTCGGACCAAAAAACACACGCAAAACAAGTCGGATATTTCCGACTTATATATCGGACAAATTCGCCGTTTGGAAAAAAACTACACGTTTTGTGAACCATGTTTTTTGAGCTTGTTTAGACTCAAAAAGCATGGTTCACAAAACGTATAGTTTTTTCCAAATGGCGCCCCATACATATCGGACAAATTATGGTTTAAATAAGCTCAAAAAACATGGTTCACAAAACGTGTAGTTTTTTTCCAAACGGCGAATGTGTCCGATATATAAGTCGGAAATATCCGACTTGTTTTGCGTGTGTTTTTTGGTCCAACTTAGAGTACAATTTGTCCGATATATAAGTCGGATATTTCCGATGTATATATCGGACTAATTATAGTCCAAATAAGCTCGAAAAACAGGGGTCACAAAATCGTTTTTTTTCCAAAAAGCGTGTGACGCGCCGTTTGGAAAAAAACGATTTTGTCTGACTTATTTTGCGCGTGTATTTTGGTCTGACTTAGAATACATTTTGTCCGATATATAAGTAGGATATTTCCAATATACATATCGGACAAACTATGGTCTAAATAAGCTCAAAAAACATGGTTCACAAAACGAATAGTTTTTTTCCAAACGGCGCCCCATAACCTCCCGCACTAATAGCATGCTTTGTGCAATTAACAAATGAGAAACCTTAAGTCAAAACCACGATATAGTGTGCCGTCCCATTAAACAGGTATGTTTGAGTTTTACACATTGTCATGTACAGTGTGCCGCGGATGATTTTTTGATTCTTTTGTGTGCCTCAAGCACAAAAAGGTTGAGAACCACTGACTTAAACCATCAATTTAACAACAAAACAAATCAAAAACAGAATGAAGAGACATTAAACAGAACGAAGAGACATCAGATGGACGGCACAGCTTAAAAGTTTTAACTTACGTACACTTTATGGAAACTGTACGCTAAAACAAACACTTAAAAATTCAGGACTAGACCAACTTTTCCATGTTCAAAACTGACGCAAGTTAAAAAAAAAGAGATCAGTAGGTCAATGGCGTTGGTTCTAATGTAACAAGCAAAGAAAAGAGAATAATTGCCATAGCTTAATGAACATTACCATATTTTGTTAAAATGGTCGATTTGTAATACTTTTTTAACCTATAAAAAGTGCAGCATCTGAATCCAAGATGATTCTTCTACCATACTTTTAAGCAAAGACGATGAAGTGCTTTTCTCCCCGACTCTGTTCTAGAATAAATTTGAAAGTACTCATTACGGATTTTTTGCCCAGTGTAGTATTTGTGTACTTTTTCTAATTTCAGAAAATAATTATCGAAAGAAATTGGCAGCATTTTGTTGTATTTGAACATAAATTTAGCTTTTTCCATTTTTATCATAAATCCTCTAGTTCTAACACTCGACACCTCTAGTTTGAACACTCCACACTTGGAGCAGAGCTCTAGAACCCTGGTTGGAGTATAAATAATTTGTGGGGGAGTGCAAAGGACGGAAGAGACAAGCTCTGAGTAATTTATTTTAAAGAGTTAGAAGTTTGTCCAGGTGGTTTTTGGCGGCCCTACCCCAATTAAGTAGCCTACTGGCAGGGATGGCCACGATAAACCTTTCTGTACTAAAGCGATAACGATAATTGATAATTTCAAAAATATTCTGGGCGATACCGATAATCGATAAATCTCAATTTCCTAAATCTATATCGGTAAACGATAAATTATTACCGATAAAGTTTTCCGATAAATATTGCGGTAAATTTTCAATGTGTTTGACAAAGTTTTTTTTTTTTTAAGTCAAGTCACAAAAGTGTTTTTTCAAGAAAAGAGAGCAGTTTACGGACTCTGCCGTGGGATTAAACACAACAAAAAGAGATTTTTCAAATTGCAACAGCAGGACTTCATCGACACCGTGAATTTTGCCATAGCGCCAATTCCCTAACTTTGATCACTGTGTCCACAATGAATCGTTTATCGCGATAATTTATCGGCGAAAACAAAATATATTACAAAAGCGATATCGGAAATCGATAAATCCAAATTATCGCCGATAAATTATCGCAATAAATGCCCATCTCTGACTGGTAACGAATATTGTAAATGCGAATGAAACATGGCGTAGTAGACTAATCTGAGAGTAGAAAGTGGAACAAAATGTCTTAGTTTAAAAATTACTAATAACATAGGTGGGCATTTTTTATCGACTGAAGCGGCGCAAGAAACCTTGTAGACCTAACCCGCAGCGCAAGAAAGCGCACAAGTTCTGAAAAGTAATGATTCGCAACGCAACTAGCGCAATCTAATTTTTAAATCAATGGAAGCGCAACGCAACTTTCGCAAATGAAAATTTACCAAAACAAAAGCGCAACGCAACTTTCGCCATCAAATTTTTTTGATCATTGAAACGCAACCCAACTTCCGCTATTAATTTTTTACCAAGATGATGGCGCAAACGCAAGTTGCAAAAGAAGTTATTAATGGAAATCTTTTTCATAATCGCTTTCATTCTTCTGTCCTTGCTTTTACTTACACGCGGTGAACGGCAACGCAACTCATCAATAGGTTTTAAGCAGGAAAATGAAGAGCAAAAATGTTATGTGCCCATAAACCGATAAAAGCATGCGATCGTAGTATTGGTAAATTATTTACATATACGGCGACGTTTATCATAAACAACAAATTCAATTTATTTAACGCTGAACTGATAATAATGCAAAACTTTCAAAAATTTTAGAGAGGTCAAGTTCGAACACTTTGTCCTCAATCTATTAAGCCGAATGTTCGAACCATTAAGCCAATAGATTATATCAAAAAACAAAAACTAACTGTTGTTCTATACTTAAATAAATATTGCTTTCTAAGTTATTTCGTACCAGTACTTGACTAATCTGTTTTTTTATCCGCAAAGCGCTCTGCAAGTATCTCAACTTTTTACAATTTGAAGCGCAACCCATTTTATTTTTTGAGTTCGCAACGCAATCAAGCACAAGCTGTTTTATATTTTTAAGTTCGCAACGCGATAAAGCGCAAGCAAAGTTTTCTTTTTCTAAAGCGCAACGCAACTTGCGCAATGGATAAAAATCATATGTTAAAGCGCAACGCAACTTCCGCACGTGCGGAAGTTGCACAACTTGCGCTTTGCGCATCAAATTGCGGAATGCCACGTCTGCTAATAAGACCTTTATTCAGTGGTGTAAAGTAACGAAGTAGTTTTACTTAAGTTTATTTGTGTCGTTGGGAAAAGATAGAAACGGGTTGTTACAACCTCTGTCATATCCGATGTTATCAAACTAAACAAGAACGTTGAGTTCTAAAAATCCCGCTAAAATGTTATACAAATAATATTTTGCATTGTGAGAAATTTTTAGTTCGTTGCGTTAACGGAAAAACTAAATTTTTGGTGTGGCCCAGCTGGATTTCTAAGTTGGTAATATGGCCCACCAATAAGAAATGTTGCACACCCCTGGATTAGAGCAATATGACGATTAACAGTAATTGATAGCTAGATTTCGATATTTATCAATGCTTGTTTTTGGGTTTGCAGTAAGCCTTCTTGATTTGCAATCTGTATTTTAGTATGGTTTTGGTTAGTTGTCTTTTTTTTTTGGTTCTTGATTGGGTAAATTATGTTAACGTTTCGTGTTCAATGAAAAATACTATAGTTTTAAAAGCTAGCTATTGCTGGCAACCGACTTTGGTGACCGAATGGTTTTTTCGTTGTCCGCTGTTGCAATTTCACTGTATATGTTTTGTTTTTGTAAATGTGTTCAGTTCATTGCAAGAAATAAACGTGATTGCCCCTTTAACAATAGACTTAACTCTAACCATCGACTTCTTACTGTTCTAACCAACTTTTTTCAAGTTATTTTCAAATTATATCGAACAGAAAATTCAACAGTAGTCAGTAATTGAATGTAGGGAAGTGTCTTAAGGAAAATTACTCGGACTCGCCGAGTAACGAGTATTCACGACATTACTCGGCGAGTCCGAGTATCCATGACGTCACGCGCGATGGGAGGTACGCTTTTACCTCTTTGGTTTTCCCGCATTTAGCTGCTTCAGAATCATTGAGGTAATCAGTAGCAATGGTATTTGGTTTAGGTAAACTGAGCTTACAGTCGAATGGCAACATCTGGGCAATACAATGCAATAATGACAATGTACCCGTAGGTTCCTTATCAAGCAAACAAGACAGTAATGTTCATGAATTAACAGTCGTGTTTTGTACTGTGCGGTAAATTACTACCGTTGAGTTGGTAACTTGGGTTTAAGTAAAAAAAAACGTTAATTGTTTACTAACTAGAACTTGGTCGAGTATCAACTAATACTCGGTCAAGTTATGAAAATGCCTTAATACTCGACCGAGTACTCGGACTCGACTCGGCACATCCTTAATTGGATGATGCTGCGATGCAGAGCCGGCGCCAGAGCAGTCAACTTAGGGGGCCAAGCGTTTATCAGAGGGGGGGCAAAGTTTAAAATTAAACACAAAAGCTACTATTTTCGAAAGAGTAAGCATGTTGATTGGGGGGACCAGGCCCCCCTTGGCGCAGGCCCTGCTGCGATGTGAGTTTGCGCTTTTCGAGTCAGCAGCCACTCGGTATAGGCCTACATGTCCAATGCAATCGGCTCCAGACGTGAATCGAACCCGTCATGAAGGATCGCGCGTAGTAGCGCTAAGCCACCTGCACTGCTTTGGCTATTTTCTGAAAACTTTTTTTAAAACACGACGCAACGTTCAACGGAATATATTAACAAAATGACATTTTTTACCAAATTACTCACACGAAGCAAACACACTGTAATAATACAACTTGTATAACAATAAATAGGCTACTTAGCAAAATTGCGCTGGTCTCACTTCAACTGACAATTCTGAATAATAAACATAAAAACATGATGTACTTTTGATACAAAAGAAAAAAACACGCAATATACTAAAGTTGTGAAAACGTATTGAGTGAAAAAAAAAAAAAAAAACTGCAAACAGAATTTTTGAATTTCGTAACGGGATTTATTGGTTTTCACTTCTACTGAGTGATGAGTTATGAAAATGTAAGCGTTAGGCCTACCACGCAGCTGATGAGCTGATATGCCTTGATTCAGAAAACAAGATTTCAAATACAACTGTTTTGAAACAAAACTGCAGAATATAAACAATCAAAAAAGGCACTTTTTGAACGTTTCTTATGATTACCGCTTATGATTATAGGTTACAGGTATCCAGTAAAAATTTATCAAAATAGTAGTATTATGTACACTAAGTTAAAAAACACAAAAGTTGTCAAAAAATAAACACATATTCTCCATATTCATGCACTTTCGATCGCTCCCCATTATTGAGCAATAGGGGGCCAAATGTGGTAAAAAATTTAAAAATGGTTTGTTTCTTGTTAATTACCATTTCGTAAATTGACTCTCAGGCGAGGACTCTGCGCCGATTCTTGTCTCGTAAAAACGTTGTATGACAACACGGTAACGTCATATTGAGGCTGATTTAACCGAGTATTGAAAATCCTGAAAAAAATAGAAAAAGTTGTTTAAACAAAAGTTTCCGAAGAATTTAAAATGTAATATCAAGGCAATGTAAATTAAGTGGAGTTTGTTCATTTTTGGGTTTGGGACAATCCAATTAAGCTTGTGGCGTATTGTTACGTTACTACGAAGCCAAATAGTCAAAAGAACAACGTGCGTTGTAAGCATACTCGTGGAGCTCCGGACTCCGGAGCCCTTATCGCTGCAGATTCCAATTGATATATAACCCAATTAAACGTGATTATTTTTGTGCTTGTGGTACGTAAGATGTTGTTGCCACGAATCCCCAACTAGGTTCGCTGACAAATTTGTGCCCTTAATTTCGAAATGCAACTCCGCACATTATTATAAGATCACACTTCGCACAGAAAGTTCTAGATTGGTTGAATTTAGTAGGCCTACATCTGCTACAGTGCGAATAGTTTAAGCAAGGGAGAAGTCAGCAAAAAAATTAGAAAGGGGTGCACGACCGAATTTAGACAATGAGAGGTTTGTGCTCACTCGCCCTTAGAGAACGATTCTGTGAAAAAATATTTTTTCACACATCAAAAAACCGGTTTTTAACGCCGCTCAGTTTAAGGGCTTCCATCTTTTCTTTTGTTTCAATCGCACGCGAGTGAGCCGGTAGCTCGTCCAATGACTTTTAAAAACAAAGGTTACCATAGAGCTTGACACCGCTGCTTCGGGCTACTAGCCCTCGTCAGCCGCATTCAGGAAAGAGGTGCATTTATCCTATAGAATGCTTGACTTTAATCAGCCAAACACCCCATCGGAATCATATACCCCAAAAAATTTAACCTTAGTGGTACGTAACAAAGCCACCTGTTACTCCAGTCAAATTTTCCTGCGAGGCCAGGGCACAACAATACGGACGACATCGTTTCATTAAAACAAAGGTTGTTTCCAGAAAGTCTGCTTAAGCGTTTAAAGCAAACCTAGTGTATACTAATCTTCATACGTTAGGAAACAATTGTCTTAATTTCTTGGCTTACCATTGTGTGCTTCGCAGGAATCGCTGCTGACTCACAACACTGCGTCGGTTAACGCTGTACAATCTCACGTTATAACGGATGAGAGACTGCGAGGTACCACGGATTCTGACAGGAAGCCATTCAACTTGAATGAAATTTCTACTTGCTTTCACTAGTCGAAGTCCAGAAGGCGGCACCAAAGAGGTAGCAATGGGAGAAGCTAAAAGGAATTTGGTGTTATAAATTCATCATACATTAAGCGTACAATAAGGGGATAGTAATAATAATGAAGGTGCAAAAAAACGCAACGCTTATCTCAAAACGTGGGATTTTCTGCATTTATGGAAATTACTACAATATCGAACTAGCGGTATTATAAAGCTGAGCGTAGCCAAGGGGGGGGGGGGAGCGGGGTGACGGATGCACTATCCCCTTTCCTTGAAGAGCCCTAATCTGCAATATGCTCAAAACATCCTTAAAAAAAGCGCAATATTTGTACTTATTAGGTTACTCTCCCCTAAATTTTTCAGCAGCTACGTCTCTGGTACAAAATTACTAAGACGAGAAGAGATATGGATGTAAATCTCCGCAATTGCATAGCTATAATGCAAGGGGAAAGCAAAGAAATATTTAATGTGAGTGATAAGGACTGATGAGTCTCAAGCACACCTAAATTTTTCGTCGATTGAAACTCAATGCTTCTAAAAAGTAGCCAGCAAAACTTCAAACTAGTATTTGATTTTGATACCTACATCCCTTAAAAATCGTGAATTTGCCCCTGATTTAGCCAACAATAATATCTTGCTGCTGTTGAGACATGTCTGCACAGCTACGCAAAGTCCTATTAATAAAACTAAACATTGCAAGTTTGAAACTAAACAACCTAACTTACGCGTAGTGTTCGGACTTGGAGGTGTTCCAGCCAAAGTTAGAATTCTTTGATTAAAGTACGTCCTTGTGCTGGTAGTAGCAGTAATGATGTATTGGGTTCCCGGCAGCAGCGAAGTAAAACGGATGCTCTTGTGGGCTGCATTCACAGCAAATTGTTGATGAACCTACAAAGAAAAAAGACTTTGAGTACCTCTGAAAGTTTTTTTGCCTCATTGCTTTATATAAAAAAATGCGTGTTTTTGAATAGGGATGTGCCGAGTTGAGTACGAGTACTCGACCGAGTATTAATTGATACTCGGCCGAGTATTAAAGCATTATCATTTTGACCTTTTTTTGCTCTGTATCCGAATTTGAGTCGAAATTAGTACTTCTACCGACGTGATGACTTTTTTTTTTTTTGATACTCGGACTCGGCCGAGTAATGTCGTGAATACTCGTTACTCGGCGAGTCCGAGTAATTTTCCTTGAGGCACATCCCTATTTTTGAAATAATTTTTCGTGAGCACAAAGTCGACGGCCATAAACATAAATGAAACCCTAGATGGATCCTGATATTTGGCAACGGAAACGTTTCAATTTCGATTGGAGTTGTGACGCACGCAAAAATCGCGATTTTGTAAGCGACAAGACAATTGCTGCAATGGTATTCGTAATTGCTTGCACTACACTCTCGACCTTTCAGTTCTCCCATATGCGCTCACTGCACGTAGGAGTAATGGACACTACTGCTAGTGAGTTCACCATTATGTTGTCAGTGCAACCACGTTCAACCATCTCTCAAGTTTATCAGCGCCAGAAAATTTAACCTTTGTGGTATGTAGAATTTGTAGATAGTAAGATTTGACTGGGGAATGACAATGCATTGAAAACCACATAAAATGCATTCGAACGTACTGTGATTGAATTTTCGGGAGTTATTCGGAAGATCATGTTTGTCACTCGAGTAGGGAACCGATCCCATCTAACAGTGACGTCGTTGTAGCCAATTTCTGTTATATTTGCGTTGAACGTTGCATCACCAGCTTCCACTAAAAATTTAAAAAGTTAGCCGCAACCTTGAATATAAAGAAAACGTGATGAAACTCTTAGAATAAAACTTCTCAAAGTAGAACTTTAACCTCAATTTGGCTAATGATCGAGATTCTTGGTGCTTTTCATTTTGCTCATCAAACATATTTCAAAAATGTTTACTTGAAAGAGTGTATATTTTAGTAGCATATTTATTCTCTAATCACGAAAAAGCGTTTAAAGCGCTGTAACGAGCTCGCTGAGGAGTTGCCAGCCATTTGTCTACCACACCAAGATGGGGGAATCCTACTAAGTGTTTTTCCCAAAGGCACAAGCAAACTTGCCTGGTTGTTCTCCACACTGTCCCTTTAATGTCGAGCGTCAAGCAGGGAAGCTGTGAATACCAATTTTAAAGCCTTTGGTTTGACTCGACTCGGAATCAAACCCGAGTATACAACTCCAGAGGCGGATGCTCTTACCACTGGGCCATCGAAGTTGTTATTGCTATACCAACATAAAACACTTACAAGTGGTGACTCGAATTCGTCCAATCACGCCTCTTATAATTTGATCATTTAAGTCCACTGGACGAACTGTGATAGTGTAATTAGTGAGTGGTTGCAGGTTGTTGAGGGTTTGGGTTTGTGATGAAGTTATTCCACTGATTAATTGACGAGATATTCCTCTGCGAGTGGTTTCCACAACCATGATCTGATATCTGTAAAAATGGAAAATTATTAGCTGATTCAAAATTTGTGTTATGGAAGGGAGTATGTCCATTTGCGTCCGGTTTTTTTTAGATCGCTCTCGAAATCCACAAAGCAGAGATTAGCCATAGAAGAGCATATTATCAGAGGACAAAGCCAAAAAAATTGGGTAAGAGTTGCATCCATAATCTTGCAGACAGACAGACAGATTTAGTTTATTTATCGAGTGTAGAAACATAAGATTACAAATACAATTGCATTCAAAGCAAAAATAAAACAAAATCTTCGAAGGGAGACTGCTAAGTGACCGATTAAGGTTTTCAAGTCAAGTAGCCAGACAAAGGAGTCGCTTAAAAGTGGCATCGAATTTGATTGCAATGCAAATATTATAACTTATAAAGTTAATTAAAATGTTATCGATATTTAGAAGAATTAGTTTATAGTTTAGTTTTAATTTAGAGAAAGACTGATTTCGCAATTCAACGGATAACGAGTTCCAAAGTTTATCTCCTTGGTATTTTATTGATTTTTGGGATCTGTTGGTTGAATATTTAAGAATATGTAGATTATGATTGGTTGTGGCTCTAGTTTGCCGGGTGTGTTTATTGGAAAGTTTTTGGAAAAGAGAATTGAAAATAGACGGTAACATACCCCTGGAGTGCTGGTGCATTAATTTTGCGATTTCAAATTCGTACAATTGATAAATTTTGAGGACACTCAGTTTATAAAATTGTGGCGTGATAAGAGTTTTAATAGAAGAGTTACTAATTACTCCAATTGCCTTATTTTGTAGTTGTAATTTAGTTAAGTAAGTTGGACAGGTGCTTCCCCATATAGGAAGTCCAAATAAAAGATGTGGGAGTATGAGAGAATAGTACAGAAGAAGCAAAGTAGGAGGAGCGAGAATAATTCGAAGCTTATTTAATCTTTCTACAGACCTTGCAAGTTTTGAAACGGTTGTATGGATGTGACACTTAAAGTTGAAATTTTGATCTATCGTAATACCTAGGTATTTTGAGAGTTCTTTACATGGTATTAATTTGTTATCATACAACAAATTTAAGGAGGGCATGTGGTTATTTAGCTTAGGAGGAATGATTATTGCAGCAGATTTATCTGGATTAATTAGTAATCTATTGGCATCGCACAGGCTGCGAAAATTTAGTAGCTTTATATTACATTTTTGTTCCAGGCCTGATAAAGTTGGACTAGATAAGAACTTAAGAAGAGACATGTGCCATCAGCAAAGAGACGAGGTTTGCAAAATAAGGCAGTGTAAATACCATTGACATAGACAATATAAAAGAGACTTTCTTTACAATAGAGCAATCCCTTCCATCGAAATCACCCTCTAGTCTACCGCAAGTAGTCACAGAGCAAACAACAAACACATTTAGAGAATCGATTTTATCACAAAACTTTACCTGTGAGTATTTCGATAACGTCCCCAGTTCACTACAAATCCAGTTGATCTGAGAGAATCTTTTCTAACGAAGATGGTCAAAGATTCATTTCCATCAGGCCTGCTTCCTCCATCAATAATAAGGATTCCTCCGCCACTCCGAACGTCATCCAACTCATGATGAACAATAGGGAAGAGCAGCTCTCTGATTTCTTGGCGGGTAGTTTGTCCCGATAAACTGGATTCAACAGTAGCTAGCTCGGTAAGAGTCATAGTCATCCGGTTCGAAATGCTGTCAGCAACCGACTCACTGGTATCGTTCGTCAAAATTAAGATTTTCAACTCTCTACCGATCGACAGAAGACGATCGAAAGCATTTTGGGTAGTGAAGTCCAATTGAGGTTCAGTATTCGCTATTTTTGGAACCGTTTCTGAAAAACAATAAGGTAAAAAATAAGACTTAAGTTGCTAGCAGAAACATAATACACACCTCTATTGTAATGTAGGTCGGGGACGCTGAACTATTCAGCTTGAAAAACACGACCTTTCAACAATTTCGTCCCAAATTGCAAGTTTAGATACTTAACTTGTTAAAAATCGCTATTAAAGTTTGTCAATTAAAACAAGAAATCCAAAAATAATGACAACGTTAATGTATATTACGCACGTGCCGCTGGTGAGCGGACCAATATTTTTGCAATTTCATTCCTCAATTGTTGAAGCCTTTCTTGAAGAACTTCGATGTATTCAAGATCTTCCTCTTTCGTCGTTGCCTCGTCAGTTACTTCAGGCAAAGTGCTAAAAATCACCGAAAGTTGATTGGAATAAGCGAAACCCGGCCAATGACTAATTGATAAGAAGATCCGCTAGTAGTAACATACCAACGGATAAAACAATCATATCTTCATTATATTCGCGGTACTACGCCAAAGCGTGTAACGAGTGGTGGGATCCATCTCCGCGGCTCAGCGCGTGGGAAAAACAGCTTCGAAAACACATCGCAGCAATGGCGAGTCTTTGGGGACACTGGGTCCAATTTAACCAGTCACAGACCGTACCGATCCGATGTATTTGACCAATCACAGACCACTATGTTGACTGGCCAGATAAACAAGACACATAAACCATTATTTTGAAATAAACAAGCCTTAGACTTACTCAGGAATTCTAGAAAGATGACCAACAATCGATTGTATAATGGAGGAGAGCAGATCTTCTGGCTCCACTGTAGTTGGAAAACCAGTGGCGCTTTCTCTTGATGCTAGAATTAAACAGGTAAAGTATGAACATTGAAAGCTTGGAATTCAGAAATAGGTCTGGCGTAACAGTAAGATTGGAAGAAATTAGAAGCGGCAAAAGACGTATGCAGTATTACAAATCAAGCAGTACTACTACAAATCACAAAGCAGTACTACTCAGTAAAAACAAATCAACCAAAATTTGGAAGAACAACAGTTAAATACAATTTAAAAGAGAGCATCATCAATGCGAATAGTTGGGTTATTCGGGGTAAAATGCATTAATATTTTTGACAATTTGAGATTTGGGTTAAGTATCAATATTTGGGTACCACAGTATGCCAACTCAGTCAGAGCCATTTAAGCTCGGAAAGCCAGCCTAGTTGTTGCAACCACCAGCTTAATGTAAAAACCCTAGAAGAATATTTCCAGCGCACAGATTCTACCTGTTGTAACAATGATTGAGTCTCCTGTAGATCTTTGACCATTATGACTCAGAGCTTCAACTGTGACGTTATAAGTCGAAGAAGGTCGAAGGTCACGAACTCGGTACTAAACAAACAAAAAATTTTAATGAGAACAACAAATAAATTTACTAATTCTGAAGAGCTTTTTACAACTTGCATTAAGCACACCGATCGGTAGGCACTGGGCTAACGAAATCGCTATCGGCGCGGGAGGTTTCGGTTCGATTCCCGGGTCGGTCAAATCGAGTACAGTGTCGCCAACAGCTCGTCACCGCTGCAAAGTTTCTTCGAAGCTGTGTTGCCCAGGCGCTAAGCCGAGGAGGTGGGTCCCGCCACACGTTACACGCTTCGGCGTAATACCGCGAGTATAATGAAGATTTGATTTTTGCATTAAGCAGTAGCATATCTTGAACAGGCTTGACTACTTTTTTGTAATCGATCAAAAAAAGTGTCATGTGATTAGTTTGCTACGAAAACAGCTGGATTTGAATAGAGGGAATGGAGACAAAATTTCCACCAACTCTCATCCTCATTTCAAACTAATCAGTTTGCTTACTGTGATTCTGCGAATAAAGTTGATAATTCGGGTTCTGCCTCCGATTTCCGAAACAATGACTGTGTAGCTGACTGCAAACGGCGTGGGTAGCCATCGAACCCGGAAACTTGTGGTTGAAACTTGATCGAATGAAACCCCAGTGACTGGGTTGGCTCCAGGGTAGGCTGGATAAAAAAATTTGAAGTGTGAATGACGTGATTGCACCGTCAAATACATGTTCGTTAAACCAAATTTAAATCTTGAAAGGTATGAATTGAGCATAGAATCAAATTCAAAAAGCTCGCTTTCACAGCTAGAAATTAATATTACACATTTTTCACAGCTTAAAAATATCTGCTACTCATACTCATCCTAAATCGACATCATTGAAACGTTAAATTGCTACGATGAAAATTAGAAACTGCAGTTATCATTTTGGATAGAAATTAAATAAATATAACTTATATGCAAGAACTCAATATCGCACCTTCAGTAATATTTAATGATCTACTTACGTATATCAATGGTAATTGGAAGTGTGAAGTCAGAATTAAAAAACTTTCCAACCGATGCGACGGAAAGATTGTAAGTTTCACGGAATTCCAAATCTTCAACCAAGAACGGAGACGTAGCGTTGCTAAAACAAAATATTTCCAATGTTGAGAAATAAGCACTTTTTTTTAAGCGGTGAACGCTATTTTTTAAATCGAATTTTCTTATCCTAACGTATTTTAAGCATTTTGCAGATTATATAATGATTGTAACCTATTTAATATTTATGATTTGGCGAAAAATCATAAACTTCTAAAAATTTTTAAAAATAAGGAAGTTTTGATAAATTATAGATTTCGTGCTTACTGCTCTGGTACACGCTATTATAAATCTATCAGGTTGGGTTGGCTTCTGAATAGAGGCATGTTTGATGTGATTGTGTCACAAGACAGTACTGACGAAAAACAAGACGAGGACGAAATAAGTTTACCTTTCGGTCAAAACGCGCCTTTACAGAGGGACAGCCGTCGACACAAAAGTCGTTCTTCAAGATTAAAAACAAAAAACAGGACAACAAAAATATCATGAATAAAATTTTTAATCACTTACTGGAACACTCTTAGTAAACCAGTTCTTGTATTCTGAACATCCACTCGGTACGAAACAGCAAATCTAGCAGAAGACCAGAACGCTGTGGCCTCGCCCGGCCCAACATTTGTAATTTGGAAGTTTCCAGGAATATCAGGAATTTGACGTCCTACAAAATAAATTTGTTTCAAAGAACAAAAAGATAAATAAATAAAGAAAAAAAGATAAATAAATAAATGGGCTTCTTGTCAAATTATTGAACTGAAAAATCAGCAGTAATTAAGGAAACTATAAAGTGAGCTTGCGCTCTTCGAGTCAGCAGCGACCGAACTCATATGTCAAATGCGATCGGCTCCAGTCGTGAATCGAACCCGTCACGTAGGATCTGTCACCTTCGCGGTAACACTAAAACCATGTAACTGAAATCACACACAAGTTCTAACAGCGGAGTTTAAATTCGTTTATTTGCGCTTTATTCCGATATTTTGCCAATTAAATTACTTTAAGCTTATCAGTAGGTGTCTTTAAAGAAAACTGTGTAACACGCAGCATTATACACAGTATACCCGCTCCTACTATAACACAAGCACAGTAGCGTAACAAGTCAAGCAAATGCAATGCAAATATTATTTGGGTAAATGCTAAAAAATTAAGAGCGGCGCATCTTAATTTTTTGGTTGGCAGTAGAAAAGAAAAATGCATAATGAAAAATACATTATGCATCTGACTGAAAAAGTTCACATTTCGTTGAGACTTCTTTTCGAATAAGATTGAAAATGGCCCGAGGTTTCTAATTGTCTTCAAAATTAATAAATTATTAGCAGAAATGATATCAGTCATTGAAGGTCTGCCATGATTCCAGGGCCGGCGCAAGGCTATTTGATGCCCTAGGCAAGCTTTAATTTTGCTGCGCCCTTGCATACATATTTACCTTTAATAAGTGAGCGGTAAAAGTGACAACGTTTTAGCAAAAACATTTTAATGCCTCCAAAAGAGACATTTTGATGCCCCTGAAGTACACCCTGAAGAGTGATGCCCTAGACGACTGCCTAGTTCGCCTAAGGGACGCGCCGGCCCTGCATGATTCAGATGAAGTTGATTCAGACCAATCCTGCGAATTCGATCTCGAATAACTTGCCATTTTTTGTCAACTCGAACTTGAACTTGAAAAAAAATTTGCTGAATTCGAGCTTGAACTCCATCTCGAACTTTATGAGTTTTAAACTGAGCTTAACTCAGTCAAAATTACTGAACTCGAACTTAAACTCGAAATTTTTAAAAATTAACAAGTTGAACTCGCAAATTTGTGGTGTTTTCGAACAATGCTTTGAGTTCGCAACTCTAATTAAAGAACCCTAAGTTCTAATATACACCACTGAAGAACTCCGAGTTATGCTACCCCAAATTTAAAAAATCGCAACCAGCGAGTGCACGTGTTTTTAACTGTTTGTATTTCCTTTCGAAATACAAATGTTATGCTAACATGTATCACAATCATGTTGAGCATATTAAATGAAAATGGTAGTCTAGCTACATGACAGAAACATTAACAGATTATGTTAATGTTTTAAACTTTGGCAGCACAAGTGCCAGCTAGCCAAGTATACCTTTCACGGGGTCTTTGAACAGCGCTGCAAAACCAAATCAGATTAAAAACATCACAACAAAACACTGCAAGAACCAAATCAGTATTTCGGAATGCAACAATGTGGGAGGAAAATGACTTAAGCAGGAAAAATATAGCAGCAATAAAATCTCAAAACTGGACGTTTCGACGACATGGATTTAGCTGTCATCAGCAGCAGTGCAAGCATTGCAGGAATTATAGCTTTTTCTGTTTGGTATTGCCTTGATTATACTGCTGATGATGACAGCTGAATCTATGTTGTCGAAACGTCCAATTATGAGATTTACTGGGGCTCATTTTCCTCCCAAATCAGTTTTAGAGATCAAGTCGATTCTAATAAAATCACGAAATTTAATAAAAATACAGTCAAGAAGCAGCTGAATAAACAGTATTTTTTTGAAAAAATTTTATGCATTATGGCTTAAGAATTCAGCTTAGTGGAGGCTTGAGCATTGACAATAGCACCAAAAATGAACGAAAATGTTCGCCCAATTACATGGTTTTTGGCCATATTGTTTATAATAAATTGCGAGCCTACTTCCGGTTGTACGTTTGGCAAAGTGATCAAAAAAATGTAGGCTAAAGTTTGTAAAACAACATTAAAAAAATCACAATTTTTTTAGTAATAAACCAATTTTAACGCAATCAAGCTAAAAGCTTCAGCTGACAAATTGTAATTTTCTTACGTGTTCGAGCTCGCACGATGTTGCTTTCTTCTGATCTTTCTCCTCCTCTTCCTACAGCTTGATACGTGATTTCATAAATTGTATTTTGTTGCAAATCGTTCACCGTCACCGACGTCAAAGCTTCAACATCGCTAAAAAAAATCTTATTCAGCAATTCTAACACTTCAGAAGATAGGAGCGTTTTTTCATTTGGAACTTAGGTCAATCAAAGCCTACTTTGAATGACGATTTTTTTCACTATTTTATCTTGTCATGAGAAAGCGACGTAGGCGCTGCACGAGTCCAAACTGGCAAAGGAATTGCCTTTCTTTCCGACTTTTCTTTTGAGTTTTGATTTTCACTTCCTTAATTTGCTGCTTTTAAGATTCTGCCAAGCAGGGATAATAATTATCGCTAAGCATCTATTTCAAGAACGCAGCAACGATACTTGGGTTGGAGTTGAACCATCAATCTTGCGATCATGGTCGCCGTAAAATAGACTCGCCGAACCACATGAATTAAAACTAACCAACCGTGTAATTCCGTTAAAGGCACTTACTTAAGTCTCGCTTGTGTTACTCTGTTGCGTCGAATAATGAGGATATAAGATGCAGCGTACTCAATGGGAGCGACCTGAATCACCAGTGATGTATAATTGACGCTGGGGACTTGAATCAAGGGTACGGCGGGGTCGCGTATCATCACAGGAATAGGGTACCCTGAAAACGCAAGCTTCAGTTAAAAACCCTCCTATTCAAAGCTGGTCTGATTATGACAAATTCACTTTCAGTGAGATTGCGCCAACATTGGTACACAATTTGATAAAAGTGCTTTTTGCCGGCGTAACTAGACCAAGGTCATGAGTTAGGTCGCCGCCAAGTGACGCAATAGGCCCATACTCAAGTTTTCTTAAAAAGTGAGTAACAGTCCCAATTTTCAAATGTACAACCGCATGCCAACACTCAATACACACTACATCAAGCAAATTGACATTCTAAAAGCAGTACACGTTTCTTTTCTAAACTTTTCAAAAATTCACATTCCAAAAGCATTTTACATTTAGGTAGTAGGCTTACTCGCTCAGCCTGAATTTTGTTTAACTTTTTAGCATATATTTCTTACGTGCTTGCACGCGGACCGGTGTGCTGGGCAGAGATCTTTCAAATCGTCCCACCGAGGTCACACTGACATTGTAGTAGTTAAGGACTTGCAGGTTGGTAATATTTGCGGTGTTGGTACGAATATTCCTAAAAAATATACATTTTAATCAATCAATCAATCAAGTGTTTTGTCAGTTGCCACGATCACAATACGAAATTGAACGTTCTACATTAAAATAAACACAACACAGCATCATTGCATTTCGCAATGTCATTGGTTCATGCATTTTTCATCAATCTAACTGAAAAAATACTAATCATACCCTAATTTTTCTGTTTTACTATAGTTTTATTTTCTGATTGATCTATCTATTTGATAATGTTTAACACTGCTGGCAAAAGAGTTTAATTATTGCATTTAATAAAAGCCTGTCTAGCGTCTATACTACACTTACACTTATTTTAGGCGTTTAAGCTTGTACGTCAGACTTCTCGACGCTTTGTTTCCTTCTTATTTTCGTAAGAGCAACCTGCTTACTCGCTTTCGACCGAAATAATAAAGAGAAAAAAGATGGATCCGCTTCAAACGTGCAATTGTGCATATCGTAAACTAGACTTAAAACTTGGTGAAAAATTGACTCACCTGATTACACGCGTTACTCCTAAGGCTTCGTCCAGAATGGTGACGTCATAGCTGATAGCTCTGGGCATTACTTCCCAAGCGATTTCGAAATAAGTTGATCTGATCTTTGTAACTCTCACTCCGAATGGACGAGGAGGAGCAAGTGGTACTGGAACGCAATAATGCTCATGACTTCATTTGCACTTAACAAAATGACCCAGGATTTCACGGAACAACTTTAGCTGGTCGTAAAAAAGTAAACGAGCCTAACCTAATTGGTTAAATCAAATCTTCATTATACTCGCGTTAATACGCCGAAGCGTGTAGCGAGTGGTGGGGTCCATCTCCGCGGCTTAACGCCTCGGCAACAATGCTCCGAAGAAACGTCGCAGCGGTGGCGAGCCGTTGGCAACACTTGTCCGATTTGACCGGCCCGGGAATCAAACCCCAAACCTCCCGCACCGATAGCCTGTGCGCTTAGCAACTGAGCTAACGGCCGGTTCAGGCTCATCTGTTTGCACAGATATTTTATCGGGTTTCAAATTAGTTTGAATTTCCCTTGACCACCTGTCCAACTTTACTAAGTTAAACGCTCGCGGACATCTTCATCATAATTACATTTTTGATGTCATAATCACTTTTTTTCAATTATGATATCAAAATTTCATTATGGTTCAAAGCCCGCGGGCTATTAACCCACTAAAATTGAGCATGTGGACAGGGTAAATATGTTCAATATATTTTGTAAATTACACTAAAATTAATAACTCCACAGTGTGATTTTGGTAGGAGCACGGTGCTCTGTTACTGATCAAGGCTTCTGAAAAAATGTTTGTTGAAAACCATGAGACACCAAGCAGGGTAGGATTAAGAGGAGAGAATGTGGGGTTATAGCTCCGAAGCTCCCCGCTATAGAAGCCCCTTCAGTAAATTGTATCCCTACAAAAAAAGTGTCTTGCAAACGTCAAAATCGAGTCTGCGAAAAACAAAGTATTCATTCGGCCCTGAACACAGACAGCTTACAAGTTTGAAATTGAGCGGGAGGGAAACTTTCTTCTGTCTCTTCTCCAATCATTCCGACAGCTTTCAGTGTGACGTTGTACTCCGTATCAGGACTTAATCGAGTCACAAGACGGCGGGACGAGTTTCCACCACTGCAAGACATAATGTAGCCGTTTAAAACTTTAATTTTTATCCTTTTTTCAGCAAAGCAACTTTGAAAAACTGTTTATCGAAGCGATTCTCGATTGGGATTGGTATCAAACCTGGTTTATTAAGTCTATAAGCTAACAATTTTTCAAAGTACCGTCGTCATCTCTGCGGGAGAAGCTAGCTCACGCGCTCACAATCAGAAATTATAAAGAGGAAAAAACTGCTGCTGAAGCGAAGAAAATGTAGGCTAGCTCTAAAATGCCAAAACTTCAAGGGCGCTTTAAGGTGCGCTTAATGATACGCGACAAGCGATGTACGACCTGCGACAAAAATTATAACGCAATCGAATGCAGAAGGTTTTTGCGTGATCATTAAACAGTGAAATATAACACACAAGTTGCGATAAAAAAATGTTGCGTATCGGTAAACGTACCTTAAGCCTATGAATGAGAAAATGACTGCACTCTTGCCGGATTAAAACTAAAACTTATTATTTAATCAATAACTTTGTTAATAACTTTGATCAATAATTTCAACTAGATACATAGGGTACCATATGGATTTTTCTGGTACCCTATGTATCTTGCTGGTACTCTGTGGTACCCTATGTATCTTGCCGGAGTTGCTCTAGCAATTGTTGGTGATGGAGGAAGTTCTATCCTCCGACCCAACACGTGGAAGTTGTTCTGACTTCCCATTCAGCAGGTCAGGTAGGACGATTTACCTTTTATAATTTCAACCAGTTTAAAATTTAAACTTACGTTACAGTGACTGGCCGATCGTTGAAAGGAGTTCTAACAATTATAATGTAAGCAAACGCATTTGCAATCGGATTCCAGTGGGCGATGAAGCTTCTTTTGGTGATATTTGTGATTGTTACAAGAGGCTCGTCACTTTCTGGGAGTTCAGGGGACAAAGCATCTAAAATGCATAGAAATGCATGAAGTAAGAAATTAAATATTAAGCATGGAAACTCGCAGAATGACTCAGCAGATTTGAAACAATGAGATAAGCCAACCTATGACTGAGAATATACAAGACTGTGCACTTGTTCTTATCATGAGCAAATAGTTATTTTTGCTTTGGAATTTAAATTTTGATACGAGGATATTAGTTTTCAAACGCTATCATCGTTTTATCCCACAAACCCGTGATAATCTGAAAAGTTTGAAAAATAAAATTTGCAAAAAAGGAAAAAGTTTCATTATACTTGCAATAGGCCCAAGCGTGTATAACAAGTGGTGGGGCGCGTCTACGCGGCTTAGCTACAGAGCAACACAGCTCCGAAGAAACGTCGCAGCGGTGGCGAGCCGTTGACGACGCTGTGTCCGATTTGACCGGTCCGGTAATCAAAGCCTAGACCTCACGCACAGTAAGCGATGACTTTTACGAACATCCAACCTGCCGGCTGAGTAGAGTTTAAATCACATCGGAATGTTTGCGTTACAAAAACATAAATTTCTGTCTTAGAAACAAAACCTACAAGTTTCCAATGTGGTCCGTTCACTTCTTTCGCTTTCCAGATCTTCACCAATGCTGGCTGTGACTTCAAACGTGTAATTAACACGTGATTGTAATCCACCAATCACGGTTTCAGACACCAACAAGCCGTCAATCACATTTTCATTTTCTGGGACTGTTTTTCTCAGTCTGGCAGAAGTTTCATAATAATAGACAGTGTAGAAACTGGCACCTAAGCATAAATCAGACGCTTGATTAACACTATTTTCAGATTAAAATACTTTTCACACTCTACGCTAAGCCACTTCATTTGCGACGAAAGATGGCGATATAACAAATTGGACGTACAATTGAAATGATTGTTATAGATATTAATAGCACTCAGCATCAGAAGTTGTAGAACTTGTAGGACTAGTACAATAATTGATATCAAATGCTTATACTATGAGATAGTACAACAATATTATACTGTAAGAACCCATAAACTTTATAGGAAAACCTGACACTGCAAAGCGCATAAAACAAACTGTGGAAAAGGCTCGATCATAATTAATAAATACGCTCTGACAAATGTCACTGCTCTGTAATCGCTTAAAATTGCGTTCATTTTTCAAAGCCACAATTGAACTTTTTGGCATACCACATTGATTAAAACTAATTTATTAATTTCAAGAGCTTAGAGATGAAAAAACAGAACATTTGCTTATTTTTTGACGTTAATCACCTGTCACATCATCCCAATCAAGGCTAATTGCTGATTCATTGACAGGCAAACCGTTCACATTTAGAGGAGCAGCCGTTACTAAAAAATAAAAAGAATTTACAAGAGAATCTTCAAAGTTATGTATTTCACGTGAACTTGACATCAAGATCAAAGTAAGTGTATACTCGTCAATGGGCAGCAAGAAATTTAAAAAAAAGGGGAAGCAACAAACTGCAAAAACCACCAAAAGAGTCTTATTGCAGTCGCTGAACACCATTTGTTCTATTTTTAAAGGAGAGCCATGGCACAATGTCTCCCCTAAATATGCTACTGATAAAATCGTTATCATATTTTATTGCATTCTGTTCCACGCGGCAGCAGTTGCAGTTACCGAGTTATGCAATTATCAACTTGCGCATCAGATTACGCTTATTCAAAGAATTTTGCTCGCAAAGTTATCTTTATCAGTAAGTATACTTTATATTACTATATTAATACTTGCTACGCACATTTCTACACATGCATAAAATATTTAAATACTCGTGTCGAGAGCAAAATCAGCAAACTTTGACTAGTTCTTGCTATAATATTCAATTATTTGTAAAGCCATCTCGTCTAAAATGGTTGGATTCAGTCATTCACAGTAGCCTACTGCTCACTTACAAGTTTGCTGGTTGATTGTAGCGCCAGTGGCACTTCGAATGCCTTCTTCTGTCTCAGTGATAACTGTAATTCGGTAAAAGCTTCCCGGTTCTAGTCTTGGAATAACTCCGTAAAATCCAGTGAACCTCAATTCAGACACTTCATCTACCAAATTGTTTTCTTCATATGTTAACACGTTGTAAGAGTTTCCACCTGAAATTTAAAACTTGGTTTTAAAACTAGGTTAAACAAAATTTGAATGCAGCTGCATTAAATCAACTTTTTTGGGATATTGATGATACTTAAAGTATTGAAGTGACGTTTAACGATTTTCGGTTGCGAATCGTCAATATTGATACAGATTGCGCCTCTGTAATCACTTTCATATTCTATTTTGGGCACCAACCCAATTTTTGAAGTAGATAAAAATTCGTACAACTTTTCACTTGCGGCAACATTTTTGAAGATAATATCATTCTTACCAAACCAGTGTGAAAATGCTGATATTTTGAACGATATGATATTGAATAACCCATACGTCCAATTGGATTGCACCGGTATAACTGAAATCCTTGACAAAAGTTACAAAATATTCACAGCCATGTTTTAGGCCTATTTGTTCTTAATCATTGATCTTGCAACTTACCATTCGCTGGATTCCAAGTTATATTCAGATAAGTTGGCTCAATGTTGACCACTCTTAGACCAGATGGTGGCAGAGGAACTAAAAAATTAAAAAGCAAAAAATAATAGCTAAACAGAGGAAAGATAATACACAAGAATTTCTATAGCACTTTGCCACTAAACATTATATTTGCTCCCACAGTAGGTTGAAACTATTCATTTGCTGTAAACAGCTTTCTGAAAAGCAAGTATAACTGTTGAATTTCAGGCACATCTAGCAATCAGGCGAATGTATGAAATGTGTAACAATTTTCATGTGAAGCTGGCCTTTCTAGTTACTCGTCTGTTTCAGTAAGAATTTTCATTGGCAAATCTGGGGCTCAAAAGGGTCCTTAGCAGGCTGACCAAACTTTATCCCCTCTTAATTTTATACTAAATGTAATGTGATTTGATCGCTGCGCCAAACAGCAAGCTCAATGGCAACGAGTGAACTTTTTTCTTGGCAATCAACCTAATGCCTGACTTGGTGGGTTTAATTCGAAGATCACTGCTTGTGCTTATGTTGGCAAATTGCAATTCTTCATTGCACAATGTTCTTTACTAAATTGGAGAATAGAGCTCAATGGTGCACGCTAGAGCATAAATACAATACAGCAAATCACCAATAAAAGTATTCTTTTGGGGCTGTTAAACACACTTTTATTGGTGATTTGAATACATTGGTGCTTCGAAGTTTCTTGAACCACAAAACTGCAAGATACACAATTTTTGATTTTCGACTTCACCCTTTAAGACTTTCTGGGGACGCCCCCTGATGCAACTCATTCATACCTGTGCGTTGTTGCTGTGTTGCTGCCTCGCTAGATCGTTGGTTTAAATTCAAAGCAGTGACGGAAACTTGGTACAGAGTTCCTGGATTCAGTTCAGAGAAGGTGAAACTTGTTGAAGTGGTGCTCTCGTCCGTTAAAATTGTTTCTCCACGCGAAAGAAGAATTTCATATTCAACTCCGCCTAAAATCAAAATGCTTGTTTATCTCTTGCTCAATATCAGGTGAGACTATTCATAGTGATGCTGAGTTATAAAAAAACCTTGTTACTGAATTTATCTATCAACCATGCACTATATGCCAGTTCTTAAAATTCACCTTTTTTGCTGAAAAATGAATTTAAGCAACTACAGAGAATAGACTCTGGCTGAGATTTTTGAAAACTGGACGATATGTACCTTCTTCAAACATGCACAATCGCAATACAAGCTCGTCTAGCTAGCAGTCATCTTCTGATGACCAAGTTTTCATTGTGGCTTAGCTAGCTTAAAAAGATTACCAAAAAAAATTTTTTATAGAAAAATCAGGAAATATTCATTATTTAGTACCTCTGGGAGCATCCCATGTCACAACAAACGAAGTTGATTGTAATCCACGAACTTGCAGATTCTGTGGTGCCGAAGTCACTGAAAAAGATAATAAAAAACAGTAAAAATAAAGTCACCTAAACCAAAATAAACCAGTTTCGCGAATTTAGACATTCAAACAGCAGACTTCGAAAAATACTTTTAACTTGCGGAAATTTAAGTTATTGAATAGAAATTTTAAGCTCTTCGAGTCAGCAGCCACCCGGTATATTTCAAATGCGATCGGCTCCAGCCGCGAATCGAACCCGTCACGTACGATCTGTCACCTGGGCACAGTACGGCTAGGCAGTGTCGCTGACACAGTACCCAATGAGGGTGTTGCATTGGTTGTTGAGATTCAAAGTTATAACGATAGTAGCTTAGCTACAGAATATTTCTTTACTGTTCATAACCATTTACCTGTGATAACTTGAGTAGCAGCACTTCTTGAAAGACTTTCTCGATCCTTACTGTCAATTGTGGCAACAGTGAAGCTATACAAGGTTCCAGGAGACAGATTGTTTATGGTAATTTCGTTGTTCTCCGAAACATAAGTCTCTGCACCATTTTCTGAGGTAGCTCGCAACAAATACCTTGAAGTACCTAAAAGGTGGCGGGCTTAACAAAAACAGCCTACTCTTCATTATACTCGCGATATTACCCTGAAGCGTGTAACGAATGGCAGAGCCATCTCCGAAGAAACGTCACAGCGGTGGCAACCATACCGATGCCTTTAACCATTCCTAATCCTGAACTTGAAATAGCCAAACTCTGTGGGAGCAAAAGGCACTTTAAACCTTTTTCCCGTGACAAGTTGCAAGTTTACCAATGGTATTGATGCCCCAGGCGCACAAAATTAGGTCTATTAAGGTTTTCTAGGTTGCACTGGCAAGACATGCATACAGAGAGCGCATAATTTTACAGTGGCATCTGGCATCTTACCTGCTACCGTTTCCCAAAACAATGTCACAGTTGTAGTTGTTTCATCTCTATATTGAATAGTATCTGGTGCATCAATTCCTGCAACAAATAAGTCAAAAATCAGATTTTTGAAAAGCAAATTTTTGATTTTCAAAAATCAGCAAGGCCAAGTGTACACTCGGCCTGATCTGCAGTAAGCTTTAATCGAAAGGACTAACTATTACTAATAGAAAACATATGCAGATATTTAGTGAGGATGAAGAAGGTTTCTGACACTAAGGTACGTTGTTTCAATAGGAATGTGCGTACACTTTTAACGTGTATCATACGAGGTGTAAGGAGACACACAGATGCCCCTGTGTCGCTGGTTACGCGCTGGCTCAATTAAAACCATTACTTACTAGTTAACTCAGTAATCTGTTCGCTTCTGGCACTTGCAAGCCCGTCTTGTTGCGCAATAGTGGTGACTGTGATGTCATACTCCGTGCCTGGAAGCAAGTTCCGGATCACGAACCGATCGTTTGATGTTCGTGCTTCTCGATTAAAGTTGTCGGTGCGGTATTCAATAAGGTACGAACTAGCACCTGAAACAAATGGTTTTATTTAATACATCTTCAGTCTTTACCCTGATATTTATCACGAGAAAGCGATCAAAGCGCTGTATCGAGCTCGCTTTACAATACTGGCAAGTCTGTTTTTGAAGTATTTACAAGAAAAAAATTAGACTGTTTAGCTGTAAAAATGTCTCTCTTATATCAGAACCTTTGTCGTGCAAACAGCGCCTCCTGTTTTCTATTTCATAAAAGCAAAAGCATTAAAACGATGTAGAACTAGTAGCAGGGAACTGCAAAAACATTAGATCATACTTACCTAACACTCCTCTCCATCTGATTGCAATTCGATCAGTTCTAACGTTAGATACAGATTCAACACTTGGTGGTAAGGGAGCTGAAAAATTAAAAGGAACAAATAAAATTGAATTTCCATTGTACTTGCGGTATTACAACGGTTATGTAACGAGTGGAGGCCTTAGCATCTGGGCAACACAGTTTCAAACTTCGCCGAAGCGTCACAGCTGTAACGACTCGTTTATCATACGAGATTTGCACTGTGTCCGATTTGACTTTGTCCGATTTGACTTTGTCCGATTTGACTTTCTGGGGAATCAAACCACAAACCTACTCCACCAAAAGCGATGCCGTTAGCACTATGCCAACCGACCACGATTAAACATAGAAAAACAAAAAATAGCCGAAAATTCAAAGAGACTAGTGGCATAAATTCGATGTCATGGTATGTCCTCGTGAGCAAGCAGTCAAAGCAAACCAGCCTAGTTTAAGAGAAGAATTGTTCAGACAAATTTCTCGTCTCTCTTCACGATTTTGGAAGAGAATAGAAACGAGATATTTTCTGCAGAAAGCCTTCTACTGCAGATACGTTATGCATCTCCTCTTTAGTTTTGTTTTTTATAACAGCCCAGAAAAAAAAAAAAACGAAACCATACAGTACACATCTAGTTAAAAAAACACGAAATTTAACGAAATGAAGGGATTTGATACATACAAAAATTTATTATCACTATTTCTCCGGAAAACTTTCTTCAGAAATATTCTTCACGTGTTGTTAATGATATGCTGCAGGCGGCATCGCGTACAATTTTTTTCGCAACGTCTTTCTTTTGTTCTACTGCTTACGGACCATACGAAAACGTGTCACATTGCCATACGTTAGGCTATTATACAGTAATACTGCACAGTTGTTGCCTCTCGGTAAACGTACTTTAACTTTCTTATGCATTTACAAAGAAACATAAAGCGATGATAAAGCACTCATATCACCGTACTTGTTTGGAATACCAGTGCTTCACTGGCAGTAGGATTACTACGTTCTTGCGCTCCGAATGATGTAACTCTGACGATATACCATCCTCCGGGGGTCAAATTATCAATGATAACGTTGTTTTCATTTGATTCCAAAACTAATTCTTGGTCTGTGTTGTTGCTCTCGACAGTAAGAGAGAAAGAAACAGCTCCTGAAATAAAATAAATATCGTCAAGTTCAATTAGCCTGTTGCTGTAAACACTGCAAACAGTGATGGCTTTAGTCATTGAGGCCTTGTAAAATGCAAAGCAAAGCAGATGAATAATGTAAAATACTATTTCTCCTTATTTATAACGAGATAATTTATGTGGAAGGCCCCTGTGCAATGTGCATATGCACAATTCGCACATTTTTCACGGCTAAACATTTAAACGCATTGATTTTGCTTGAATTTTGGCACAAAATCAAAGTAAGCCACAAGTGTTTTGCATCGCCTCAAGTTCAGAAAATTTATTAACAATCCTCCCTCTATGTTCAAGTGCAATTAATATAACTTACCTTTGACGAAGTCCCAAGCAATTTGAGCTCTTACTGTCTCTCGTACATTCAGTTGTACATTTTGTGGAGTGCTTGGCACTAAAACGAAAATAGAAATTGATTCATTTGTTCTAGAAATCAATCAAGTAAATCATTACATGAAGAAGTTTAGGTTTCAAACAAAAACACCAGAAGTATTTTTTTCGAAGAACAACAGTAGGCTGAGCCAGTATTATATCAGTTGTAGAGACCACAGGAAAAGTGAATATTTCAAATCAAATCTTTATTATACTCGCGGCATTACGCTGAAGCGTGACACGAGTGCTGCAGATCATCTCCGCGGCTCAATGCCTGGCCAACACAGCTACGAAAAAACATAGCAGCGAAGGCGACATTGTGTCGGACTTGACAGGCCCGCGAATCGAACCTACGACCTCCTACGCCGACAGTGATGTCATTTAAGCAACAAGCCTCTTTACAAAATTTTATGCTGCAACATATCACCTTATGAAAACTGCGAACGATATGCGAAATCAAGGGGCAAGTATATTTCAAACGTAGTTTGCTAATCGCACTTAAAATCAAAAAGTAATAGTCACAGTGGCGTAGGAAGGGAGGGGATTACTGGGTGAGTGACTGTGTGCGTCCCCCCTTAAATGTTTTTTGGCTACACAATGCTTTTACCTGTTGTTTCTCTCAATGCTGAACTTTCTGCACTTCTTTGTTCTTTATCTCCCACTGACGTCACATATACGTCATAAACGGTACCAGCTTCGAGGTTTCGCACAACAACGCTAGGAGAAATGGAATTGATGATGACGTCATCAATGCCAGGAGATGCAACACGAACGACGTAAGATTGAGCGCCTAAAATACGTCATCAGTAAAATACCGAAAAATAAAAAATAATAAATCTAGCGCAAAATCCCAAATGAAAAAACAAAAATTCTCAGTAGGTTTGACATAATTACAATACCTTTGCTTTCAATATCTTAATTATTTATGTTTTTATTTCAATACAAAAATGTATCTACAGTTTTTTTGTCATACTTTTTCACTAGCATAAATCCTCACCTAGCGTTTCGTCCCAAGCTAAACTTATTTCATCAGTAGATACTGATGTCGCTCGGATGTTGGCAGGAGGAAGAGGAACTGAAAAAGTTTTCAGTCAATTTATTTAAATCATCAATAAAAAGTTAAAAATTATTCAAAATTAAACAAATTACCTACACTTCGATGCATTTTCAACAAATCTCGAATCATTGGCCAAAAAATATTCTGGTTGCAAACATACTTAACCCACATTCACTTTACAAAGTTATTACCTAATTCGTTGCCTTGCTCCAAGTTGCATTTACCGATACGTGGCAAGTAGTCGCGCCAATTTTTTTTCACAGGTTTGCTATTTTTTAATAGCTCAGATGGCCGAATGGTAGCTGGAGTTGAGTTTGATTCATAGCTGGGTCAAACCAGTGACTGCAAAATTGGTATTCACAGCTTCCCTGCTTGACGCTCAGCATTAAACGGACTGTGTGGAGAACAAGCCGGCAAGTTTACTTGTTGCGCCGTTGGAAAAATTACTTTGCGGGATTTCCCTATCTTGGAATAGAAGACAGATGGCCGGGAACTCTTCAGTGAGCTAGCTATAGCGCTTTGATTGCTTTTTCGAATAGGAGCATAATAGAATGCAAATAAACAAGCAGTTTACCGACCAGACCGACCAGTCAAAACCCTGCTGAATTTACATACATTTTAATCGTTATCGCGTATCTGCATACACAGGTTTAAAAACAAGAAATAAGACATACCAGTCTGGAATCGCAATGTTTCACTTGCTACTGGATTTACTGCGTTGTTGATTCCCACTGATTTGAGTTCGACAGAATATCTTTCTCCAGCAACCAGCCCAGCGAGAGAATACTGGTTTTGTTCAGTTTCAAATACTCGTGAGGTTGAGTCAGTCAAATTAATTTGATACACTTCAGCTCCTGTTTGAGCATTCCATGTGATTTCAGCAGTTGTGGTGGTTTTCTGGACTAGCCGAAGGTTGTCAGGAGTCTCCGGAACTAAAAAAGTGGGAACATATTAAGGCTGCTTGTTAGATAATAGTCAAATGTCAGCAGTTTATTACAACAACAAATATCTACCAACACCCTAAATGCCTAAAATGGAATAGAAAATTCAACACTAACAACACTAAACTAGGCTTAGAAAACTACTGTAGGTGCAAAAAAGTTTACGAGTTTGTCGTTTTTATATAATGGGGAATGGAGGCGTAAAGCAACTCAAAAAGAGCCGGAGAATGGCAGCTCCAAATATTGCAGCCATAGATGGTAACAAATGACAAAAATTCTACTGATAGTTTCTAAATGCTAGGCAAAATGCTACTTCTAATCCAAATCCAAGTTTTTTTGGAGCCTTACGTGTTACTCCAATGACCAGAGCACTTTCTGTACTGCGTTGTTCCTCTTCTCCTATTGACGTCACGAATACGTCATATCTTGTTCCGGAATTAAGGTTTTTGATTTCAATAGACGACTCCTCAGTATTTAATGCAACTTCTGCATCTTCTGCTCCATCAGCTTGCCTGACAACTCTCACACTGTAAGATTGCGCTCCTGCAAAAAAAATCAAATCTTCACGATACCCGCAGTATTACGCCGAGGCGTGCTTTTAGCGCCTGGGCAACACAGTTGGAAGAAACGTCGCATCGATGGCGTTGCCGGCGACTGTGAACGATTTCACCGGCCCGAGAATCGAACTCAAGACCTACCGCACCAATAGCGGTGCGTTTAACCACTACGTTGACGGGCCAGTACAAAAAAGGAGAGTCTCATCATAAGCCAACCTCTAATAACAGCTTAATTCTACTTCCTGCTCGAGGTCAAGAATATTGCATTACTGATAAGTGGTATCAGCAACTAACTACAAGAATATCAGTATATCACAGTTTCCAAAGTTTTTTGACTGTAAAAGTACCGTAAACCGTGATAGTACATTAAGAGGCCTACAAACTGCTAAACTTTAAAAAGTGGATCAAAAGAATATGACTGAAAATCACAGCAACAAATAGCATTACATTCATTTGACAAAATAGTCATAAATGCAACCTCTTACCAGTAACGTCATCCCAGGTGGCAGTAAGTGTTGTGGTACCGACATTGTTGATGGATACTTCAGTCGGTGCCAGAGGTACTAAAAAAATTAAAAACTTTGTCAATAAGTTCTCAAAATTTTTGACTTGTTTACAATGCTCTGCGTGCGTAACTTCAGAATCATCCTCACAAAACGAGTTAAAACGAAAATTTGTTAGAATTAGAAGCTATAAGGAATTATTGCTTTTTGCAGATTACCCTAAACCCTACCCCAAATTAATTTTTCAACGCAAAAAGACTATACAAAGTTTCAAGATGGATAAAACCAACTTTTTGACTGAAAATAAATGTTTACCTGTTTGCAAATGCAACTCGTCGCTTCCATCTTCATTTCTCCTGCCTCTTGCGCCAATTGAAAACACAACAAACTCATACCAACGTCCAGGATCCAGACCAGTAATAGTGACTTGTGTGCTCGAAGATTCAACTTCAAACGGATCTGTAGTAGCGCGACGTAGTCGGTACTGTACGACATAGCGCTGAGCTCCTGCAAATATTAAGTAAAACCTCGTTAAAATAACGTTTTCAAAACAGCCGTTTAGTGCAGTTGTTAAAGACATTGCTATCAGTGCAGGAGATCTCGAGTTTGATTCCCGTGTCGGTCAAATCAGACACAGTGCCGCCAATTGCTCGCCACCGCTGCGACGTTTCTTCGGAGCTGTGATGCCCAGGCACTAAGCCGCGCAGATGGACCCCGCCACTCGTTTCACGCTTCCTGGTACAGTAATACTGTACTGATAATAAAGATTTAATTTTTTATTTTTTGAAACACACATAGTTTCAAATCAACTATTCAAAAGGTTGAAAAGGATTAGACAAAGTAAACTGAATAGCAGAAATACTAAAGTGATCAACAGGATTTTGTAAACTTGTTTTAATTTTTTCACTTAAAGAATTTCGACTCCAAAAACAACGAATATTTCGGAAAAAGCTGCAATCATCGACGATATGCTTTATTTTGTATCGAGAGGTCACAAACTTGTTTCTATCACATAACTGTATTTTATGAGAACTTACCTTTAACTGCTCCCCAACGTAAAGTTGCTGACGTTGTGGTGACGTCAACCACAGCTATATTTGTGGCTACATCTGGTCCTAAAAAATTAAAAGTTTGACTACAGGTTTTAACCGTCCCTGCAAAAACCCTGAAATACACATCGACGTCTTTTAAGATTGATTCTACACTGTTTTGCTTTGTCAACGATAAACTATCTAAATGATGATGATTCTGGAATCTACACAAACAGTTTTAGCTTCGAACTGGCGCGCATTTCATTGCATAATAATACGGGTGTTTTTTTACACTTCGTTTCACTATGGTTTTTTTCTTATCGTCCAAAAAGTATTATCATACTGCTTTTGCTTTGCATCAACTTTAAAGTGATGATGCCTGAAAAATGTAGTAGTGAAGTGTTTCATTACTTGTGGTTTCTTCAATGACACCGCTTCTTGCACTGACGAGGTTTGTTTCAGATACAGCTCGCACAGATAGTTGATAACGTGTTCCAGGTAGCAGTTCCGTCACGTTCAACGAGGTAACATCACTGGTGTAATTTCTCTCATTTCGTTCTCCATTTACAGTCCACGAAGTCTCAACGATGTATGAGGAAACACCTGGAACACAGCATTAACACTATTTGTTCATTTTTGTGTTGTGTTTGTATTTAGTTGCATATTTAATCATTTATTATCCTCATATCACGAGAAAGCGATTAAAACGTTACAAAAAGCTCGCTAAAGGGTTGCCGGCAATCTGTCTACCATACCAAGATGAGGGAATTGCACGAAGTCCTTTTCCCAGCGGCACAACATATAAACTTGCCGGCATGTTCTTCACACAGTCCCTTTAATGTTGATCGAGAGTCAAGCAGGGAAGCTGTGAATACCAATTTTACTGTCACTGGTTTGACCTGACTGGGAATCAAATCCAAGTCTACAGCTCCAGAGGTGGACGTTCTTACCACTCGGCCATCTGAGCTGTCATCGCTGATTAGATTGACTCGTGTCTATAAACGTGTAAAAACTAGCGTAAATGATAACCTTGATTTTGTTACGCTGTCTTGGACCTGTGTCAAGTACTTAGGTCAGGCAAACACACCCCAATCCTCACCTCTAGTGGCAGCCCAAATCAAATGAATAAATGTAGTGGAGACTTCGGTAGCTTCAAAAGTTCGAGGAGCGTTTGGAACTAAAAAAATAAACGCACTAAATAAATGTATGCACTTTAAACAGAGATAGCAATATGATTCTACAAACTACTTTCACTGCTTGTTTCTTTTCTATAGAGCTATTAGGACAATGGGGCGGTATACTGCTCAACTTTTGTGCACTTAACGCAATGCGTTAACTGCATGAGCAAACAAAGCTAACGCATTGCGTTAAGGGCAACAAAAGTTGAGCAGTATACCGCCTATGGTTTTAAAAAAACTGTTAACGTAAAAATCAATGACAACAATTTCTTCTGTACTAACAAAAGCTTTAGTTTTGAATTGACTGGGATCAAAAGAAGAGGTCCAAAGCGGCCCGCAAACATTCAGGGGTTCGCAATGATTCTTAAGGGGTTCAGTAAACTCAAAAACAAATACGGTATGAATAATACTTGCACGACTTTTTAATATTTTTTCTTACAACGTGTTTCTCACAAAGGTCCACATTTCAAAACGTTGGATCGTAGCCCAAAAACGATCAATACCAGTGATGGGATTCAAATTTTTGGTCAGCCGGTTCTTTTACAAAAGTTATATTTTCAGCCAGTTCTGTTCCGACTATTGCTAAAAGTATAAACAGCAACGCTGGTCGGTTCGCTGGTCTAATAAATTTCTGTGACACGGTTCTGTAAAACCGATGCGAACAGGCCGAATCTCATTACTTATAAAGGCTAGATTAAAGCATATCAAAGAGCGCGGTTTAAATAAAATGAGTTGCAACTGACTTGTTTGGATTTGAACAGCCGCAGCATTGTTCAAATTCTCAATGCTTAAAGCTCCAATTGTGACGATATTGATCGAGTAGTGAATTCCTGGTCTCAGCTCAGCCAGTGTAGCAAACAACTCGGTGGTAAGTTGAGAGGAAATTGCGTTATTATTCAAGTTTTCGTACTCTATTCTGTAGAACCTTGCACCTGAAGTGTGATCAAAATTAGTAATCTATCTTCAAACTCTTTTATTGTGACGTCATCTATTCGTCACAACCAATCACGTGTCATGTTAAGAGAATACACAAAGTTTCTAAGCGGAAAGGGGGAGCTGCCCGGATTCGAACCTAAAATCATTAATGCTGGACAACTGAAGTTTAAAATACACTCTTTAAATACAGCAAAAACAGTGAAGATATGCGGGATTTTGAGAGCAAGCTCAATCACTCTAGGACAGGTCTAACTCTTCTGACCAAAAATGCCGGGTTTTGCCGAAGACACAAGAAATTGATAATAACTTGCCTGTTTGACCTTAAAAATTAAAGTTGTGCCCGATGTTCATATCAGGACAAACAAACCTTCATAAGCTATTGGGTTGTATATTAACCGATAGGCTAACATGCATATTGCACCATGTTGTAGCCTTTAACGTAGCCAACGCACAAGCAGACTAGACGTAACCTCATTCATAGACTTTACTCTTTTCATCTATTTTGACTACAACTGAAAACGAGAAAACAAATCTTCGGTCTTTGTGCTAATTTTCCTACCTGGTGCTCTTGTCCACTGCAATGTAATTGTCCTTGTAGTAATACCGTTGACGGTGATACCAGAAATTACTTGCGGTTCTGAAAAAAAAATTCTAGGCTTTTAAAATATTCATAATTATTAGCAGTTGAGTCACTGTGATAGCAAATGCTACAATTGAAGAGTACGGGATCAGATCTCACCCACACGTCATTGTTGTAGAAGTCAAACGTAAGTCACTTTCGATGTGGACAATTGGAATCTCAATTTTTTTTGCATTATCAAGTTCTTACGACGACAAAGCTAAGATTCTAGTGCCAAATGCTACTTTTTGCAATTTTTAGTTTATTTATTAGTGGTACAAAGTCTTGTATTCTGCAAACTAGTATCATTTTTCCTAGCCTACTCACGAATAAACTTAATGCTAAACTTATTCTTCTACCCTACTCATCAACACTTACTAGTAGCCGCAGCGATAACTTGAGTACGTTGGCTTCTCTGATCTTCTCGTCCAACAGAAACTACTTGGAATCGATATTCAGTCCCTGGAACCAAATTTTCAATTTCTGTCCTAAGCTGACCACTGGCAACAGTTATTTCATCAAAATCTTCAGCAGACGTATATACAACTTCATAAGATGCAGCACCTGCAAAAATGATTTCAGTTAAACGTTGGAAAATTAATCTACAAAAAAATGATTAATTATAATCGTAAAAAAGAAAAATAATCGTAAGAATTGCCCAATCGGCAGCTACTATTTAGTCAAAGCATAATTTTCAGCATAAAAGCAATTACATTCCGGACTACAATGAATATGGGACAAAAAAAGCTTACAACAGTAATTCTTCAAACTGGACGTTTCGCCAACATAGATTTAGCTGCCATCATCAGCAGCGCAAGCAAGGCAGTTAGAGTCCCTTGCATACACTGCTGATGATGACAGCTGACTCTATGTTGTCGAAATGTCTAACTTTAAGAATTAGTGTTGGTTGCAGTTTTCCTCCTTACACAAAAATATTGTTATTTAGTTGAATAAATTAACTGAAAAAAGGGTAAATTAAGTCCAATTCAAAACAGTTTGGAAAATAATCGTACAAATAAATTGCTTGATAATTTTTGATTGGAAAACTATTAAAGGCAAAACTATATTTGTGAAACAACATTTTGCGATTTTGAATTAATTTGATTATGGAGGAAAATTTAGCATCTTCTAAAACTAAACAAAACCGACAGGTGAATTCATTTATTAAAACATTGCTTCAGGTGCGGGAGATCTGGGGTTCGATTCCCGGCTTGGTCAAATCAGACACAGTGTCGCCAACCGCTCGCCACCGCTGCGACGTTTCTTCGGAGCTGTGTTGCCCAGGCGCTAAGCCGTGGAGATGGTCCCGCCACTCGTTACACGCTTCGCTGTAATAACGCGAGTACAATGAAGATTTCATTTTGATTTGACTAAAACTAAATACCAGTTCGTAATAAACCAACCTTTCACTCGTGACCAGGTCAAAAATAATGATGCAGTAGTGACGCTATCAGCAACGACAATCAGGTTTTCAGGTGTGCTTGGAACTGCAAAAGTAACGATGTTGTAAATTGTAAAGCCAAGTGCCCAGCAATCCAACACATGAAACTGTCACCCCGCTTCAAAAATTACATTCATAGAAACAAAAACATACCAAAGTTTGAAAGTGCTTGGACATTTTAATTTATTGGCGTTAATTTATTATGTACCCAACCTTTTAATTAATTGCGTACCATTTTATTTATTACGTACCCAACCCTAAACTTTTTTTGTTCTAAGTCTCTCCCCCAAAAAAACTCTAATCTGCCCCTGGTCATTTTGAAATTAACCAATTTTTTACCTGTTTGCCTTCTAACTGTTTGGCTCCCTTCAGTATTAGTTAGTTGCTCTCCGACTGACAAGACATGCAGTTCATAAAATGTGCCTGACTCGAGGGAAGTGACTTGCACTTGGGAAATCGGAGAAGGGATTTCACGTTGAGCATTTGTCTCGGTGTTCAAAACAACAACGATATAAGAAATTGCGCCTAAACAAAAAATAACAATAAAATTCGAACAGTTAAAGAGTTTTTGCTGAAGCATTAAACCAAGCAGCAACTTAAGATTTTGTTTATGCTCATGTACGGAAACTTTTGTTTGTCTCACACAAAAATAGCAAACAGTAGCTAGTAAAATGCAATAACAATAATCAGCATTAAATAAAAATGAAAAATATCGAACTGAATCCGTCAAATACTTAAACGTACTGCAGGATAAAGAAGGGCGTCATTTCAAAATACAAATTCTACAACAGATATTGATGAAAATAATCACACTAACGTTTAAGCAGTGTTGGAATGTGCCGCGGTACATAAGTACCACAGTAATGTAACGCGGTACTTTTTTAGTACCGTTATCGGATACAATAACACTTTTTAATTTTGGTATCGACGTTACTTTTTTGACTCTTTTACTCGATATTTCGGTAACTTTTTTGTAATGGACTTGATGTTAATGAAAATAAATACAGTAACACTTAACCACAACAAAGGTAACAGAGCAGCACACTTACAACTCAGCAATGCCATTAGTACCAGTAATTCGACTTTAATCAGCAAGAAGTTGTTTAAAAATTACCTATACATCATTTTGTCTACACTTCTCAAAAATTTCAAAACAACTGTGAGGTATACCTTTCACTTCTTGCCAATCCAAGCTAATTTCATTTTCTGAAACATCAGCTACTTGAGGAGTGTCGATTGTGGCAGGAGCTGAACAAAAAATAAATGTCATGAATCGGTAAACAAAATAACCACATAGAATACATATACAAAGAAAATAGCCAAAGGAGAAAAATAAAGCTAAATGATCCCCAGTGTTGATGATGACAGACTTAACTAAGATGTCAAAACGTGCAGTTTCCAGAATTACTTGGGATTGATTTTCTTCCTTGAAAAATTGGTTTACTACAGAATACAATAAATATGGGACGAAAATAGCTTAAGGAGGAAAAATAAAGCCGCTGTAAATCTCAAAACTGGACGTTTCGACAACATAAATTCAGCTGTCATCATCAGCAGTGTATGCAAGTGTATGCAAGTGTATGCAACCTACAGTTTTGTACTGCCTTGCATACACTGCTGATGATGACAGCTGAATTTATGTTGTCGAAACGTCCAGTTTTGAGATTTACAGCGGCTTTGGTTTACTACAGTAGATTGAAAAATGTCTCATGTCGCTGCAACAGTCATCTATTGCCGGCAGACAGATGGCCAGCAACTCCAAATCGAGGTTGCGATAAAACATCCGTAGCTCCCTCGCGAAAAAGGAGGATAAATTTCTCGTGGGCCATGAAGTCTACTTCTCGCGGCGGCCCAGTCCAACGAAACACTTGTAATAGAGCTAGTAACTCATGCAAAACTCGGCCATCCATAACAGTTCACGAATTTGTAATATAAAGAATTTACCTATAATTTGCTGCACAGCAACACTCTGCGCGCTCCTCTGATCTTGTGATCCGATGGAGCGCACACGGAAAAGATAAGCTGTGCCGTGTGTCAAGTTTTCTATTGTAACCGTGGATCGTCTTGTCGTCACTGCTGATGGAATAACTACGTCATCATCCGTATCCTCTGACGTAACAGTGATAAAGTACCGCACCGCACCTTTACAAAAACAGAAAAGCGTGAAAGCATTAATCACTAATCAGCTTTCTTCGTTTTCGTCACTGAAAGTAAGCTTGATCAAAAAAGGAAAAGAAAAATAAACTAGTAAAATAATTCATCTAATTTAACAAAACCTGAAGGCCTATTTCAAGTGCATAAGCGCATGCATTCACTTTTTGCGTAAGTGGACATTGAATACTGTTTCGATCTTTCAGCTCTCATCAGACGACATTTTTTGTATGGTTTAACATGTTTAATAACATTCTAAATTTCATAAATATTAGTTTTTCACCTTTGGGGCGATTCCAAGACAAGACCACTGTGGTAAAATCATCATTCTCAACTTCTGCTTCAACATTACTTGGAGGAAGAGGAACTGCATCAAAAAATCGTAATATTAATGCAAGAAAATAATCAAACACAGTCATCACAGTACAGACGTATAGACGAATTCTAAGATCTTTTCCTCATCTGAACTAGGAGCTTTTGTGTTTTGTGAATTCGATCCTAAACCATTCACTTAATGATTTAAAGACCGCGTCCCTCTAGAGCAGGATTTATCAATCGATAGGGGGGTTCTTGCACCCCTTTCGGGGTGTGATGCAGCAATTACAGAGGGTGCGAAGAGCTTTCGAGTTTTTTGGTTTGTAGATAGAGTGCGTTCATTTTCAGTTGATTCTCTATTGTCAACCGTTTCAGCTCTGACTTATTGCACATATTGTAAGGGGTGCGAAATATTTTAAGATATTTTGAGGATGAGATTTATAAAAAAGGATGGGAACAACTGCTCCAGGTAGGACTATTGCTATTGCGTATTATTTTCCTGAAACCGCTTATCTTTGGCTGGTCAAAGGTCACATTCTTGGAGTTACTCCGCTCAAGTTGAAGGTCTTAGCATTTTGCTCGACTGCTACAAGAGGTAGATGCTTTGGTAAAATTTCATGGCAAGACCAACTAAAAATTTAACCTAGACTGTCAAGGAAATTCTCATAACTTGCCTGTTTGGATTCGTATTCCGTCACTTCCTCTCTCGTTTCTCTGATTTCTTCCAACCGAAAACACAACAATTTCATAGAATGTTCCAGAATCCAACTGATCAAACACTGCTCGCTCCGCGGACACAGTCAGGAATTGCTCGGCATTCGTTTCTGTATTTTCGAGTCTCAAACGGTATCTAATTGCTCCTGTAAATCAAAAAAAACAATACATCAAATGCGGATAATTGCAAGATCCAAACTCAAGAAATGTCATTTTCTGAACATTAAAAACCAATCACAAAGTAGTAGGCTTAGCTACAGTTATCAACTTATCATCAGCATTGTATCTATAGTTTGAAGATGAATAAAACCCTAACGTAATGCCGAACTCGAACTCGATGAACTCGTTATTTTTGCCGAACTCAAACTCAAATTCGAAAAATGAAAACCCCTGAACTCAATATCGAAAAAAGTTGACTGACTTTTGCACTTATCCTAAACTTGACAAAAATTGCTGGAACTAAACCTAAACCAGATAAACCTACTTGAACGTGGCGTAAACCCGGTAAAATTACTGGACTCGCGAAATTAAAAATGACGAACTTGACCTCGATCAGTTATGCGTGCGAGTCCGCAACTCCGTATTTAGTAAGCTTCATAGCCGAATTACTTGAAACACTTTTCAAAAAGCAACGCCTAGTTATGACACAACTACGTTACAAATTATCTTCTCATAAACGAATTGCACTTAACGAATTCAACTTCAATCTAACCCACCAAGATCTTAGGCTAAATTAAACGTAATCAGAAATGTGATTACAAATGGGATTCGAACCCCCACCGACCAGAGACGCATCACCCGCCCAATGGTTGTGGCGAGTCTCCAACGGAGACACGGCCTTAACCACTTGGCCATCCTAATCTAATGCCGGAGCAGCCGATTTTCTCGTATATATGTCAAGACTAATTCATCATCCCACTATAATTACCTTTTTTTAATGTTTTTTTTTTTTGGTTAATTTAGCATGTTGTCGGTAATTTAACTAGAAAGTAATTTAAAAAAATCAAATCTTCATTATACTCGCCGCGTTACGCCGAAGCGTCAAACAAATGGCGGGGCCCATCTCCGCGACTTCGCAACTCCGAAGAAACGCCGTAGCGGTGCGAGCCGTTGGCGACACTACGAGCAATTTGACCGACCCAGGAGTCAAACCACAGACGTCTCGCACCGTTGGTGGTATCTTTAACTAGTTATCAAAGAATGGGCAGAATTAACTCAAACAAACGTAGAACATCAACACTTGCAACCAAGTACCGCTTCTTACCTTTGATTTCAGGCCAGGATAGCTCAATTGAGGACGTTCGCACCTCTCTGACAACCACTGATCTAGGAGTATCAGGCACTGTAAAACAATGTTAAACTGTTGAATAAAGAACAACTAACTACGTCATACAACAACCAGAAATTCAGACAAAATTTTAGCTCAAACTGGCTTATTACCAAAAATATTAACAACTAAATATGGCCCAAACCAAGATATTGATATCAAAAATTTGAAAAGCCGTTGGCAGTCTTACACGGGCGGTTAGAGCAGTTGTTATGACATTGCAATCGATGACGGAGTTGTTGGGTTCAATTCCCGGGTCGGTCAAATCGGCACAGTGTCGCCAACGGCTCGCACCGCTGCGACGTTTCTTCGGAGCTGTGTTGCCCAGGCGCTAAGTTGCGGAGATGGGCCCGCTACTCGTTACACGCTTTGGCGTAATGAGGAGAGTATCACGAAGATTTCATTTTTTTGTGGGCAATAACTATTCAAACTCAAGCCTATGCCAGATCAGTTATCAGTTACCGTTTACAACAAAGAAATCAAACTAAATCTTAATCCAAAAAGTCCGATTCCTCATACTGTTGTGAAGCACTCTGTTACGGTTAACCTTCAGCAGCAGAGACCTAACCTACGCCGTAGCCTATATCATAAGCTTCAAAACTATTGTCAATCATACTTACAACTTGTTTCCACAGCTGCTATGCTTGGACGACTGCTTCTCTCGTCAAAATTAACTGCTCTCACTGTGAATGTGTATGTAGTTCCAGAACTAAGTGAAGGTACGACTATGGAAAGTAACGGAGTGGTTATTTCTGACGGAATGGAAGCATCTTCATCTTCAGATGTTGTAATTACTACGTAATTTTGAGCTCCTGAAAAAACACAAGTAAAAGTTTAGCTTAAACGAGTATCAAAATGTTTGAAATTACACTGTATAAAAAGTAAAAATTTTAAAGGCAAATTATTATTGCACTTTTATGACAGAAGGTAATACCCCTAAACCGAGAATCACTTTCGCGAAAGTTAATAGCTCCAACGTCATGTTTTCTCGTTCCGTTTTTGCATTGAAGCCGAAATTGTTGACTATCAAACAAAAAAACACTGTTTGCAAAGCACAAAGCTTATAAAAATACTATGATAATTAACTCATACTGATGATTTTTAGCATATCTTTGTCTAAAAATAACAGCTCAGATGGCCGATTGGTAAGAATGTCTACTTTTGGAGCTGTAGACTCGGGTTTGATTCCGAGTTGGGTCAAACCAATGGCTTTAAAATTGATATTCACGGTTTCCCTGCTTGACCCTCAGCATCAAAGGGGCAGAGTGGAAAACAAACCGGCAAGTTTGTTTGTTGTGCCGTAGGGAAAGATACTTATTGAAATTCCTCCATCTTAGAGTGGTAAACGTGTAGCGGGCAACTCCTAAGCGAGCTCGTTATAGCGCTTTGATTGCTTTCTCAAGATGGGAGGGTAAACAATGAAACATGTAACTTACCCGTCACTGACTGCCATGATACTGCAATTGATGACGTCGTTATGTTGGATAATCGTACTCCGTTCGGTCGTCTGGTCACTAAAATATATCATAGTCGTAATTGTTAAAACGTACTGTGTATACAGCCGCCAGTACATACTAGGAAGCGTAACCAGAAAAGTACTGTAGTATAAACTTAAAACGGTATTACGAATATCAGCATATAAATGGCTCTCACTAAAATTTTTCTTGAAAATATATTCGCTTTAAGCAATGAAAAATGGAGTCATGGATGGGAATAAAATTGCCAAATAATTGCGAAAAAATTACATATATCTTACCATCTAGTATCCCCATTTTTTTGGAGCTAAAACTATGTTTTTAACTGAACTTGCTAAGGAATGCGAGTAAAAAATCGAGGGTAACCTGTTTGCTGTGAGATTGGGTCACTGCCTTCAGGGTTAATTTTTTCGTCTTGCGACACGGAAAAGATGATGATTTGGTAAGTATTTCCTGGGAGCAAGTTTGAAATCTGTGTTCTTGTTCTCACAGATTCGCTCTCTCGCAGTTCTCTCGTATCTTCATTGGTGGCGGCGATGCGATACCGAAGCGCTCCTACGAAAATTAAGAATACAATATAATAACTGAGGTTATTTTCAAATTATATTGAACTGGAAACTCAACAGTAATTGAGGGAGACTGCGAAGTGAGCTTGCGCTTTTTGAGTCAGCAACCATCCGGTAAATATGTCAAATGCAATCGACTCGAGCCGCAAATCGAACCCGTCACACACGACCTGTTACCACCGCGCGGAACCGCCAGGCCATGTCGCCGACAAAGGTTATTAACAGCTGTTAGCCTGCTGCTGCTAGTACTGTATTTTGACGAATCCAAAAACTTGATGTTTTGTCCGCAAATTGACAATACTTAATGTTACTTACGTATACAACAGATGTAGTTTGCATGTAAATTTACTCAAGCATAATCACTAAATTACACTACTAAATTTTAAAGTGCTTAAAGCTACCAGAAAGGTTTAGTAAGTAGCTGCAACGATTATAACTAATCTAACCTTTAACATCTTGCCATTCCAATGAAATCGAAGTGGTAGTAGTAGCGGTAACTCTGACTCGGTTAGGTTTGCCAGGCACTAAAAACAAAAACATTTCAAATTGAAAAATGAAGCAAAAAAGGAGCATTTAATTGGGCAAAAAGATTTGGTCAAAAATAAAAAAGAGAGTGCGAAAAATTATTCGAATTTGCAATAATATCACACTTAAGCATTTCAGCTTAAAGATATCCCACGTCTATCGTCTGCTCCACATGCTAAACCTCTATCTCCAGTTGCAGAAACACGCGAGGAATAATGATTACAAATCAAATCTTCATCATACTCGCGGCATTACTCCGAAGCGTACAACGAGTGGTGGGGTCTATCTTCGCGGGTTAGCGTCTGAGTTATACAGCTCCGAAGAAACGTCGCATCGGTGCCGAGCCGATGACGACACGGCATCTGATCTGACCGGCCTGGGAATCGAACCCCACACCTCCCGGACTGAAAGCGATGTCTTTACCCTCTACGTCAACCAGCTGTTAAGATGATTAACTGCTGTCTATAATTATGCTTCAAATGGGCTAATGTCTTTTCGCTTTCTTGAGGTATTGAGTTTATTTCACTTACAAACTGTTTGACTGACAGCCTGGCCGGGTTCACTTCTCTGGCCTTCTTCTCCGATTGCAGTCACGGAAAACGAATAGACTGTTCCCGAGCTTAGCGATCTGAACGTCACCGATGTTTGGGACGTCGTAACCGATTCGGGAACAAAAGCGTCTTCGTCTGGTGACGTCACCTCAACGAAATATGACTCGGCACCTGTGGAACACAAAAAACAAAATTAAGTAAAACGAGAAAAGTTATTCCAGGAGTGACAAGAAACGATCTTAGGTTACAGGATCTGGTAATAATTCTCGGCCGTGACTCACTAAAAATTCAATAATTGTACCACACAAGTTACATTTCCTACTTATTATGACGCATTTTGGTGATTGGGCCACCAACAACCTAAAAAAGCACTTAAAATAGGATTTTGGATTAATCTAATTCAAAACACTCTTAAACAGAAACGGTTTGCATTTTGGTGATAGGACCACCAACAAACCAAAAAAGCACTTAAAATAAGATTTTAGATTAATCTAATTCAAAACACTCTTAAACAGAAATGGCTTAAATCATTGTTCATAACACCACATCAAAAAACGTTAATTTTACTACGTACCAGTAACAGCTTGCCATGTAACGACTAACGAGTTGACTTCAGCTTCCAAGGCTTCAATTCTTCTTGGAGAACGAGGAACTAAAACCAAGTTTTATAAATTTACGCACAAAAAAATCAAATCAAATTTCAATATACTCGCGGTAATACGAGTGGCGGACTTTATCTCCACGGAGTCTATCTGCTGGTGACACAGCTCAACAGAATCGTCGCAGGCGTGGCGAGACGCTGGCAACACGGTGATTTGAGCGGCCTGGAAATCGAACTCCACACCTACGGCGCCGAAAGCGAGCCTTTAACCACAAACCGGCCGGTTTAAATTTATCAAAATATCTTCTGTTAATCCATCTGGATGTCAATCCCCAGTGTTTACAAATTACGAAGAGCACAAACGCACTTCGCACTTTCCCTTATTTATTGCGAATTTTAGGTTCAAAAAATTTGAAAATAACCTCAGTTATTATTATCATTATCACGCTTACCTGTTTGTCGGGTAACACTTTCGCTTCCTCGGGTATTTATTCTTTCTTCAATTCCGATGGAAAACACAGAAAACTCGTAAAAAAGACCAGGGAACAAGTTGCGAATGGTAGTAGATGGAGATGTGGATAACACAGCCACTGTGCTATTTGCAGCTATGTTCCTCACTGTCACTCTGTACGATATGGCACCTAAAAGTTGTAAAATTAATTCTACCATTAAAAAAACTTTTGAAAGTCTGAAAACAACTTTTTTTGTCAATTATTGGTTATAGTTTGCTATTTTATTTTTCCATTTTATAACGTTATGTTCTAAAATCAACTTTTTCGTTAGTTTTAATCACATCTAGTTTACACTTACAGAGGCAGTGCTGCTTCTCATCTGTTTTGACACATTAACATCTCCTCGCCCATTTTTCACTACGCTTTACTCACCTCTTTGGGGAGTCCAAGTTAGATCAGCTGTTCTTGTAGTTATTGCAGTCACTAGAAGATTTGTCGGTGTTGCGGGAACTAAAAAAACAAATTACTATGCCGTGATTTCGAAGCGGAAAAAATTAACAAAAGAAGATGAATACAAAACTGCAAACGTTAACAGGGAGATAAAACATAGCAATCGAAGTAGAAAATATGCAGAACATAGAAGATTTTGAAAAAACTATCTAAAAAAACGTGCACTTGTTCGGGGACGGCGTCCTTAAAATGACCGCTTGGTAAAGCTCGTCACAAACTTTTGTTTACGCATAAAATCGGATTTTTGCATGTGAAACGGATAACGTGCGAAGATGGATTCTCCAAACGAATTCTTTTGTCAGCTTAGAGAAGCGCAGTAATTGTTGTACTCGTAGTTTGAAGAAAAAATTGGGTTTAAAGTAGAGCTGTTTTCGGGCCTGTGTAGAAGTTGAAATCAAATTCTGGTTCGAGACTCGAGACTAAGCTAGCCAAACATCAAAACTGCAGTAACATTACGTAAAACACTTACAAGTAATAAAAAAATTATAGCCATTGTATTTGCAATCATTTCACAAATGTTTCAATTTTACGTTGTACCATCCTCTCCATTAGCGTAAGAGAGCAGTATTACACTAATGATGATATAAGCTTTTACCAAAACGTTTAAAGATTAAGATACTGGCTGTAACTTTTTCAAAGTTTAATCCAAAAACTTACTTAATGCTGCTACTTACGAGTAATTTGTTCGATTTCGTCGCTTGGGTCACTCATTTGTCCTTCCTCTCCAATTGATATGACAGCAAAGGAGTAAGCAGTGCCAGTTCGCAAACCAGCAATTTCTTGCCGGGTCGAAGCAGTGGTGATAACAGTGGGTTCTCCATTAACACTTGTTTGATATGTTAGCTGATAAGAGGCAGCACCTGAAAAAAAACAAAAATGTTCGCAGCTGGAGTTTGTAACACCAGTAATTTATGTTTGATTTGATACCTAATTCGATGGTAAAATGAAAGCATGTTAAAATTATTTTAAAAGATGATTGTAGTTTAAGGAGAAAACATAAAGTCAAAGTTATGCTGGAACATTTTGACAACATACAATCAATTTAATGCAGTTTTGCACTATCTAGCACATGCAGCTGATGATGAAGCTACATCTAAGCTGTCGAAACATCAATATACGTCAAAAACATTTTTGACGACCTTGAAAACCCAAATATAGAATAAGGGTCGCAATAACGACCAAAGTCCTCAAAAAACAAATCTCAAAACCGCTAGAATTAAGACTCACCAATGGCTACATTCCATGTGACAACAACTGATGTGTCTCTTACATTGTTCACGACGACCATGTCGGGTGGAAGTGGCACTGAAATATAAAAATCTTCTCTGCAAAATCATGTAGTCAACTACAAAGATATAATTTTAAGTTTTGGATGTACTGTACACATACATCAACAGGCATAACTATGTCGTCTACACCTGACAATTTACAATTAGCATTTAGCTATACAAGATTTTTGGGAATAAAGTATGCTACAGTAATCAACTGCGAAAAAGAATAACCGGAAGTTACACAATTTTTTTTAAAAAAGCCGAAAACCCACAAATTTTACGAAGCCAATCAATTTTCTGAACCCGCATATCCTTGGGGGGTCGCGGGGTATTTTACGAAGCCAAATGCTGTAATTAAACGCACTAAAGTAGAACACTGTAATTGCCAGAAAATTCGAGTAAAACGATCAAAATTACTTTTTTAAGTAGTCTAGTTGTTATATTCACGGTAAAATACCAGAAATGTCACTCACCTGTTTGTAGCTCAATGGTCTCGCTACCTATATCGTTTCTTCGCTGTTTGACACCCACTGAAAACACATTGAAAGTATACCATCTTCCGGGCTCTAATTCATTGATTTCTGTTTCAGAATTGACTGATTCTTGAATATGGGGAGTAGATTCGGACCCCCGGATACGGTAGACAACTTGGTAGGTTACAGCACCTGAACAAAAGTGACAAAATGTTGCATTTCTCGGCAGATGTATTAAGCCATAAGTTAGACTATAATTAAGCCTATCGTTAGTAGGACAAATCAATGCATCAAAAACACTCGATAAGCGATCTATTACTACAAAAAATTAAAACAAATTAACATCAATCAATTCTAAAACTGAAAGTTTCAGTTTTATACTGCCTTGCTTACACTACTGATGATGACGGCTGAATCTATGTTGTCGAAACGTACAGTTTTGCCAATTAAAAATAAATTTTTACCACAGAGAATCTCAAATCCATGTTAACTTTACTAACTAAGTTTTAAAAAAGTTAACTAGGTTTGGTGTTTTTTCACCTTTTGAAATCATCACCCAGAAAATTTTGCTTACCTCTAACTGGATGCCAGAGAATTGTAACTGTTGTCGTAGTTCGATTAGAAAAGTCAACTTCGAAGGGAGTTTCAGGTACTAAAAAAATATAAAAAGATATTGACAATCTAATCTAGGGCAGTTACTGTTTTGATAGCTGCAAAACGTTTTGAAGATTAAATTTTGGGATTGTTTGTGAAATCGATTAGAAAGTGACAAGCATCGACACAACTTTGATTATACAACCTACTTAATTACAGTATGTAGTATAGCAAATTTATCTTCCTATCACGAGAAAGCAATCAATGCGCTATAACGAGCTCGCTTAGGAGTTACCGGACATCTGTCTATCACTCAAGAAGGGGGAATTCCGCGTAGAACCTTTTCTAACGGCACAACAAGTAACCTTGCCGGCTTGTTCTTCACACTGCCCCCTTCAATGCTGAGCGTCAAGCAGAGAAGCTGTAAATACCAATTTCACAGTCACTGGTTTGACCCTACTCGGAATCAAACCCTAGTCTACAGCTCCAGAGACATACGCTCATACCGCCAGGCAATGCGAGCTATTGCAATTTTTCCACTTTTTAATCTTCCACAAGCTACGCTTTTGGCTAGAGCTATACTAGAGCTGTACACCGTAATCATTGAGAGATGAAACTTGTTTAAAAAAAAAACAGCTATTTACTTGTAGTTTCTTGCACTGTGTCTGTGAGGTCACTCTGCTGTCTTTCTTGTCCTGTGCTCAGTATTGTGACCAAATAAGGAGTTCCAGGTGCCAAGTCCGTCACAGACAAAGACGTCTCCTCAGTGACTAAATCTCTGGTGTCATCTTGAATGATGGAAGTCAGAAGCACAGCGTAAGATGCGGCTCCTAAAAACAAAAAACACTTTGTGAAAATTGTTATAAAAATCATTTTTAAGATTCCTCAATTTTAAAAACGAAAAAACACCAAACAAAAGTTCAAATCTTTTAGCCTAGTGCAAATATCACTTCTTTAAAACTTTACTTTTTGCCTACTCCAGCTATCGAATAAAGTAGAATCACTTGACATATTTTTCCACAAATTTTCCAAAAAAGTCTTTAAACTATGCAGCTCTTCATCAGATAAAGCGGTAATTATTCAGCATGCTCAAGCTCATTGCTTACAGGCAATATACTCGGAGAAACCAAATTCATGACTTGGCAATAACATCATTTCATTAGAAATTGAAATTCAAATAATGCACCTGCTTTCAAAGAAAAAGCTCGAATCATGTATTTGTAGCAAATATTTTGAAAACTTACCAAACGCTGGGTTCCATGTGATGAGGAATGACGTAGTTGTGACGTCACTGATTTGAACATCGTCAGGGGGAAGAGGAACTAAAAATAAAAAATGCACTCCTACAAGAACTATAAACTGGCAATGAAAACGACTTCCCTTGGAATCGTTTGAACTTAATTTACTTCGTGCTTAGAGAAATGAAGATATTAACCTAAATTTATTTTTTCCACATGCCCGTTTTTGCGCTTTTTTTCCGTCACGGTAAAATTTTAATGCCATCAGCAATTTTTTGGCTCTTTCTATTAAGTGTATCTTTCTATTAACATTTATTCCAAACTTTTCAGTAGACACTCCTCAACAGCTTCATCCTCGTAACTCTTGAACGTAACTTGCAGACACAGTTAAACTATTGCTGTCATTAATCTTCTAGTGGTACATACGTCTTTATTTCAACAAGCTGGTGCTACAAATTTTAAGTTAATACTCCGAAATATTGTCCATGCATTAAGCAGTTTCAGAGAAAAACAATAACATTTCTAGTATTGCATTAGTTACCTGTCTGCGCTCGGGCTGAAACACTATCGTTAAAGTTAGTGACTGACAAAGCGCCAATTGATGTGATTTGAAACTCGTAGAAAGTTCCAGGCATCAACCCAAACACAGTAATAGTGGTAGAAGCAGCATCTATGCTGGTCTCCATGTCTTCAGCAATATTTCGTACCGTAACCAAGTACCGCACAGCGCCTGAAACCAATGATTGTTTCGTAAAACTCAAACATTTATGCCAAGTAGGCTACATTTATACAATACGATGAAAGTAACGTTTTTCACTACGAATAAAAGTGATATTTTCACGTAGGTGGACGTTTTAGATGCAAAACCTAATGGCAAATACTCTTAACTAGGCTTTCAATTTACGCAGGTCTAAATGCATCTCAAGAGCAGGTGTGTGACAACTGAAGGAGTATCCGAGCAACAAAAGCCGCGTACATGATCAGTAAAACATTTATTAAAAAGTAACCAGGAAACTAGCAATAGAGCAGTGGTTTTCAATCACGGTTCCGCTAATATAGTCCAGGGTTCCGCTAATATAGTCCAGGATTCCGCTAATATAGTCCAGGGGTTCCGCAACTTTACAATTTAGAGCTGGGTTCAAGTAAATTAGTAAGTTAAATTAATCCTCAGGGATTCCTCGAGTTTTTGGAATGTTTCATTGGGGTTCCGCTCCACCAGAAAGGTTAAAAACCACTGAGCTAAAGATACTAGAGATAAATTCTTCTTTACACGATTAGACCTACTCGCCGTCTCCCTACGGCCTTTACACCTAAGTTTATTTAATTTGATATTCCTGTTATGAGTTTCCTGTTTTATTCCGCAAATAAATATTTAATGAATGAATGAATGAAAATTTGTTATACCTGCGGCTTCGTTCCATTCGATATCGATGGAGTCACTTTGAATGTTGAAAGTTGTGATAGAAGATACAGCTTCTGGCTCTAAATGAAGTAATGGCATGAACACATTCAATTACACAAATATTCAATCTATTTCTAACCAGGAAACTATGAAACTAGTGATACAATTATTTAAATACTTGCTTAAACACACTCGTAGAATAAATGAACTTTTTTTCCACGGAGCGCCACAAGTGTTTTTGGTTAAAATTTTGAGAACACTGGCATATGCAGCAGAATTAATTTAAAGACTAACTTGTTGCAGTAATTGCTTGGACACTGCCATCGCTCTCCTGTCCATCAACACCAACTGATCGGATTCGAGTTCTGTATTCCAATCCGTGTCTTAAAGATTGCACTGTGTACGTAAGAGACGAAGTGGAATCAGTGAAGGCAAGTTCCAATTCTTCATTTGTTACTTGATACACGTAAACATTATAGGATGCGGCACCTGTGGAGAAAACAAAATAAAAATCAAATCTCCATGACACTAGCGGCATCACGCCGTAGCGTGTAAGGATGGGCGGGGCCAATCTACGAGGCTCAGTGCCTGGGCAACACAACTGCGAAGAAACGTCGCTACGGTGGCCGGCCGTTGCAACATTTTGCCCGATTTAACCTGCCCGGGAGTCTAACCCAAGACCTTCTGCACCGATAGCGATATCTTTTACCACTATCCCAACGAGTCGTTTTGTTTTGCAACTTTCTTTTTAAAAGTAATCATCAGTCGAATGATCCCTAACACCAAAAATGAACCGCAAAAAGTTGACACATTGTAGCGTTTCTCACCGTAAGCTTCAGTCCAAAGTAGTTCAAATGTAGTTTCAGTCGCATTGTCAGCTCTTACGATCGAAGGCGGTAGAGGTACTGAAATATCAAAGCAACACGACATCAATTTCTGCTAATTTTATGAAAGTAACGTACAAGAACAATCTTTGTGGAAATGACCCTTAATGCAGTTTTGATTGCTCTTTTGTTCTCCTGTCGCATTATTTGCGTAAACAAAATTAACAAAACACAAAAAAGGCATTACACACTTAAATTTAAAAAGTAGTATGGTAGACCTCAGATGACTTACAAAATATACGTTGTAAAAATCTGTACTGGTCGTAGAATTGGTTTTTACAGCATTTAGTAATTCTTCTAAGATTTACCATAACATCTCATTACATGATTACATAGATTGACACTGGCTCCACATGTTTCCATACACTTAATGAAGTTACCGTTACTACTAACTTGCTAGTAGTATGTCAAAGCAACCATGGCTGCATTAGCTTATTTTAAAAAAACATCACTAAGAATTACACAAAAAATCTTTTACTCCAATTACGACATAATAATGTTCACTATTTCCACTTTTCAGTGCTTTTTTCCGTTCCTCGTACTACTTTTTTCAAGTTTGTAACTAATTTACAATACCAAACTTACTAGTTTGCTTTGTTACTGCGGGGCTTCCATCTCTATTCACCACATTTCCAGCACCAACAGAAAATACGACAAATTGGTAAGTAGCCCCAGGAATCAAGCCATCAGCCACAAAAGTCAATCGCCGCGAAATTTCAGTCGTTGCGTCTTCTGGCGACTCGCCATCTGTTTGCCTTGTTTCGACAACGTAGTGAATTGCTCCTTAAAAAGTAAAGCTTTGGTTTTAGTTTTGGAATTTAAGGAGGGAAAAGCACCCCGGCACTGCCCACCCCCTCTTTTTTCGACGCATGAAAACTTTTTTGGAGACCGATCGCTAATGGACGAATGGAAATTGGCCTCGCATTGTCTTATTTAGGGAGCCCTTTTTGAATTTGCTTTTTGGTATAAAAGATCAGATGTTGTTAAGTGAGTGAAATATACAAGTCTCTTGTGATAGCTTTTGCAATTTATGCTTTCCTCTTCTAAAATTTCTCGCTACGCCACAGCCCCCCTCAATTTTTCGCTGGATACACCCCTGCATAAACCTTTCATTTATTTTGTGTGTTTTTAAAGTACAAATGGAATTTTTAACAAAAATAAGAAAATAAATGTTTTGAATAAACATCAAACAAACATACCGACAGTAGGGTTCCATTGGAGCGTAATAGAAGTTGCTGTGACTTCAATAATTGTTGGAATATCAAGAGTGTCCGGTACTGCAGAAAAATATCGAAGTATAAGTACAATTCCCCCGTGCACAACCATGTTCTATTTTAGTGGGCTGTGGGCCCGTGGTTGTTGATTCTAGTTTCTGCATTATATTCGATTTCTTGATGTCATGAATACTTTTTTAACTATGACGTCAAAAAATTGATTATGATGCAGAAACTAGAACCAAGAACCGTGGGCCTACAGCCCACTAAAATTGGACATGTGGACCGGGTAAAAATATCGCCTTAAACGTATGTTCTTGGCATATAAGCCAAGTAGTAAGTGCATCAAACGCTTACTATACGGCAAGTCAAAAAAAACTTTTTCATGTGATTAGATTTTAAACCAAACCTAAGGTAAAGCCTCATCCAAGTAGAATCTCGTACCTCACTCCATTAACACAAGAGTTTTAATCAAGCTAATGACGCTTGTTAATACCCAAACTGCTTTAAGAAAACGTGTTCACTGGAAATAGAATTTTACGTAGGCTACCTTTCAATCTAAAATCTCAGGTATGCCCCCAAAAAACTTTTCTTCTTCAAACTTACAAGTTGTAGCTTTAATTTCAAAGCTTTCAGTGCTTTCGACTTCGTTTTCGCCGACGGATCGGATTTCAATCGTGTATCTAGTTCCTGACTTCAACGATTTCACTTCAGTTGAAGTATCTTCTACTGATATGACAGTTGCAGCAGAAGATGTCCGTACGTCTGCTTCGTACACGTAAACGTTGTACGAAGAAGCGCCTGTAGATTCAATACAGTTAGCTTGTTTCAACTAAAAACTAAAATATGCAAGCTAAAACTCCAATGCTGGAATTACTACGCCAACTTTGCAGTTTTGCAAAGCTGATCTTAGTCAAAAATTTTTGAGTTATCGCAAAACAACTAATTAAAAAAACGATTAATAACACTGTGAGTTAAGTTTGAACAAAAACAATAAAAACAAAAAAATCAAATCTACATTATACTCGCGGTATTACGCCGAAGCGTGTAAGAGGTGGCGGGTCCATCTCCGCGGCGTAGCGCCTGGATGGGCAACACAGCTCCGAAGAAACGTCGCAGCGGTGGCGAGCCATTGGCGACACTGTGTTCGATTTGACCGACCCGGGATTTGAACCCCAAACCCCCCGCACCGATAGCAATGTCTTTTAACGACTGGGCTGACCGGTATCACAACCGTATTTTAAATGCAGTAAAATGCATGGCGTTTCAACTTACCAAACACAGAGTTCCATCGAACTGTGAATGATGTCACAGTGACCTCATCAATCTCAGCCTCGTTCGGCGGCAACGTCACTAAAAACAATTTTATGACATGATTAACGACCATCTACTTTGCATCGGCAAATTTCGTTTAGATTCGTATACGTTAGGTGCGTATACATTCAGATTTGCAACAGTCAGCAAGTTTAGGTCGAGTGCAGGCAGAAAAAACGACACAAAATATGCTCTTTACATATACAAGGATCTTCTAAATAAAAACGCTGAATTCGCATCAAGCTTACAGGCTGTTTCGCAAAATTAAGCTCTTCAGGGGTTCTTATTTATATAGAATTTCATTTAAACAATGAACTAGTTTAAACTTTGAAAATACCTGTCTGTTGGGAAATGACAGGGCTGCCCTCTCTGTTTCTTGCATTGCCCACTCCCACGGAAAAGATGACAAATCTGTATGAAGCCCCTGCCATGAGGTTGGTTGCGACAAAGTTGGAATCTTCTGTTTCTTCTGTTGTGACCTCATCCTCACGTGACACAGCAGCGTCTTGACGAGTTGTCTCAACCAGATAACGCACAGCTCCTACGTCACAATCGTATGATCGCTATCTACACCTTTTTCAGAGCCAAACATTTTGCGAGAAAAATCGTAAAAATGAAAATACAAAAAAAAAAAAAATTAATACAGCAAATTTTACTTAGGCCTACCTATACCTATCCTGCTCCAACCGAATTTCGCTTAAATTATTCAAATTTTTTTCTATCGTTGAACGGTTTGATTCCAATGGCCCCAATTTTGCTAATGAATGAAACAAGAAAGTTTCATAATGGTAGCCGCACTTAAATAAAATTTTTGACGATTTCTGAACCTTGGGGAAAAAGGAAAGTAACCTTTTGACCAACTTTGTTGTTTCAGCATATTTACGTTCTAAAACTGGCCAAAACAAAACAACACTGTAAAAACTTCGCTACCGGTATATGATAAATAGTAGGCTATCAACCTTTAACAGATTCCCATTCCAATGCGATTGAAGTTGTAGATACTTCTACTATAGATGGCTCTTCTATTGTAGCAGGTACTGTAATCAAAAAATAAAGACTCAACTGCAGATAGTACACTACCGGTCTACCTATTTTTTAAGTAAACTTCTTCATACTTCGTAATACAATAAATATGGGACGAAAATAGCTGAAAAAGGAAAAATCAAACCGCATTCCGTAGTAAATCTCAACACTGTACTGTGGCTCAGTGTTTTTTTTTAAGTTAGGCGTGAGGAACCTTTAATCAGTTTTGAAAGACCGTCAATTTTTAAATTGGTAAATGAAGCCACATTTAACAACTGTTTCAATAAAAATTTGCAGATTTTGAGAAACCGCTGAACAATTTTGGGAGATCAATTTGGTTCCTCAAAACGCCTTAAAAAACACTGTTCTGGCTTCATTTTTCCTCCTTCTTCATGCGTGTTCCGAGTGTACCGTTAATTGTATTGCGTTTGTACTGATGATTCACGCATAATTAAGCAAAAATTCTAGAGCTAAAAACTGTGGTAAAACGGACGTTTCAAATAAGCGAGGAGTAACATTCCACCCGGAAAATAACAATTATAATTTGCGTTATCACTCTAAAAGTGTAACACTCTTTGCCGTAACACTGCACAAAAGTATGTAAGCAAGAATACTTAATACTTACAGGTTACGAAATTGAGTTCAGTGTTTTCAGTGCTTTCTACTTCATTTTCACCAACTGTTCTGATTTCAATTCTGTAATAAGTTCCGGACTGCAATGACGTCACTGCTACTGACGTATCTTCGACAGGCATTCTCGTCACCAATTCGCTTTCGTCACCGTTAATTTCGTGAACATACAAGTTGTATGATGTCGCACCTACGTCATCAAATTCATTACATCAAACTTCTCACTAAACGCTATTAACTTTTAAAATACTAACACAAGTATTTACACAGCAAAAATATTCACAAACACTAGCACGAACAATCTAAGAAAAACACAAAAATAAAAACACCCTATCATTTAAAATTTTTTTTATGGTTGATAAACTACGGGGGGTTGTTGCTACCCCTCTCCGCGGCTCCTCCCCGCAGCCCCTCCCCGCGGGAGTTGAAGGCTTCTATTTCTGTCGACTGTTGATCCATATCATTATTTACTTGATTTCTTTTTTTGTTTTATTGAAGATGTCAGGCCTATTGTAAACTAGCTACAAAATTATTCTAATAGTGTTTTAGTATATCTAACCAGCAATACAGACAGAACATAACTGTATACCAACAATATTTCTATAACTTACCAAACGCAGCGTTCCAACGAGCTACAGCAGAAGACACAGTAATACTTTCGGTGGATTCTCCAGAGGGCGGCAAAGTTACTAAAAATTTAAAAATAGACATAAAAATGTGTACTTCTCTGACCAATTTGGTGAACCAAGACAGATTTTTTTGCAAAAACAAATAAGAATATTAGGCTGCTTTATGCTTGTTTGCTTCACATTATGAATGTTTAACAAGTAAACTTGAATGGCCAGATTTAGGACCTGAACGCACCTAGACAGTGCTGACTCTATGTTTTATCCTTCCTACTGTCTGATTGTCGAGTACGTATTCTATTTCACTGACAAAACCTTATAAGTCCATTATATGAACAAAAAAATAATAAACAAAAACCATTGCTTCAAAACCGCAAAACATTTCACAAAGCGATATTTTTTTCCAAATTACTGTACTTACTTGTTTGTTGAACAACTTCAGGGCTTGCATCGAAATTTTTCGCTCCGTCCACACCCAATGTGAAAAGTACAAAGGTGTAAATAGCTCCAGGTACCAAGTCTTCAATTCTCTGTCTCGTTCTTTCAGTAATTACTCGTACGACGTCATCGCTACTAGCTCCGGCATCAGTTCGATTTCTCCGAAGATGATACTCTCTTGCTCCTTCAAGAAATATAATTCCATAAAACACAAATAAACACAATTTAGAGGTAGTTTTGAGCTGCAATGTTGGCTTGGAGATCCCTAGTCTGCCCAATCTGCAAATGAGGCGCAAGTTAGATGCAACTTGGCATTTCTTCAGAAGATTCAGATTTTTAACTAGAAACCCTGTAAATAATCATTAATCCACCGTACATCAGTAGTTTTCAATCAGTGTTCCGCTGGTACAGTCTAGAAGTTTCGCCAGTTTACATTTCAAATTCGAGAACCTATATTACTATTATATGCACACTCTATTTTATTGTACGTAAAATGCGTAGTGAAGCATTATTACGCTTAGTCCAAGTGCGCATTTTTTTTGTAAATAAATCTGAACATAAATATTTTAATTATACCACCAACCAAATGCTTGCTTCGCCTAAGACAATTAAATTAATGCTAAGGCGTTCTTTAGACTCTAAGATGTTTCGTCAGCGTTTCGCTCCACCAAAAATGTTGAAAACCACCGATGTACATGAAAACTTGCAGGGCTTACCTCTAACTGGATTCCACCGTAATGTAATAGTAGTGGTTGTAACTAGTACGACCACAGGTGCATCAGGTGTAGCGGGCACTATGAAAAAAAAATATTAAGTAAACAACAAGCATAACTACGTTTAATAACTCAATAACTAAGATTATTTTTAAATTATTGAACTGATAATTCAGCAGTAATTGAGGGAGACTGCGAAGTGAGACTGCACTCTTTAGAACAGCAGCCACCCGGTAGACACTAAAAAAATGCGCATGCTACCGGTATGCTACGCGAAAACAAAGCAAATATTTGTAAAAAATTTAAAAGTTCACTGTATTCCAACGACATTTATCAGAAACCAATCCTTCGACTCGATATAAGACATGATTGGTAGAGGTCAACCGGTCATGTATGTACTTGCTACAGCCCAAAAAAACAAACCAGCCATTGGCTAAGTCAGAACTATAATAGCTCGCAAATTTGACGAGCAAAAAGTACACTAGCACCTCTGAATTACAACTGATCCATGTGCAATTTGTTATGGGATACGGTATAAGTTCCCTTAGTTTTTTTGCCCCATCCTTCCAAACAAGGTGTTCGCGAGCGGTGCAATAAGGGTCAGTGGTTGGTTAACCAAGAAAAAAAAAAATACAAAATTTGTAAACCATATTTCTTACATGTATAAACGTTGACTTCTGTCCTTTCTGTGCTTTCAACGTCATTTTCTCCAACAGAAGACAGTTCGACTTTGTAAGAGTTTCCAGATTTTAGGGATTCAAAAGAGAGTGAATAAGTGGTAGGATTTGTAGGTAAGGCGGTAACGGAGTGTGTGGACACCAAGGTATTCCCTTCCTCCAAACTGAGATCAAATAGGTAGACATTGTAGGAAATTGCACCTGAAAAATATAGGTGAGATTAACCAATGAAGGCTTGTACCGAAGTCTATCCAGTCTAGCTACAAGGCAAACAGAGTAATTAAAAATAGCTGAATCGGCTGGCTGCTTATAGTGGGATCGGCGGCTTTAGCATCATATTACGATGACCGAGTGGTTAAATCCAAGTCTCCGGAAAAGACTCGCCGCAACCATTGGGATGGTGATACGTCAGTGGTCGATGCCGGCGTAGGTTCGAATCCCTTTCGTAATCAGATTTGCCAGCTTGATTTAGCCTAAAATCTTGGTGGGTTAGATTTAAGTTAAATCCATGCATTGAAATTCTTTATGAAAAATATATGCATTTAAACCAAATACCGTGCTTTTGTAGGTAGACGGCTATAGTCGAAAGCACAGTAGACAGAAGGCTTGAGTTTGATTCCCCACTGGGTCATGTGAGCGCTCGAGTCAGGCAGAAAGTAAAATAGTAGAGTGATGGCCTGATGGGCATTTATCGCGATAATTTATCGATTTCCGATATCTTTTTAACAATTTGAAATTTAACAATTATCGGTATCGCGCAAGGATTATTTAAGTCATCGATTATCGTAATCGCTTTACCTCAAAAACATTTATCAAGCCCATCATCGGGTAACTATAGCAGCTCATTTCTACTTTACTGAATCGATATTAAGGCTAACATTTACTGCATAGGACAGATCTTGTTAATGACCCATCAGTCCTGCTTGTCTTGCACATTTAGGATTGCACCCTATGACTTTTTTACGGTAGATGTGATTGAGTTATAAAAATCGTGTATGAAGTCATTGCGACGTCATTTTCAAGTCTAGGCTTCTAAAATTTTGGTTCAACTTCAGTAGCATCAACATCATCGTGCAAGGCTATTTCGTTTACGCACCATACGCTGAATTCCATCCAACTGTGAAAGAAGACACAGCAACAAGATCAGTTGATGGCTCGGACGGAGGCAAAGTAACTGAAAAAAAAATTAAAAATGTCTTTCAATCAAAGTGTTTTTTCGTGGTAATAAGTATAGAACCATGTCTTGGCTCAGTTTTGTTGATGAAGTCAAACAAGGATGGATATTTGTTTAACTAGTGTTTTTTAAGCAAAACCTTAGAGTTCGAAAAACCTGAAGCCACCCAAAATAACGAAAGTTATTTTTAATTTTTCTTGTCTCTAAGATAAAAATAGATAGTGCACCGAGGTGTATTCGCCAGCGCAGTGCACTGAGATTTTTGAAGAAACCAACAACGAATTTGGAGCCTTTCAAAAAACACATTAACTTACCAGACGAAGCAGTCGTTCAAAGTTAAGGAGATGCTTTTTCGCTCACAAAGCAATTTGTTAATTAACTAACCTGTTTGTCTCGTCACAGCAGGGCTTCCAACGTCATTCCGAATTTCAATTCCAACTGAAAACACCCTGATACTGTATGTTGCACCGGGTACTAAACTTTCAACTACAGCGCTGACTGAAGTAACGCGTATACTGATGACGTCACCGATTACATCAGTTCTGGTGACTTCGACAACATAAGCAACGGCACCTACAAAATAACAAGACAATAAATTCAACAGCATTCGAAATTATATACATGCTTTCTAAAGAGCTTCGCCTAGGCTTATAGCACATTCATGGTCTCTAATAAATGAGTAAAAGTTGGAGTGCTAGACTGCAAGTACTTCAGAGCTTTTTCAAAATATGAAAGCGTTATTTGAAGAACAAGAATTCATTTTTTAAGATAGTTCGGGTTTACGAGCTCATTGATTCATTAGGTCTCAAACAACAATTGTTTTAAACACAAGAGTTTTCTTACCAACAACGGGGTCCCACACCAGAGACATGGTTGTTGTGGTGACAACTTGAATTCTTGCTTGACTTGGCGTTGCAGGAACTAAACAGAAAAGTTGTTAAGCATACTGCAGAGGCTGACTTGGAATTTTTTCACGGTATTTCTTACTTAAAACTACCAGATTTATTAGCTGAGGGCGGAAATTACACGCAAGTAAAGACATAATTAAAAACAATCTGGGTAACTAGATTTTCTAATTAACTTACCTGTGCTTTTTACGATTGAGACCACTTCACTGACTTTTGGTGCCTGCATAGCTATGGTTTGTACTGCGATTCGATAAGCAACACCAGAGCGGAGACCAGTAATGGTTCGAGTAGTCTGTCGAGTAGAGAGTGTTACGGATTCAGTGTCGTCGCTATCCAAAGCAGTTATGACTATAGAGAACCGTCTTCGACCTGTAATAAATCAATATTTACTACTAGACAGCAAAGTAGGAAAAATGCCCAGCGACTAAACTTTTGGGACTTCTAAGAGCCGCGATGAAGTCATTTGACTGTCGAGCTACAGCAATGATATTGTTCTTCCATGGAAATAGCATCTCGGTAAGTTTTTTTGAGTCAAGAAACTCACCGAAAAACGTAATACTTACTCTTCTAATAAAATTGAAACGATAAATTCCTTAAGGAATTAAAATAGCTGTTTTTTCATTTTGTTGGGCTTTGCAGATTCTACAGCCTTATAAGAGATTTTTATGACTCATACAGGTACATACAATCTCACAGGAAACAAAATGCAGTTTAAAAATGTTTGGCGCTTCCAAACAGGTGAAGTCAAGCAGCGCCAGGACTGATTAATTTTGGAGTCCATAATGGATATCATTCCACGTTTATGGTAAGACTCGACTGCGTTTCAACCTAGGCTTTCAACTGCAAATCGAACGCTCAATGTCAACCTTAAAAAACAAAACGAAAATAAATTGATGAAATTATATAAAGCCTACATAAAATTAGTCCTGGGGCTGTTGGACCTTATAGAGCATCATACAGCAACTTAGTACCGATTTCACAAGAAACAAGAAAGAAACTCACCGAGAACATCTCCCCATTGGAGTTCAATTTCCGACGTTGTCACGGAAACCACTCGAACATTGCGTGGAGGCTGGGGAACTAAATGAGGAAATTGTTGTCTTATTCGGTACACAATCAAGATCCCTAGCATGCACGGTAAGCACATCGCATAGATGCAGCTACTTTAAACGTTTGTTTGAGCCATGGTCATTTAGAAATACTGTATTGTATAGCTCTATTCAGATTAACGCTGCTAAGTACAAAGAGTGATGTCAACTTTTTAGGGTGGAACAAAAACCTATTTTTGGTGCAGAGCGCATAGTTATCTACATTTGTAAGTAAAAACGCAAAGTAACTCATTAAAATACATTCAAAATCCCACAATGCTTTAAAGGAGACTGTGAAGTGAGTTTTTGCTCTTCGAGTCAGCAGACATCCGGAATATTTCAAATGCGATCGGCTCCAGCCGTCAGTCAAACCAAGGATCTGTAATCCACGCGCGATACGCTTGACAAGTAACAAACCTGTTTGCAAGCTTAATGCGTCGCTTCCAGTGGGGTTTTTCCTTTCTCTTGTTCCAATAGCAAAAACCGTAAAGTCATAGAAACCTCCCGAAATTAACGAAGTAACTGTGAAGCTTGTTTCCTCAGTTATATAAGACGTCGCTGCTTCAGAATCGTCGTTTTTCATCGTAACTTCATATCTTTCAGCGCCTGCACATAAAGCAGTATTACAGATATCGACTGCGTGTGTACGGCCAACTTCTGGAAAGTCGTTTTTACGACAATCATACTCGTAAGACCACTTGTATATGTTAACCCAGTGTTCCTCATTCAAACAGAGTTCACGAGAAACTTAGACCAATGTTTATTTTGCTACAAAGTAACAATAGCTACCTTGACTAGCTTCCCAGGTAATGGTGATTGATGTAGTTGTAGATTCAACTTCTGCCACCGATTGTGGAACAGTCGGCACTGAAAGCATAAAGAATGATATTATTAATCAATCTACTGGCATAGACGGGTGCTTCAAAAACGTATCTTGACAAGACAAAACTTTGGCATTACACGTTTCAAACTGCATTTAACACCGCAATTATGCTTGAAATTACATTTTATTATTTTAGTCTGTCACCATTTGTTTCAAGTTTGCAGAATTCACGTTGCTTATCCCCCAAAATGATTATATTATGTTTGTATGCGTAACCCAACTACTCTTTACAGACCTAGAATAGCGAAGCTATACCCCTATTGTATAACAAAGGTGACCGATATTTTTTATTCAAGCGTTGGGACCTTTATGAAAAAAAGTTAGCTCCCTTCCCCAGGTCCAAGCAAATTAATGGGGCTTTAAGGTTTGGGGAAGTATTTTGTGGTTCGGGCTTGTTCTTCGCAGCATCTTTTTTATGAAATACTCTGCCACCAACACGACGAAAATCTCTAGAAATTCAAATGGCTTCTTACATGTAACTCCAATAACTCGACTCTCTTCATTGCTTTCTTGTCCTTGCTGACCAAAAGCTCGGAGCGTGAAACGATATTCAATTCCAGGAATAAGTTCTGATATTACTCTTGAAGTCTGCTCAGTTCTGAACGTTAGAGGTAGACTAAACCGGAATCTTGCAGGAAGATCAAGCTGTTCAGGATCCCTCACAGTGCTTACTACGATTTCAAACTGGGATCGACCTGTAAGAATTTAACTTGATTAACGATTGTGATAATCAAGAAAATACATCAATATACGCAACTCACTAATCCAGAGAGAGCTTTTTTCATATTAGTCTACCATTCTAAGATGGGGCAATCTCGTTAAGTGCTTTTCCGAACATCTTACCGATTAAACTTGCCGGCTTCTTCTCCACACTGTCCTTTTAATACTGAGCGTCAAGCAGGGAAGCTATGAATACCAACTCTTCAGTCTTTGGTTTGACCCGACTCGGAATCAAACCCCCGAGTCTACTGCTCCAGAAATAGACGTTCTAGTAGTTTAATCAATTGGCCATTTGAATTGGAGACGTAATGCAAAACACAAACAATATCAAAAGATACTAACTTTGAATCAGTAGTAAAAAAATGACAGAAAAAAAATTAGAAAAACAAAATATCTAGAGCTGCGATGACGGTGACACAGTACTTTAGTTTCAGATTTAATAATCAACAAGGCATCACTGGATGAAGCTTCATTTTCACGACGACTGATTTAAAATCTGCCTAAAAACTGCAGTGACTTAAATCATAATGCAATACCTACCAACTACATCATCCCAAGATAATGCGATTGAAGCGGTTGTCTCTTCAGTCACAACAAAGTTTGTCGCAGCACCAGAAGCTAAAAAGAAATACATATTAAATCATATCACCTAAAACGGTCAGTGAATTAAGATTCTCCACAAATTGGTGGAACTCGCGGTAAACCGTAAGACTTCACGAAGCAAATTGTCTTCAAAAATTAGCTTAAAGCATTTAAAGAGCCAAGTAAGTTATAACCTTTAACAGTTGCACTAAGAGCAAACCCTTCAATTTACAGAATGGCTTGTTAGGCAGAATTTACTTTCCGATTTATACAAGCCATTTTTACTCTTTTCAAAATTTATAATGTGATTAGAAATACGTTAATTGAATTTAATCGTTGAAAAGACAGCTGGCAACATTATTTTGAAATGCTTTTTACAGAAATAAACCGGGAATTTAAACCAGGTATTGAAACTTTGAAGCAGACGCTATGAAAAATCAATGAAGTGGTTAAAACGAATCAAAATTTCCACCTAACGTTTAACTAATTTAATTTGAACTATAGTTGGCTTTCAGGCTAACCTGTCTGCACTCGTAAGACGGCAGTTCCTTCGTCATTCTTTCGTTCTTTTTCTCCAACGGAGTACACTACAACTTCATAAAATGTCCCTGGAGTCAAATTCTCTCCAGTATACACATTATCCACAGTTCGCACTGGTTCGTCTGTTCCGTCGATCTCAACCAAATACGCAACAGCTCCTTTTTAAACACATACAAATTTACTTTGTTGGTTTTTATTTTCACATATTAGCGTTATTTTTTGGAGTTCCTCAAATTGAATTTTCAGACTACTCTGCGCTCTACAGATAAAACCTAATAAGGTAGAAACAGAGACTGACAGGAGATTGATTTTTTACCTTTAAATACTTAACAAAGTCATTGCTTAAGCAATGAACTCAACATTGCAAAGGGAGTTTTTTGTCGTAGTTGGCACTCGAAATTCGTAAAATCTATAAAGAATTAATTAAATCCACTTTAATCAGGTTGTAGAGCATTATTCTAGATGAAGAAATTTATTTATCAATTTATCGTTAGAGTGTCAAAAGTTTACTAAAGAAAATACAAACCTCTTTGCCTTCGCCAGCTGATTTGAATAGTGGTGGAAGTGACCAAATCAGTTTGAAGACCTTCTGGTCGGGAAGGCACTAAAAAAAAAATTTAACAAGTTTTGTAGCTTATTAACGCTGCACCTTTTTGCGTACTGTAACAAATCGAATTTTGGTTCAACCAAACCTTCAACAAAATCTTCCAAAATACCACAAAACTTTTGAGTTCAAAAATTTTGTCATCTTAAAACTATTATCATTGTCTATGAGAGTTACTGCAGTTCTTATCGAGGTACCCTGTGAAAATTTGAGATCCATAAGAAAAAATACTAAACTGTTTCAATGTACACTTCTTTTAATTGCAGGTTGTAATGTAAATACAAGTAGTTCCCAAGCGAACATCTTGTTTGAATAGGAATACCAGGGATTGAAAAGACTAAGAACCGCTTGTCCACCACATTCGGTAACAACGCTATTAAAGCCCGGTGTCATTAACCTTTGCAGTCCGCGTTGAGAAAAAATCCTGAGGTCTCGATCAGTCTATTGAACCACTGCAAAAATTATGGCGATAAGCTAGCTCCATCTTACGTGTAGAATCAGCTATCTCATATTGTAGACTTCTTTGACCGGACTGACTGCCATGCGCGTAGCCAGTGATGGAATATTCAACCCCAGATTCAAGGCCCCGGATGACCAAGTTCGTGTTTTCGGTTTCCAAGTCATCAATCTCCCCAGAAATGCCGTTTGTAAGAGCTTCCACTTCAAAGGTATAAGAAGCAGCACCTAAAATTTGGAATAAATTAAAACATAAACTTTTCTGGACCCGCTTATCTTTGAGGGATATCGGGTAGGCCTACACTAAAATATTCTACACGCTAAACAAACAAATGAAAGAAATGTGTAATTTTTTTTTTTTTTTTCATGTGAAATCTAAATTTCTTTTTCAAAAATCAAGCAAAACAATATGAGTGCCAGAAATAATTTACTTTTGTCGCACATATTAAATGACTAAGAAAAAATTCAATAGTTTCTTGGGAAGAATATATACATTATACAGTGGTACACCAAGCTCAACTCTTACCGACAACTTGGTCCCATGTGATTGATATGGAGGTAGTTGTAACCGTTGAGACTCTGAACTCTGGAGGAGATGGGACTGGAAGAAAGGAATTTGATTAATTTTCAATTATCTTCAGCTGATCACCGCCAATTAAATCCTTAGGTCTTTAAAATGCATAGGTTTCAATACTGAATCTGTGCACTCAAGACAATCCGTTTAACTTTTTAACTGTATCGTTTTCTCAAGGCCTAACAACTTTTTCTCTCTCTTTCTCTCAATCAACAAATTTTTGCAGCTCAAGGTTTTACATTTTTGAAAATTTTATTTAAGATTATGTTTTGAAGATTTTGAACAAATCAATTTTTTCTTTCAACTGATTGATTGTTACCTGTTTGAATAGTTATGACGTCACTTCCTTCCTCACTGAGTCTGTTTCCGATTCCTACGGAGTAGATTTGGATGGAGTAAAATGTGCCGGATTCCAAATTCTCCAAATGGACGTCAGATAGAGAAGTGGTGCGGTCTACTTCACCATTTACTCGAATTTGGTAAGTAAGGGCACCTAGACAAGAAGTCATTAAATGAATTTTCTTAATTGTTTAAAAGTACGCTTTCAAAATTCATTTAAGTCTTATTGCTGCGTATTTAGTATGCTACAGTGCAAATTACTAAAATCGGCGATTACATTACTTTGCCTTTCGTCTGAATCAATTTTGCAACTATATTACAAACAATAAAAGTATACCAGCAAATACTTACCTCTAACATTCGGCCAGTTTAATCCAATCTCTGATGATGAGACTATTTCACGAATAGTGTTTCTTGGAGGATCAGGAACTGGAAAGAAGCATCAATGAAATAATGATTTACACTCTTGAAAGTAACGGTGCTAGTACAGTACTAGTTTAGGTAAATTATGCAAATATATTGAAGTGCTGCATTGGATTAAGTTTTACAAGCTACACCCAGATATGCTAATTATTGGATAAATTTGCTTAAAGTTTCTATACAAGAAGCTAGCTCTAAAGCAAGAGTCATGGGCTCGATTACAATGCAGCAAAAACAAGAACAGAACTGCTGGTGGCACCCAATCGCTTTAAATATTTGTTTCACAAGTTTCAACCTTATGTCAAAGATATTGGCACCGTCGAACCAGGGAATGGCAAAGCACAACAAGAACAAGGGAGATTTAATTGTGATAAAACAATAATCAAAATAGTGATCATAGTTGAAACTTTTTTCATTTTATTCATTACACAGTAAAAATTCTTACGAGTAGTCTCCTCCAATTCTGCTGCGTCATCGCTCAGGGCTCCATTGTCACCAATAGATCTTAACTGAAAGTTGTAATGTGTTCCAGAAGTCAAGCCAGTGAGGTCTACACTCCTATCTTCAATTATTCGCACAGTTTCACCATCAACGTCGGTGCTGATTGTGAGAGAGTACGAGCCAGCACCTGCAGCGAAGCACAAAGTTGAAATTTGATCGGTCTTTCTGTCATTTTTCACGTCACTGAAGTAAAACACATTTTTCCAAAAGCTTGAGCAAGCTTTTACGCTGAAAAGGTTTTTCAAAAATTTACGAGCATTACTGATCAGTAGCTGTATCGTTATGTAGAAAAAAAACTCTAATTTAGTGTTTCTTACTCTTTCAAGCTGTGGACCTCTAAAATATTGCAACGGAACCATTGACCCCTTCGTAAAAACACGTTATAATGGCCAATACATGTAAAAATTCATACCGTATTCATATTTTGGTTTCGCGAGACTCATAGAACTTTTGCGAAGACCAGGTTAAGAGCCCTAGTCCCAACCAAGAAAATCAGGCCTACCCATTTTTGCAGTTATTGAAACATCTATTGCAATTACGAAATAAAAAGAGGAAAACTTACCAACTGCCGTCCTCCATCTCAAACTAATCGAAGTGGATCGAGTCGATGTTACCACAAATCGTCGGGGAGGTTCTGTAAGCGTTTGTTGCGTCACCGTACCCGAAGACCGTTCGCTGAGCCGGTCCAAAGCACCAACAGCTTGGACATTGAACGTGTACCGAGTTCCCGCATCCAGATTTGTGAGGACATAAGTAGGATTAACAGATGAAAACTCATCTGCTGCTTCACCTTCTTGTGCCACAAACACCCGATATCGAAGAGCCCCTGCAAAGACCCCATTAGCGTTAATAGCTGACTACTACTGCAAAAGCTTCAGCTTGACAAGATGAGTTAAGAAATAAAGGCAAATGTACAAGACAATCTTCGCGTATTCATTTCTCCTATCTTATATTTGTAATTTAAAGACAAAAGTAAACGTAGTTCTAACTGTTAATATAGGTAGTACACGATCAGTCTACTAAGCCTTATACATTTTACCAAACTGTCTTTGACCATAATTTCGTACAACTTTAACTGCAAAACTTTTTTGGCACTTTTTTGGAAGCATACAAAAAAGCAATCTCTAAGTTCTATATCTTACCAGCAGTACGAGGCCAAGAATATCGGATTGAAGTAGTGAAAACACGAGTTACCAATGGAGTGTCAGGAATATCAGGCACTGCAAAACATAATGCAATAAGTCACCATACAAACAACATGAATAACGAGAAATTAAAGTAAATAGTGCAAATTAGTAATGTTAGTTAGTAATTAGTAATGTTAGTTACAAATCAGTTAGTAAAACAATCTCTGCCAGGTCGGTATTGCCATAAAAAAGCGGTGGATAAGGCAAACATCTATGTCAACATCTTGTGCTTAACGCTCAAACGACGTAGCGTCTGTCAAGATTGTGATCTTAAGTATAACTAACGTAAAAGCGAAAATATGGAAGTTTATCACAAACAAACAATTTCCACCTTTCAGCTCTTATCAGTGCAGAGGATAAACAAAAGATCCCAAACCAATTTACCGCAGAAATTGAGTCGAAAAGAGCAAAAAAATACCTTATGCAACCACATTAAGTAAAAACAGAGAACACAAAAATAACCGTACATGTTGCATCTCTAAATTCAGGGTGAGGTACACTAGAACGATCCTGGTTTCCAATAGCTGTGATACTGAATTCATACTCAGTACCAGGATCCAATTCATCAACTACAATTTCTGACTCTGTTGTTGAATCAAGACTTCTTTCTGGACCTTTCACTTGCCTTCGAATTCTCGCTACAGTCACAGCGTATCTCAATGCACCTTAAAATACAAAAATAGTATCGTGTAAACAAAAATATTTTCAAAAAAGCTCTAATTTTGTTGATTGACATAAATGAAAAACGTAAAAAATGAAAACAAGAATTTAAAAAAGATGAAAAAATAGGCAAACAAAACGGTAAGCTAATAGATGGTAACACTAACAACAGTATAAGTGTTTTAAGTCCCCATTTCCCAACTTAGTAACAAACTTACCTTTTACTGAATCCCATAGTAAATTCACGCTAGTAGTGCCAACCTCTGCTGTTCTAATTTCAGTTGGTGGCAAGGGAGCTGTAAAAAATACAAAGATAATCACAGAGTCAAACATTTACCTAGCTGCACCTAAAATATTGCAAGGACAATAAACATAGAGGACAGAAAATGAACTTTACCAAATGAAGAACGATTTAGGGAAGCTCAAACAACAAAAATAAAAGTTTGGTTAAAATTAGCTGATGTGGGTGTGACTCTCTTGTTACTGCAAGGATTTTAGAGATGATTCCGGAGATGCATCTAGTGGGATCAAACCGTTTTACTTTAGTGGAGGAATTCCTGGGCAAAGATGCCCTTCAAAGATGTTATATTTTAGGAATCACTATGATCTTGCTTGTTGGCACTATAAAAAGTGCGTAGGCCTATATTTATTTTATGCAGTGCAAAACATGCAGCTTAAAACAGCCCACATCACAGTTCAAGCGGGTAAAACAAGTAGTTGGTGAATGTTGTACAGCACGCCCTCGTATGTTTTAAAATTATTTGGTTGGGTGGTCTAAAAATAAGCATTCCACTACCTGTGTAAACAGTTAGACTTGCGCTTGCGACAGGGTTTCTTCTGCCTCTAATACCGACAGAGAATACAGTTCCAAGATATTGCGTTCCTGGTTCGAGTCCGTGTGCAATAACACTGTTGTCGGACACTTCTAACGTCTGACTTTCATCTGTTTCTTGATTTAGAATGGTAACAAAGTATCTACGAGCACCTGAAAAGATATCGAAATAGTATTTGAACCAAAGTCAAAATAAATCATTGAAGTTATTTTTACATCATTGAACAGAAAATTCAACAGTGCATTGAGAGAAGCTGCGAAGTAAGCTTGCGTTCTTCAAGTCAGCAGCTACCAATGATATGCTAAATGCGATCGGCTCCTGTCGTAAATCGAACCTTTACGCAGGATCTGTTGCGTACAATCACGAAGCCAAGCGAACAAGATCGTTATTGTGGACCATAAGGCCTTTCTCACAAAGAGTCTTGATTTTAGAAATAGAAATTCAAATGATTAAAAAAAATTAAAGCGCAGAAAAAAGTTACAAGCGGTGTCATAAACCTACGATGTGCGTTGCAAAAACATCTTGTTCAAGGCAAAAAGCAGCCACGAGAGCGTCACCCAATCGAAGCAAAGCATCTCTTCAACTATTATGATCTGGCTAGAGTCGATGATGACTAACAGTGTACACTTCTTGCTACCTTTAACTCTGCTCCAGCGCAACTGGATGTGTTCGTCAGTAACTTCATCAGACGTGGGTCTTTCTGGAGTGGCTGGATCTAAAACACGAAAATTCGTAAAAACACCGAATTAAACCAGAAATTAACATCATGGAACGATTTTTTTCACTTTTGTTGCGGGAATAACAATTTACCAGCGACTTGCTTTGATGTAAGTTTGGAGAAATGCTGCTAAGATGATAAATGCATTGAAAATACGAACACGATGTTCAATTCTAACCTTTCGCTCTAAAGGAAGAGCGATTAACCGCTTGCAATGAAATTACGCTAATTAATATTTTCAGAAACATCTAGTTTGTCAAAAATTATTCAAAAAAATTATCTTTTTCCAACCTGGAAACTACTGTAAAGCGAGCATTTCATTAAAACTGAAATTTGTACAAAAATTTATAAGCTAGACATCCTAATTGTTACCGCCCCGTTCGCTCAGTTGTTAGGCTAAGAAAATCGTTATTGATACGAAGGTCTTGGGTTCGATTACCAGGCCGGTCAAATCGGACACAGGGTCAACGGCTCGCCACCGCTGCGATGTTTATTCGGAAAGGTGTTGCCCTGTCGGTCAGCTGCGGAGATGAGCTCTGCCACTTGTTACACGCCTTCGGCGTAATACCGCGAGTATAATGACCATTTGTTTGTTTTTTTTTGACAACTTACTTGTTTCTTCTCGGGAGGTGACTCTGGTGCTGCTTCGTCTATCTCCATCTTCTCCGATTGTTGCGACCTCAAACCTATAAACTGTTCCAGGACTGAGTCCTCCGACAACCGCTGTGGTGTCTTCAGTTTCAAGCTCAGTGACAACTTCGCTTGTGTCTGGGTTTCTCGCAGCCACAGCGTACCCGCCGGCACCTTTACAAAATCAAATAAATTTAAAGGCGGTTGTTTAAAGTAAAATGATAAGAGCTATGAGAAGTTTAAAGCGTTTCGCAAAACTTATGTAAAACATACGTGAAAAGACGAAAATATAATATTTACCGTAAAATTTCTTTTTCTTTCGTTTTTCCTTTTTTTGTCAAACAGAAACTAATTTTGTATAAATAATACATCAATGCTTACCAACAACGCTGTTCCAAGCCAATCGGACACTCGTAGTGGTAAATTGATCAAAATCGATTGAAATTGGCGCGAGGGGAACTGCAAAAAATAAAATAACTGAATCTATTTTCAAATCATTGCAATCTAAATTCAACAGTAGTTGAGGAAAGTGAGCTTGCGTTCTTCCATTCAGTTGCCACTCGAAACATATGTCGAACGTGAACGGCTCCAGCCGTAAATCGAACCCGTTACGTAGAATCTGCAACTTGAGCACGGTACTGCTAGGTCAACATATGTTGAAAAAAATAATGCTTAAAATTTTGTTGCTAATAAGTACAGAGGAAACAATAAGGCTTAAATGCATAAAAAATTTAAAACCCCAGAACAAAAACTAATAACGTGAAAACGTGAAAACACTAATACTACATTCAAATTTCAACCTGTTTGAACTCGTAGCGTTGCACTTTCTCTGCGGTTTAGGCGGTTTCCTCTTCCAATTGAAAAGACACTGAAATTATACCAGCCACCAGCAATCAAATTATCCACCTCAATCTCGTTCGAATTGCTGTCCAATTCACGCGTTCTCACATTATTTTCAATGTCTTGAATTACTCTGACAGTGTAACGGACGGCCCCTGCGCAAATAAAAATTCAAGTAACGAATATTAGCTTTTAAAATTATTGAACAAAGTATTACTGAACTAAGCAAAGCAAAGAAGGAGACTGCGAAATGAGCTTGCGCTCCTCGAGTCAGCAGCCGGCTGGTATATTGGACAAATGCGATCGGCTCTAGCCGTGAATCGAACCCACTATGCAGGGTTCTAACCCACGCTTGATAACACCAGACACCAGTTGACCGTGTGATCAGAGCGTTGGTCTTGGCAACCAAAAGTCGAGGATTCGATCCTTAACAAGGTCTACTTTGATGAAACACATATTTTACGATAATAAAGATGTGATTGTAGGTAACTTCCTAAAGATTTTTTTATCTCTTTCTCAACTTACCACCGCTGCATTGATGGTTGATTGATACAAGAACAGTAGTTTAAAATATCAATCTACTTAATTTACATTAACAGAGCATAATGCAGACAAAATAGGACCAAAAATCATTGCCTATTTAGCTAATTTGCTTAACTACGAAAATTTTCTTACCCTTCACTCGATTCCATGAAATGGCAATAGACGTTGATGTTACCCGATCAACTAATGGCTGGTCCGGGGTAGTTGGCACTAAAAGCAAAAAAAATGTGAAAACAGGATATAGAAAAAAAGAAAACAATCATGAGAAAACAACTCGTAGCGACTACACAACACTGTGTGTGGCTCATAATTTTTATTTATTTCGAATAAACTGTTTCGAATAAAAGTGAACTCAACAGCATAAGCTAAGTTTAAGGACTACATAATCACACAAATATTTTCAAAACTTATGGAACTCCACTTAATTAGTATTTGTTCACTTAAATTTGCATAAAATTATTCAATTTAATCGTATTTTTCTTGCCTATTAAACAAGTTATTTTGTGTTAAACGAAACAAAACGAATTTTTCAAAAAAAAGTAAATAATTTCAAAGCAACTTACAAGTAGTGTCCGAAGCTGGATCTGATTCTTCGCTAACCTGCTGTTGGAAGCCGATGGAGGAGACATAGAACCGATACAGAGTCCCTGGATCAAGATTAGGCACTACAACTTGCGTAGCTCCTGTTACTCGAACTGTGGTCACTTTTGTATTCACGTTATTGTCGGTTGTAAACGCTCTAACTTGGTATCCAAATGCTCCTGAAAAAACATGGCATATGGATGTTACATCGAGTGGAGGCAGGAGACTGCAAGCTATTGTAACACGCAAAGCTTAAAAAATCGGTCTCAATGATCTATAAATAACCTGCAACAGTAACTGTTAATCAATAGTTACAAAACCGCTTGATATTACAGTCCAAGGTAGCTATGACAAAACAGTACTTTCTCGATTCTAACAAGAGCATTTTCATGTCACCAACTGTTCCCAAGAGCTTTATAGGAGTTATGGAGTCGGAAGTTCAAACAATTACCACATGAATAACTTAATAAACAATTTTTTTCTTTGCCTCTTCAAGGCAACATATCACATTTAAAAGGCAGTTGTATTAAAAATTCAAAACTGCACGCAGTTCAAAAACCAAGCCGTAAAATAAGGAATTTAAAACTAACACCCACCTGAGCGAGCATTCCATGAGATCAAGTAGCTGTTTACTGTAGGTCGTGAAGCAACAACATTAGTGGGTGGTGAAAGAACTAAAAATTGATCTTGATTACTGGCTACTCGCAGTATTACGCTGAAGCGTGTAACGAGCGGCGGAACCCATCTCCGAGGCTTAGTGCATGGACAATACACCGACTCAAACTCCGAAGAAACGTCGCAGCGGTGGCAAGCCTTTGACAAACTTGAGTTTGATTTGACCGGCCCAGGAATCGTACCCAAGACCTACTGCATCGATAAGCGATGTCGTTGCCACTACGCCAATCGGCTTCTTAAAAGTGTACAGATGTCTTTAGAGCAAGCGTTTTACACCAGAGCATTTTACAGGTGCAAGATACATTACATATTGACAAGGCAAAGGCCTTACCAGAACAACAATTTGGTCTCTAAGTAAAAATTAGCGTGTCTATTGCATTAGCCAAGGCAATGAGCTGCACTAAACACGTTTTTTAATTTTTAAAAATATTACCGGTAAACGCTGTAACAAAATACCTGTTTGAACATGATATGGTTCACTAGCAGCGAGGACTTCTTGACTTCTTGCACCTCTCGAAAATACTGTCAGTGTATACCACGTTCCCCCTCTTAAATTTGTCACTGTGTATTGCGTGGTTCTAGCAGTAAAAGAAGTCGGTCTATCGTCGGTTTCATTCGATTCCACACGAACTCGGTACGTAGAGGCCCCTGAATTAACCGTAATGTTACTATTGCACACCTAATTTTAACAACAATTCTTACATTTAGGAATACAATGGATATGAGACGAAAATAGCCCAAAGAGGAAAATTAAAGCCACAGTAAATCTCAAAAAGCAAATTGGTCTCAGCAGCCGAAAGGTTACGGCTCGACAGTTCGACTACCACGTCAAGATCATTATCCATAGCTAGACCCACGTCACTCCCAACGACTTAAGCTTTAGAGGTAGTGACTTGGATTTACTGTGGTTGTATTTTTTCTCTTTATCCTATTAAGCGTGTTAGTCACATTTTAAGAGTAGATTACTAACTACAGCAGCATCCGAGGCTACGCAGATAATGTTTTTTTTTTTTTTAATTCACCGAAATAATACGGTAGGAGTGGCCCTTCTCTGAAAGTCTGAATGATGTCGTAATTATTACTCATGAGTGCACTACGCAAAACTATTTTTGAAACTTCAGTTGTGCGAGCACAACACATGCCATCGTAAACATGCATGAGACATTAAAACTTATAACCATCAATATTCAATAACCTCTATTAATTATAACCACCCATAATCCTAACTGTGCAGTTATAAAAAAATGTAAATTCAAAGAGAACCGGTTAAATTTTCGTGTCACACTTTGGCTAGACTTTATTATACACGCCATTGTATCTACCTTTGGTCGCATCCCACTCCAAACGAATTGTAGAGCTGCTTACTCTTGTTTGCCGGAGGTTCTGGGGACTTCCAGGAGCTAAAAACGCAATATATAGTGTTAACAAAAAATTGTACCGGTATCGGACATAAGTCAATTGGAAAAAATAATTTTCGTGGTACAATCCGGTATTTATACATTTTCATGATGGTAAGATATTTATAAAGGTAGTAGTTGACGAGTTTGCAGTTTTAGCGGCAGACATTCTAGCTACTGGGCTATCACATCGGAATTTAGTTGCAAGTCGCCAACACAAATTGTAAGCCGAATGTACATGCTACATAACTGCTAAAACTTCGTGGCTTACATGTTTGTTGAAACGAAGAGAAGCTTCTTCTACTTCTTCTATTTCTGTTTCCAATACTTTGCAATGCCAATCGGTACACTGTACCAGGGCGAAGATTGGGGATCTGGGCGGAGTTGCTGGTAACAATTAACTCCATAAAAAAATCCTCAGTAAACTCTTCATCGAAATCATCACTGGTGACTATCACAGCATAGGAGTTTGCACCTGCAAAAATGGAAAATTGTTCCAAGTTAAAGCTAATCATTGAACTTCAAACTGCTTTACTAATACAGTATGTGCATTTTCAGACCCATGGCCAAGGATATCTAGAACAATACTTGTTCTAGATATCCTTGCCTGTGGCTAGCACTCTAAACTGCAGCAGCACCTTTGACTCTAACAGAATCAGCCAGCAAAAGCAGTATTTAAAGTCAAAAGATTTTTTTCTCGGAGGCTTGCCGGGGTCATTTTTCAGTAAGTAAGCAAAAACAATAAAACGATGTATATAAAGAAGTGTTGTTGGCTATACTTAAAGCAAGTAGTAGCCTACAATAATATTAGCCTTTTCAGCGTTTTGTTTTCACATCCAAAACATTTGGGGGTAACGAGCATCACATTCAATAGATGCTGCTCAGTGTGACTATCACAAAAAATTTAAATCAAGCTATTAGCAATTATCATGCTAGCTCAGAAACCCTTCTTAAAATAAAATAATCACAGTCAGTTACTAACCAGTAGCCTCCCGCCAAGTGTATTCTATGGACGTGGTATTGACGTTTACGATACTTCCTCCAAAAGGCGGCAAAGGCACTAAAAAACGCAATTTGTGATTAGTAGATGATATGCAAAATAACTACAAAAAAATGTTCATTATGCCAGCGGCAATTAGAGAGGGTCCCTTTCCCTGGCTTAGCGTCTGGCCACACAGCTTGAACTCCAAAGAAACATCCAAGTGGTGGTAAGCCGTTGAAGAGATTGTGTGTAGTTCAACCAGCAGCCCGGAAATTGAACGCCATGATGACCTCCGGAGGCGAAAGCAATGTCTTTAACACTATGCAAACGGCCAGCGAAGAAACCAAAAGCGCATCTCGCAAAACTAGTTTGGGGACCTTAAGTTAGCATTAGTTACAGGAAATAAGCTTTTACCTGTTTGGTCATTTAACGCAGGGCTTGAGGTTGGATTAATTTTGTCATAACGGTTCACAGACTTTAAGGTGATTCTGTACCAAGCTCCAGAAGATAAATTTTCAATAACATACGATCCGGAAGTATTTGGTATTTCTACTTCTCTGTCAACAGGGAACCTCGAATCATCCGAAGATACAATGGAGACCAAGTAGGAAGCCGCCCCTTCACAAAGATAAAGAAATCACAAACTTTACTCAAAGCTTAAAAATTTAAAATAATGAGTAAAAGTCTTCAACATCCATCGCAAAGTAAAACCAAAATGATATGATGCGGAGATTACAAGCCAAGAATCCTTAAGTATATTTAATTAGCCTAGATTGAAAGCGGTTTGCTGGTGCAGTTGAACAAAAAAAATTATGGCATCTAATACCACTTTAACCAACCCCCCCTGCCTACAGCGATAGCGTGCTGGCTATTAACGGAAAACATTAGAACCTATACATAATTCCCCACATTTTCTGTCCTTTTCTTGCACAGAAAAATCACCACTTTTATTGTAAAGCACTTTGTCATCAATTCATAAGGCTTTTACTTCAAAGCTGAAGTAAATCCTGTGTAGGATACTTGACCGTGACTAGACTAAATAGGCTACTCCTCGACGATCAAAGTTCGATTTTAATTCGACTCACCGGCAGCAGGATCAGTTTCTATCGTTATGAAGGTGGTGTTGGCTCTAATAGTCCGAGGAACAGCGGGGACATCAGCATCTAAAACAAAAAGTGGGCTTCTGTGAAAACTTATCAAACAATTAATACAAGCTATCTTTCCTTTTCGCAGTCAAAAAGTTGTGTATTTAAGAGACAAAAATATTTTCAGTGTCATGTTACGCAGTGTCGTGTTAGGCAGAAAAAGATCTGTATTTCGTCAAGTACAGTAATCTAAACGTGTGAAAACGCCGAAATAAGTTTGATAATGAGTTACCTACTAAGTCATGTGCTTAGACATTGCTCCTCGTGAAAGCCATTTAAGCAAGAAACAGACAGTAGACACTAACTGCTGCAAAACCAACAACTTGCTCGATCCTTTGACCGGTAATTGGCCTAAAGTATCAGCACAAAGTATTTGCCAGGTTTCAACCAAGTTTGGCATTTCATTTTATTTTTTTAAGTTTACTTAAATTCGACTTAAAACCCTGGACATTACCTTTGCGTTGTTCTTGTCCTTTAGACCACGCCGCTCTCGACACTATTCATGCGAGTTTAATCTTTGGGTGATAGTTAATACTAGTTCTACAAAAAGGAAAATGTAACCAAAAACTCACAAGTAGAATCTCGAATCGGTGCACTTGCTCCGCTAGTTCCACTTTGAATGGCTTCAGTTGATACTCTAAACTCATACAGAGCTCCAGGTTCTAAGTTCGATACCGCAGAAGCAAACTCTGAAGTATTGGTCGTTCGAATCACATCTCCCGTCAAAGAACCATCCTCCACTTTCCGAGCTGTCACATGAAAAACTCTTGCTCCTGGAGATCGACTCCAAGACACTTCAATGGATTCGTTTGTCACTCTATTAATTCGAAGTCCTCTCGGCGCGATGGGAGCTGTAAAAATCGTTACCAATTTTTACGGTGATAGTAAAATCTTTGGACCCTTGATTAAGTTATAATCAAGACATAGTTACGCTGTAATCGTTATTTTTCGCTATAACATACTATATACGATAAAAAATGAAACTTTTTACCAGTGCCAAATCCATGGAAACACTGCATTTAAGCTTTTCAAAAAACTCTGTATTGTAAATATTTACTTTAGCTTGATGCATTTTAGTAAACAGCGGATGGAAAGCTTGATTTCACATAGGGCAGAAACTGCTGCTGAAAAGTGAAAACTCGGTTTGTATTGTAGACTATTTTGTTGCATAAATTATTTATCCTCCTATCACGAGAAAGCGATCAATCCGCTATACGAGCTCGCTTAGGAGTTGCCGGCCACCTGTCTACCACACCAAGATGGGGGAATACTGCTAATTGCCTTTCCCAACGGCACAACTAGTAAACTTGCCGGCTTGTTCTCCACACTGTCCCTTTAATGCTGATCGTCAAGCAGGGAAGTTGTGAATACCAATTTTAAAGCCATTGGTCTAACCCGACTCGGAATCAAACCCAAGTCTACAGCTCCCGAGGCGGACGCTCTCACCACTCGGCCATCTGAGCTCTTACCAATCGGCCATCTGAGAGGTTAAACCTGAAGAGTCTTTGATCAAACGTTGGAGAAAGATGCGGTTAAATAAGATATGATCGATTGGGGCATAATGAGCGCTGCAAACAATACACCACAAATAAATCGAAATTTAGAATCTAAAGTTTTAGACTGGCATAGCTAACCTATAAAAGTTAAAGTAGGACAAACTTACAAGTCTGTGCAAAAAGTGGAAAGATGACGTTGGCATCAGTGACGTCATTCAACCCCACTGAAAGGACCACAATCCTGTAAAAAGCTCCTGGGATCATCCTGTCTGCTCTGAAGCTGAGACTTCTAGTGCTAGCTTGTTGGCGATAACCTCGGTGTTGTGTAGAAGTGATCAACACTCTGTATCCAAGTGCAGCTGCAAAAAGTGTTTTGCTCAATACATTTCAATCAAAAACACTTCATACTACTCAATACAGTCATCCACTCATCTCTCTAGAATTTTACCTACTTTCCGGCAGCAAGGTCTTTTTCCGGTGTGCAATGCTAGTACCGGTACTTGAATAAATCTAACAGACTTAAGTAAGGAAGCAGGTCTTAATGGATTGTAATGGCTCCAAAGTAATATCCTCCTCTATAAATAAATCGATTCCAATGCTACATTGCTTTAGAACTCATAGGAAGTGAAATGCATTCTAAAATTCTGATGGCCTGGTAGTGTGAACAGCAGTGCAGCTGCTGCAGCTCTTGTGGTTTAATTTTAAGGTTCATTGTGTGTAAGACGTGACAAGTCGTGACAATGGTAATTATTAGAAAACTGAAGCATAATGTGCGATGATCGACTAGCAATAAAATGTATGCTAATTCATCGCTTCGAGAAATTACCAGCGTTTTGAACTTTCGGCTCATAACACATTTATTATCAATATTGATTAATATGGTAATATGATAACAATGCACTAAAACACACGGGAGGTTTTAACCTTTAGAAAAGTGGACTAGCTAATTACCCGGTTGCGCTGACCATTGGAAACTGATCGAATTGGTTGTTACAGCAGTGGTTGTTATGTCATCTGGATTGCTGGGAGCTGCAAAAAAATCGTTAACAGCATACTGAAAAGGAATTAATTTATGAAACGATCGGGGAGACATAGTTATGATTTTCGCAGTAGCGTAGCCAGGATTTTGCAATGGGAGGGGTCGAGAATGACGTGACATTTGATTATGGGTTGTATAATAACAAAAGATGGCCTCAAATGTAAGAAAGATGTTTTAAACCAAAAATATCAAAAGCAGTTAAGGCACAATTATCGTAAGGAATTCAAAGGAATGCTTTCAGGTAAAACTGGTAAAACGATCTATTCAAATGTTGGCGATTTAATCCTTTTTTGAGCTACGCAAATCATCTTTGCTTGAAATCGTTTAGCCTTTTTTGTACGGAAGGTCTGAGGGGCCGAGGGCAGTTGCGTGTACAGGAGCGGCACAACCCTGCTAATAAACTTGCGTCATTGCTTCATAAGCATAACGGCAAAGAACAAGATTAAAAAATCAGCGCTACACTGGCACTGCTGCGTGCAGTGAAGGATCCAAGGTTGGGAGGTGAGGGTGATCACCTTCTCTTCTTAAAACAGTAGTGCACCCAGGATCTGGCTAAGGGGGGGGGGGGCACAACCGGGGGTCTGGGAGCTACGCCCCCAGCCGCCAACATTTTACGGTTTTCACATAAAAAAACACTCATTTCGCCATACTTTTTATCGAAAAAGGGCATGCAAGAAATGCAGTTACTATGGACAACGCAAAAATAATTTCGCAGCTTATATCTGAAAGCAGAAGCTTGGCTAAATCAAATGAAAGAAGGCTGCAACCATATTAGCTTGAGAAATTATAGAATGAAAGTTAGGTTTTAGCATCTTATGACTAGGCCAAAGGGGGGGGGGGGGGGAGCATGGCACCGTGCCCCCCCCTGAGAGCGCCTATTCCTTAAAACGTCAGCAAATCTTTAATTTTTTGAAAAATTTGGTTAATTTTGAACTGTAACGATATACCGCTTTTTTGCTCATATTCTTGGTAAATTTTGTACCAGTTTTCGTGCGCCGTTTATCACCACCTAAATCGAGTTTTTGGAATCCGCCTTTGGCTACGCATCCAATTAGCATAAAATAACCGACTTAGGCCTACACTTACGAGTACTTGCTTAAGAAAGAGTAGCAAAAGTATTCAACGCCTCAAAAAGAAAGTCAGAAAGAGACGTAAGTGTGACGTCACTTGAGGCTCAGGGGGGTAATTGTAACCCCCAATCTCCCCCCCCTCGTGGCTACGCCATAGGATTTTCCCAACAGGTCCAACAATTCAAAATAGTCTTTTCGTTTTAAATTACTACCACATGTCAAATTTCAGAGAAAATTAGCACAAAAATTTGCTGCAAAGTTTTAAGAAAAAGCAACTTTATTAACCTGTTTCTTACTTTGATCAAAAGGATAACATTTGCACTAAAGCCTAAAATAAGTGCTATTAGCACAAAATCGTTCGAAAAAAATGGCTTGATTATTATTTTCACATAAAAACATGTGCAAAAAATTAATAAACATTTTGAATACACATTTGTGCTGCTTGCAGAGAAAGTCAAATTCGCGTAAATAAAATTCAAAACAACAAATTAGAAGAAATGTAGGCCTGATGAGAAGTTTAAGTAATCAAAAAAGGTAATTATTTTTTCTATCTGGCTTATTATATTTTTCCAAAATTACATTTTTATTGCCAGTGAAATATCATTTAACCTGTTTCAACGGTCTTTGCTAGTTTTCACATAGTGAAGCGACTTTTATGGCAAACCTAAATACCGTAAAAAAAATAAGTTTTTTGGACCAATAAGAAAAGTATATAAAATTATCATGGTGGTGGCGAGCCGCTGGCAAAGCTGTGTCCAATTTGGCTGGTCCGAGAGTCAAACCTCAGACCTTCGGCGGCGACAGAGATGCTTGTCACCATTACGTCGACGGGGTCTGAGGAACGAGTTAACATCTACAAAACAATTCTGATAGACTTACCTGTTACAACTTCTAAGGGAGCACTAATCTCGCTCCTTTTATTATCTTCTCCTATTGCAGTCGCTTTTAATTCGTACGTCATTGAAGGGATCAGATCGTCGATCATCAAAGTCCTCTCAGTGAGGTTAAAAAACCTTCTTTCTTCCTTAGTTTGAAGGTCCCTCATCACTACATCATAGGAAATAGCACCTACAGGAAAAAAGTTTATTGCACTGTAGGCTATTTGTTATTTTGATTTAGTTTAAGCAAATAAACGCATTGGCAGCGCGTTGCTATCTTGAAGTACTCCAAGAGTTTTCTTAATTCTGTAATAAAAACTTATCGAATACAACGAAGCTGCAATTAAATTCAATTATTCACAAACTGCACATCTTCATCATCAAGTTTATTAAATTTCATAGAGTTTAATTTCAATTTCGTGAAAATTGAAACTCTATCAGACTTATAAACTTTTAGTCTTGGTCAAATTCCAAGTCATTACATAATTTATTAAAACTTTTTCTCGAAATTACTTATCTAATTGGGTTGAAAAAATGCAAAATTTTATAATATTTTACGTAGAAATTAATTTAGCTTATTTGGCCGATTTAATAGGTCTGTTTCTGCATAAACTAAAAAGTTCTGCAAGCGTCCCAAAAACTTCGTCACTCTCACTAAACACCGGTATCAAATGTGCAGATGCGTCTCAATGAAATGATTTAAGGGTAAATTACCAGAACGGAAAGACAATAAAACAATGATAATTCAATAAAAGGGTGACAAAAAATGATGTTTCAGCAGTTGAAAACACGTCATTCTTGAAGGCTAACAGAACGTAGCCTACATTAAAATGATCAATATTATAACAGTAAAATACTCTTCGTTATTTAGCAATGAATTAATTGTCATTTACGTACCTGGCACTGCATCCCATGTCAACACCATAGCAATGTGCCGGACTCTGGCAACTCGAAGAACTGGAAATCCAGGGACTAAAAATATGAAATTATGAAAGATATTAACAACAAACGCACTTGATCAATTCTGTAGAATTAATGGCCGCTTGGTGGAGCAAGCAGTTAATGATTTCTCTTAAGATTACAAAACTTAACTGCAGTTTCTCGTATGCCAAAAGTTTTGTTTCGAAGTAGATTGGGAAATACGAATCAGTACAAAGTTATTTGATTGCAACTAATGAAAGTTCTCTTCCAAAATTGGCATGCTGCTCTACCGGATGCTTTGCAGCAAAGATGGCTGAGGGAAACAAAGTTAAGATTGTGCATTTGTGTAGTGCCTTGATGTTCTATACTTAAACAGCTATGTTGCAAAAAGCTAGTAAGAACTCTATGAAAGTACACAGAAAATAAACGAAGTAATCAGGTACTGGCACCAACAAATGCAAAAAACGCGTGGTGCAAACTGCTAATGATCCAATCTAAAAAAAATTTTTGATGTAAAAAACACAGAAAATGCATAAAACATTCAAAAAAGGTAAAAACCTAACCCTGACCAATGTAAAGAGATTGAATTTTTTTGGGGGGAATAAAACTGACTGTTTCTGACCCCTTCTATTCACTCTCATATTGACTGTGCTTACTTCAGCATACCGGATGCATGTGCTTTTATTTCAACTACTATCTACACAGCACGTTTATTCTTTCAAATAAATACTTAGGCTTCACCTAATACTAAATTGTAATTTACTTAATTAATTTCATTATAAGAGCAGGTCACGAAAAATGTAAATAATTTTCTATGACATTTGGATTGGACTTTCTTAGTTTTTTAAAATTTTCATGAATTATTTTATTGTCAATTTTAATTTTATTGCCACTAGCTAGAGATTGACTGATTGCTGTTTATTTTTAACAGCGAGGATTATCGCTGCATTGACATAGCATCTAATACAAGCGGATTCATTTTCTCATCTTTATCAATCTTTTTTATATCTTTCACGTCTTAGAGACTCATTTAAGACTGCCTTATATATTATAGAGCAATTTTCTTGAAAAAAAAAAAAAAAAAAATAGAAACTTAACGCTTATAGCAGGATATATATTCAGCTATCTAATACTTTCCAAATTTGATTTGAAAAAGATGGAGACCCAAGACGTATAATTTCTGTTGAGCAGAGCACAAATTTTTACGTACTAGTGGTAAACGACACAGGTTCGCTGTCAGCACTTCGGAATCTCTGAAAGACAGTAGCGACTGTGATGTTGTGCTCCCTTCCCGCACGCAAGCCGGTGATGGACACACGAGTGCGAGAAGTTAAAAACCCATACGAATTCTAAAAAAGAAAATAATTTGCAATCAGTTGTTTGTAGTAAAACTATTCCGTCATCCAATATACTGTAGGCTACTTGCATGTAACTTGGGAGAACTTTTCGGGACAATCCAATTTAGGACTAACTTGAATTCTATCTCATGAATCGGATCATTTTTGTCTCAAAAATGCTATGACCAATATTGCAAGTAAACTGAAACAAGGTTTCAATTTGAGCAGCAAATAAAGGTCTTGGGAATTACTACCATGCACAACAGCAAAAATTAAATAACCAACATAGTCTATATTAGAGCTTTGGGAGAGACTTTGCTTTAAGTAGCCATAATAGTGCAACTGTCAGTGCATTTATAATGAATATTTTTATTACACAACTAAACGTTTTCGGCCTTTCATCTGGCCCTCGTCAGAGAAATAAATATAGTATATATTAACTCGAAAATCAGAATGAAATGAAATTAAAAAAAAAAATTATAGAGCAGTTAATGCATCAGCGTAATAATAACACAAATAATGACATGACAATTCAGGTACAGTATTATATATGCATATTATACAACACAGTACGATCATAGGTCTACAGTATTTATACATACAGTTTATAAGCAATAAAACAACATAAATTAATGGTTACCATGACGGAATACATTTAAAACACATTCGACAGAATCGACGAACCTCTTCCATAAAGTTGGGCATTTAGCTTAGGGTTGTGTTTTTTTATCAGTAGAGCTTCTTGAATTTTTGTTTCGTAGTTTGTAGTGCACTGCCGGAGTATTTGAAAATTGTTTAGGTCGTATTCTGTTTCCAAGCATGTTTTGCAATCCATAATATGATCGTGGATTGCCGATTTTGTGTTTTTTAAGTGTAAGTGTTCTTTCACTCTGGTATCTATATGGCGTGTCGTCATACTAATGTAAGTGTTATTCGCATCACACGAACAAGTAAATTTACACACGACATCAGACAACAAAGCAAAAGGAGTATCACACTTGAGAGGAAAATACGAGTTAATATATGCTTTTATTTATTTCTCTGACGAAGGCCAGATGAAATGCCGAAAACGTTTAGTTCTGCAATAAAAATGTTCATCATAAATGCATTGACAGTTGCACGATTGTAGTCTATATTATTGGTGATTTTTACCGCTGCCAGTATCGCAACAACTGACTAACGGCTTAGATGAAAAAGAGGTGATTTTCTTTCCTACAACAAAAAAAAATTTTTTTGGTCGCAAGAATAGTTACAAATTTCAAGTAAAAATAAGCAGTAAAGTCTTGTGATTTATCACGTAACCGAACTCACGTTGCTTGATCTTCCTAGCTCTGTGACGGTGACAAAATAAACGATGTCACGGGAAGTACCCACACTCCTCCACGTCACAGTGGCAGAAGAGTTTGTGACGGAATTCTGAACCAAACGAACGACGGGCCTAGCAACACCTAAAATAAAGATTCGGTTAAGATTTTTGTTGAAAAAAGTTTGAACATGTGGCAAATACGCTACCAGTTTACAGTAATATAAGCAAGCTGGTCGAAAACACTATAGTTTCATGTTACTCCCAGAGCAACATTACTCTTTTTGAAAATTTCTGCTGAAATATGGAGGTGAAGTTTATGTAATTACGCAAGTTGCCGAGAAAAGGCTTTAAATCTCATTTGCAAATAGGGACAATGGCGTCCCACCTCTGTTGCAATTGTTAATCCTTGACCAGTAAGCTTAGTTGAAACAATCTTAACGTTAATAGACATCACTTCATAGCATAGAAAAAGTTTACACTTACTTGTAACTAAAATGACTGTAGCAGAAGGACTGCGATTGCCATCGGTCTCAAGAACGTTTAGAGAAGCGGTGTATTCTGTGGCTTCACGAAGGCCAGTAAATGTAACTTCTGTCTGATTAGCTGGTAAGGCGTTGAACGTCTGAAGGTCACGAGATCCTCCAAGTAAACGTATCTATAAAGTAGCATCACGTGATATTCAGGACCATAAAAAAATCAAATAAACAGTAACATGGCCTAGTTAACGACACCGCACTTAGTTTGCAGATCCTTCGTGATTCATGGCTAGATTGACTTGTGATACCGGTGCTGCCGATTCGAAAAGTGCAAGCTCACTTTGCAGTCTCCCTCGATGCACTGTTCAATTTTACGGACGAATGCAATGAAAACACTTCACATGTTGATTTATCTCCACATTATCGAAGATTGGTATCGAAACATCGCACCATACAAGAGCTGCCTGCCGACTGTCTGCCATTTTAAGGTGAGGGAATTCCGCTAAGCGCTTTTCCCAGCGGCACAACAAGAAAACTTGCCGGCTTGTTCTTCGCACGGTCCCTTAATGCTGAACATCAAGCAGGGAAGCTGTGAGCACTAATTTTTAGGTCATAGATGCGATCCGACTCGGAGTCAAACCCGAGGCTACTACTTTAGAGGCCGATCCATTTCACTCGGCCATCTGAGCTGCAATCAAAACCATCAAAGACTCTTACCGAAGCTCTGTAGCTGGCAGCAAACTGGGATGGAATCCATCTGATTGTCCCAGTAGTTGTAGTGGTTCCTACAACTTCAGTTCTCGGAGCATAGAGTGCTAAAAATGCACGAAAGCCTTTGTTGAATTAAGTTAAAAATGTTTAATTTTTTTCTTAATTGAGTATAATTACTGCTTGAAAAGTTGTCAAGTCATTCTAATAGTAAAACAATGCTGTCAAACACTGGCTATGCAGCGAGAAACACTCGTAACACGTAAGAACAATAAAAGTTATCTAAGTAATGTATGCAAAGAAGTATCGTCGTGTTAAAGTCCGAATAAACGTCACGAAAATAGTTTCCTGGGACTGCAGAAGTAACCCACCAGCTGCAAAAGACGATAGGGCAAAAAAAGAAAAAGTTTACTACACTGTACGGTACGTTTCAAATTATCACAGGCTGAGCATGAACGTACACGGCGTTTTGACGCTATCTTAAAGTTTCAGGTTTCACGCTATGCAACCAGAATGCTACTACACATAAACCAACCAGCTAAATCATAAGCAGGTTAATATTTTTAATGCCATGAAGTAGATGTTCATGGCCATCGCAGGATTTCTCTTCTGCAGCAAAAACCTTTGCCGTATTACTTACGAAAATTTCTTACACATACAGTATGCATAACCAACTTTGTCTTCAGCAAAAGCTAGACTATCTGCACATTAAGATTCATAACCATCGTCTCTCTATTCCTCCTGTGTCGGTCCCACGACCCAGGAGCACGTTAGACACTTGGCGTAAAAAAATAAGTCTTACGTCGACGACAAATGATTCTCGAAGTTGAGTCGACTCTTCGGGGCAAATCAGGGATTCTTCTACTGTTGATCGCCTGACCACGCCCGCTAGTTACTTCGTAGATGCGGTTGGTTCGGCTAGAGGCACCTAAATACAAGCAGTAATTTTGCAAAATCATATCTTCATCATACCCGCACCATTACAGCAAAGCGTGCAACGAGTGGTGGGGCCCGTTTTTACGGCTTACCACCCGCGAGCACGGCACCGAAGAAAGGTCGCAGCGGTGGCGAGCCATTGGAAGCTCTGTGTCCGATTTGACGGGCTCGGAAGTCGAGGGCAAAACTTGCCACGCCGATAGCCATGTCTTTAATCATTACAACAGCCAACTTTTGATTTTTGTAATTATGCAAAGCTTTCTAATTGAGATATCAATATTCTACAGTAAGTTTCAGCTATTCGATGATTAGGGTCCGTTTTTCATAAACTAAGCTACTCAAAAACACAGCGCAGTAAAACGAATTAAAAATAACTTGAAAAAGGATAACAAAAACAAATCGTTTTTAGGATGAAGAAAGGATATTTTTTAAAATAGATTCGTCGTAATACTGTTTCGTAGCAATTACGGTAGTTGTTTCCACCCCAAATTGCGCTCGTCATCAATAGTTCAGTCGTTTCAACGCTACAAGCAAGAGCTAACAATTTCGTAATCATTTTCCTTCCAAAAAGGTTAAATTTTTGTCTCCAAGCTTGGTTTAGTTTTCAAAAAAAGTAAGCTTTGGTCTGTTAATCGGGTGTCCGTGGTCTATTTTCATTAGGTCAATAACCGTACGCTTAAATATCAATAGTGCTCGTAGTTTGGTGAGTTAACTCTCGGCGAGCGGTCGAAAAATGCCAAAAGTACACCAATCACATTTGAAAAATAGTTAATATACGCAAGACCACATTTATCAATAGTAGCTAACAAAAATAGTCCAGCAAAGTTCACTGTTAAGTCTTTGCAGCCTATAGGCTCCAATATTACATTATTTCAAAGGCATTTAGTTAAAAAACCTCTTGGCCTCCTAACATTTGGTATCGTTATGTAACCACTACAATTCAACACAAATTGATCACAACACTGACTAAGAATCTAGCCCAAGACCTTTCTGGTTTAATCCATAGGTTTATACAGCTAGCACATAACTACCCAATCCACATATTCCTTTTAAGTGAGCAAAAGCAACTCACCGGCTTTCTGCATCACAATCAAATTTTTGACGTCATAATCACTTTTTTCAATTATGACATCAAAAATTTGATTATGATGCAGATTGCAGAAGGCCCGTGGGCTTTAGGCCAACTTAAATTGGACATGTGGGCAGGGTAAATGTTGCTTCTCTTTATTTAACTCGCTCAAGTAAGCCAAAAGTTACACTTGACGTTAGACAATACGTCAAGACGGAAAAGACTGGGATTTGAGACAAAACCGATTATGGTAATGTATTTTCACCTAAAAATTGCTTGCAAGCAACAGATATAAAAGCTAACTAATTACTTAGCAAAAGAATTGCAGACGTAAATGCAGCTTGCTTAACTTTATATGTTGCCAAGACTATTCAAAATCCGACTACCATCAATCAATCAAGCTACATTTATGTTGGAATCAAGCTCCATTATCAATTTCTCAAATAAGTAATTAGCAGCCTGTACTACCGTATGTTTAATGCATCATTAAAAACTGATGCAGCGAGTATTGTCAAAAACTGTGCACAATTGGTGAACTGAAATAAAAATGCTGCAAGAATGAAATAAAAACAATGCAAGCAGAAAACGAAATGAAGCAATAAATTTTTGGAAAAAAAATTCCCAACTTTGCATGTCTGCCCGAATTTGCTGCCAATTGACTAATTGCCAAAATGTTTGATCGGTGGACAAAATTCATAAAATTTTTTTCTGTTACCTGCTAAACCGACAGCTGTAACCCGGCAAAATTGCTGTAGTCTTCTTCCAGCTGCTGTTGCATTTCCAGAAAATCTTGTGGCAAAAATCAACACGCATACTGAATCATTTGGAGATCTATAGCCTGATTAAAAGCGAAAACACAATCAAAAGTATTTCTTGGAACTAGACAACGAAGCATAACTCAAAGGGCTACAATTAAAATCGCAAATAATAGAGTAAAAGCGTCTTCACCTTACTGAGGTTAAGACCAATCCCTAATGACCATTAACTAGAAACCCTTAGGATTTCATTTATTACAGTTTTAAATACCGGTTTTGGATGTGACATATCTTGTGAAACTTTCGTTTTTTGGTAAACTAGCAGGTGTGGTTACTGAATTGCGACTAAAAATGAGACGTTTTGAGCTCGGGCGTTAAGGGTTTTTGGCTTTACACGTGTTTAACCAATTCGTGGTTTTTATCTTTACAAAATTGTTGATAAAGTTGACCAAACGTCAATCTCTTCATTGTCCCAAATGATACGACCGATACATAGGCCTACAAGAGTAAGCAAAGAATGACGATCAATCATGTTATGAACGGGAGGTTAGAGACTGTTTTATCGGATCAAATTAGGACGAAGCAAAAATACGTCGTTCCGTAAGTGGGTAGAAATAATTGAAGGTCTAACTGGGGATAGCAGCAAAATTAACTCCCTCGCAAGAATATAGAAAATTGGGGCTACTTTCCCTAAATTTTATAGATGTAAAAACCGTCATTACTTCACCCTTTAGAATTGCTATCCTTCAAGCAGTTTTGATAAAGCAAACAAGGCTAACTTAAAAACTTTTACTGACCGTGCTCTTGAGTAAAGGAGTTGTTGATCAAGTAGTCTATAGCTTCAATAGGGCGTACTTTTGTGCCTCCTCTTTCTAAAGAGATTTTGTCCAGAGCTGCTGAGGCACTTTGTCTATTTTGAATATCATTTAACGTTCCTCGATTCGTGATTTGATTTCCAAAGCTGTTCAAAAACAAAGAATAAGATTATCTCTCAATGTTTTTTAAGGCGTTTTGAGAAACCAAAAAGTCTCTCAAAATTGTCAGCGGTCTTTGAAAATCTGCAAATTTTTGTTGAAACAGTTGTTGGCTGTAGTTTCATCAACAAATTTGAAAATGACTGGTCTTAAAAATTGCTTAATGGTCCCTCAAGCCAAACCGTAAAAAACACTATTCTTTCGATGGTTTTCGCCCTAACTGTGACAAACTTAGAACTGACGATTTTCATTGGTCTTCTAACTAAAGCAAGGTAAAAGTTAAAACTAATTTCTTTCCTAATTCTATGCTACTGTGATTCTGCAGCCTCGTGTTCGTTGGTATAAACCTATTCAATGTCAGGATACTGAGATGAAGCAACAACTTAACCCTATGACCACCATTTAGCTTTACGTACTACTTGCTAGCGTTAGTACCAAAAGCGTTTTCAAGGCAAATAATGTAATTTGGTCACTTGCACCGAAAAGCTAAAATTAACGACTTGTTTGCAAAGCGAAAGCGGCTGCTAGCAATCGACAGATCTCCTGCTGACCGAGAAGAATGCACCAGCATTCCAATCACGGCACATCTTCAAACAGTAAAAGCGCACTTCCGATTTCCCGACCAAAACTTACGGCGCTGTGCCTTTAGAAAAACGTTTGAATTTATAGACTTAGTAGGCTATGTTGTAACAAGTGGAGCCAAACGGCCTGATCTTATAGCTTAAAAAAACAAACAAAGCTCAACTAGGGATGTGCCTCAAGGAAAATTACTCGGACTCGCCGAGTAACGAGTATTCACGACATTACTCGGCCGAGTCCGAGTATCTACGACGTCAAGATATGAACTCAAAATCAGGTAAAAAAAAGGTCATCACGTCCGTATAGAAGTCCCAATTTCGACTCCAATTCGGCTACAGAGCAAAAAAAAAAGGTCAAAATGATAATGCTTTGATACTCGGCCGAGTATCAATGAATACTCGGCCGAGTACTCGGACTCGACTCGGCACATCCCTAAGCTCAACCCCACTCTCACTGTTTTTTCGTACTTTTTAAGAGAAAAATTTGAAATGACAGACTGCAGGCTTACGCCTAACTCAAGGATGGTTCCAGGAATTTTTTAAGGGGTTGCAAAGAATCAAGAAAAAGCTTATCTTACAGTTTTGTGCGTTTAGAACTATCGAAGTACTAATCTGTTAAAATGTAAAAGTAACATAACTCTCTGGTTACACAAAGAGTGATGTACGTCATGTTACCTAGTGATGGACACTCTTGCTCGATTTGGGCCTAAACGTAAGTTGTTGATCATTCCGCTGACGTAATCAGTGACGAAATCGAGGTTTCTTTGCGTCATCGTAGGCGGAAGATCAATTAAAAAGTAGAAATCAAAAAAGGAATTTAAACAATCTGAAACAAAAAACTCATAATTATTCAACCGTTAAAAGATCAATTAGTATTTGTTATTAAAATAATCTCTCAGTAGCATTAAAAGTAACTGAAATAAGTGATACAATAACAGTAATTACGTTATACAATAACTTTTGCATAGGCTACGGTTGACGTATGGAGTTTTGTAACCGTTTAATTTTAGCACAAAAATTGTTGAAGATTCGCTGTATTGATGTTGCAAAATGGGCAGAAAGCTGTCAAAACTCGCAGTAGCATTAAAAATAGCCTAAATAAATTATACAACAGTATTTACGTTATATAATAACTTTTGCATAGGTTACAGTTGACGTATCGAGTTTTGTAACCGTTTAATTTTAACACAAAAATTGTTGAAGATTCGCTATAGTGACGTTGTAAAGTGGATTGAAAGCTTTCAAACCTTAAAATTACGAAATTAAGCCCTGTCTTGATCTTGCATAATTTTATAACAGAAATAACGCCCATGATCGAATAAAAACATGAGCTTATTGTTTTTGGGTACCATTCAGTAGCGTATTTTTGGGGAAAGCATTGTGTCTTGTGACTTATATGACTCTTGTCACTCCCCTTGTGACTTATTATGCTGTTGACCGCTCTGTGGTTAAATTACACCAAGTTCTTCAAAGGATTTTTAAGTTTGCGCTCCTCCCCCTTCAAAACTTTTTGCTACCGGTGCAATACTGACACCTTTGGCTATTGGTTAGTAAACTTTGAAGCCTGTACGTAATAGCAATGCATGCTTTACCTGTAGGGTAAAGATGATATGATATCACAATAACAAATATTGTGTTGAAAATTGATGACATCGTACTCATTTCGCGCACTCATGCTAAGTCACTGTCTCGTAAATGAACCATTTATGACTTAACATTTTGTTGTAGATTTCATGCAAAACTGCTGCGGAAGGCAACAGTCAAAATTAATTAAGCTTTTGAATTCATAGGTTTAGTAAAAAATAAATGAAAGAGTTTGTTGGCACAACCAAAATGTTCAATGTACGTTGAAGGCACGTTGCAGATACAGAATATTACTCAATGAACTTATTAAAGGCAAAATTAGCCTGCGGTAGCGATTCCCTTTCTAGTTCTTGGGACCCCTGCCTGAAAGATATTCATTTAGAAATCCCTTGAAAGAAGAAACAATAAATGGAGACCCCGTAACGACCACTGCCTACAGACTGCTGTGCACGATTGCACTCTTCAGGAGCACAACTTGAAGGATTATTTTACCTTACACAAATTTTGTTTATTAAATAGGTTAATAAAATGATACGTCGCTTCTACAGTTTGTATTTGGGGATATTGACACGTGTATATTTGAAGAAAATTAACATTTTGTGCAATAAAGATTATAGCGTGATAAGCAAAGTATGTTAAAAGTCAAGTGTCTCTATAAACAAACTCTCTCGATTGGACCCGTGGGTGTTGGAAGCAAGTACCTCGCAAAATATACTCTTTACGCATCAATAGAAACACTTCACCTACGTTTACAGTCACTTCCGTTTCAAAATGTTCAGTCACTTACGGTCACGAATTTTCACTTGTGGTGGTGACAATTAGTGCAGATGAAAATGCAATGCATGTTTGAAGTTTTATCTTTAAAGTTGAAAATTACACGTTTTTAGTCAGATTTCAAACTAATTAAGAAAATTGTAAGCATAATTTGCTTAATTTTGTCAAAAAATGTAAAAAATCATTAAAAAACTAATTTTTCCGATAAGTTTATGCAATCAAAGAAATCTTAGTAACAACAGCGGCAACTAAGACTGAAAATAGCAGCTGATATGTGACAATTAAAATGCTGTTAAAATCGTGACCAGATATAATGCAGCAAGAATATAATTTCAAATATGAAAGAAGGGTTAGACAAGAAGAATTTCAAGTTTTAAAAAGATTGCTGATGCTGAAAAGGACAGTTTCTCTGCTGGTTTTGCTGTATGCAGTCCCATTGCTATGTCACTATTTTCAATTTTTTCAAACGATTAATTATTTAGCATTAGTTCTTAACTTTTTTTGGAGCAGGGACTCCTAAAATATCCTAGTAAAATCTAAGGGCCCATTAAGAAGAAATATATTCTGGGCGATATCAACTAGTCATAAAAGTCGATTAACTCATACCGTAGTTGTATTGGGTTTACATCCCCTTAAATCATCTCTTTGGATCCATAAGAAACCCCTGATTTATGGGTTAAAAAATAAACAAAAACATAGAGAACCCCTAGCGCAAAAAATCAGTGTTATTAAAAAAGCTAAACAAAAGCATCTAAGCGAACTATCTAACACAAACAATCAACAATTCTCTACATAGGCTAATCTATATTTGAGCAGAAGCGCAATAAGGGTGTATGACTGGGTCGATCGTCTCCCCTTCCCAAACGTCTATAACACAGAACAGTCTCCTTTTGCCTAACCTTAAGTATCGAAATGTCCAATGTCCATTCATTATTATGCGCATAGATCCCGCTCCCCCTACAATACATAAAAATGGTAGACCCGACCCTGGGTTTAAGTATAACTATAGTCTAATTCAGGGGTGGGGAACCGACAAAGCACAGCGGGTCACGTTGATAGTATAATATATTCAGCGGGCCACATTTACTTTTAATTTGTAAATTATGTCATAAAAACAGGTAATATTACGTCGCAAATGCATTAAACATTCATGCTGAGTTTATTTTTTACCAAAAAATCAGAGATTTTTGAGCAGTTTTCACGTCACAAATATAGCACGTAGCTAAAGTAAAGCAGTTTTTAAGAAATCTTAATGTTTGTCTGTTCTATCAGTACGTCGTAAACAGTGGCGTAGCTAGAGGTTCTGCCGCCCGGGGCGGTTCAAGAAATTGCCTCCCCCAAATGCAGTGGTGTATTCAGGATTCAGCCAAAAGGGCGTCTGGGGGCTACGCCCCCAGACGCCCACGAATTTTTGCGGTTTTCGCATAAAAAACACTCTTTTTAACACACTTTTATATCGAAAAAGGGCATGCAGTGAGTGCAGTCACCACTAGCGTAGCCAGAATTTTGCAATGAGGGGGGAGGGGGATTGAGAATGACATCACATTTGATTATACGTTGTTTACAGGAGTGGATCCAGAACGTTTTGGTAGGGTACATGTAATTTTGAATTAGGTTGACTAAATGCAAAGACGTTTGAACTCGGAAACGGGCGTAAATAAGCCTTTTGAAAATGTTTCATGTCAGGGGCGTACTCAGAAATTTTTGATGGAGGGGGCACCAATTTTCGTCACTTTTTTCAAGCGCATTTTTTCCGGAAGAGTTATTTTTAAGCATCTTAAGTGCCAAAAACGACTCTAGGGGGGTCCGGGGGCGTGCTCCCCTGGAAAATTTGCATACTACAATGGCCATTTTAGTGCTGTTTGAACAAATTTTACGGAAAGTTCGTCATATTTTGGCCCCTAACTTTGAGTGCTTCACCAATGATGCATTTTGTTCGCACAGTTTCGATTATGTATGACGTCATTTGAGGCTCACTGGGGAGGGGGATTGTAACCCCCAACCCCCCCCCCCTTCCATCCCCCCCGGCAATGCCACTGGCAGTCACTATAGACAATGCAAAAACATTTTCGGAGTTTATGTCTAAAAGCAGAAGCTTAGCTAAAATAAGTGAAAGGAGGCTGCAACCGTTATTAGTTTGAGAAATTATAGACTGAATGGCACCGTGCCCCCCCTTGCGTGCGCTCATGTCACTTGCGTAGTACTGCCTAGTGCCAACACTGCATTCGCACGCTGAGTGTGAGCGATTCAAATGATGCAAATACGAAGAAGAAAACAGTGCACAATTGTGACATAATACATATTATAATCAGATCTTTTTTATACTCGCGGGAATACACCAAAGCGTAAACGAGATGGCGAGGCCCATTACCGTAACTTTGCGCCTGGGCAACACAGTAAGATGATTTACGATTAGCAAATAAGCAATATAGCCAAGTAATAGTTGGTCATAATAACTAAAAAAAATAAGTACATAAAGCTTATCCAAAATGCCGCCCCCCCTCCCCTTGTTAGGCCACTGGTTGTACATTTACAAAATTCTGACGCGGGCCACATGTTTTCCACGGGTCTCAGGTTCCTCATTCCTGGTCTAATTAATATGTTTTATAAACTTACTTCTGGCATTTCTTCTCACTCGAACCAACGTCGTTCGTTCTTCAATATCCTGTGCCTGCGCAGCCACCGCAAAAATAAGCAAAACAAAATATAATTTCATGATTTTTCTCGTGAAGTTTCGGATGCAGTCTTTTTGCTGCTCTTTTTGAAAGCAAATAGAACTAAAAATATGTCATCAGAGCTTTCCAAAATATCAATTTTTGTTCTTCGGTCTTCTTGCTTTTAAGTCCTTTTCAAACCAAGTCAGCAATTGAAATGAAAATATATTTGTCAAAAATTGACTCGTTTTATTTTCAGCACGCAGTTTTTCAAAACGCTGTATGAATAATTAGTTTACAAAACCGTCTGAAAAAAAAAAAGTTAAAGCGTTAGGCTACTTAAAAATGCATTTTTCCGGTACTAATGTGTTTTGGAGTGCCCCAGACTGAAACGCATTCTTTGCAAGACGAGCTAGTACGACATTTTGCTTGATTGTAGCTAGGCTTATATCGTGACTACACGGCTAAAATCATTTTCCTAAATAATATGTAAATTTTTACTAAATACCTCGTCCTGCTGTATAAATTGAAAACAAATCTCTACGTTTATAGTCTTTATTTGCTGCTTTTTAATTAAAAAGGCCCAGCAGTCTATTCAATTACGTCGTTTCGGCTCATGATTACGTAACAGCCTGTTGTGAGCTGCATCAATCTTTGCTTATATAGTCCGAGCCAAACTAAACATGTTGCCAAAAAATGAAAAAAACGCCCAATTTTTCAGAATTTTTAAGTTCGATTTTGGATGGTTCTGTCATTAATTGCCGTTTCATTGTGTTATTTTTGACTATATTAGTTGAAGTACACCGCCAAATATGAAGCACTGTTAAGCCACACGTCAAAACAAAAGAAACAAGAATGAATTTTTGGCTTGCATTAAGTCTCGCCAACGTGAAGAAATAAGTTTTAAATAGAACTAATTAAACGGTGTTTTTAAACCAATTTTTACAATAATAAAAATGCGAATTGTATTTTAGCCAAAAACTTCAAAGCCAAAACTTAGGTTTTTCATTACCGGTATTTCAAGTTGTTTTTGAAGTGTTTTGATAACGCAATAATTGTAAACAATGCCAAAAATTGATACATTTTGGCAAATTTTGAGCTTGTTTACGTAGCAACTTTGCTTTTATTAGTTGTGTATCATTAACTTTATGGACAGAACTTATAAAAGTGAATGTTACATTTCTTGAAGTGGTATTTGAATTTTTGGTCTTTTAGTATTTAAGCGCATATTTATCCTCCTATCACGAGAAAGCGATCAAAGCACTATAAAGAGCTGGCTTAGGAGTAGCGGACCACCTGTCTGCCATACCAAGATGGGGAAATCTCGCTAAGTGCCTTTCCCAACAGCACAACAAATAAACTTGCCTGCTTTTTCTCCATACTATCCCTTAGTGCTGAGCGTCCAGTAGGGAAGTTGTAAATACTGATTTTACAGCCATTGGTTTGACCCGCATTGCTCCATAGGCGGACGCTCTAACCACTTGGCCATGGTAGCCTAACCATGCCGGGGCGGCCAAAAGTCCTTACCCATTTATCTTATGTATCCAATATATCTGTGTGATATCCTTCCTTTTCGATGCATGACATCATGCGACGCCATGTTCTGTGAGACATTTTTCTTAACAATGCAGGGTTTGTTATTGCAAATGCTGTAATAGCAGCTGCTTTCAATTGCTCATTGGAGTGATAACGTTGCAGACGATATCCTCATGTGTCCCCAAAGAGAGTTATCGCATGTTGCCAAGTCTGGACTTCTTGCTGGCCATTTCATAGGTGCTAGGGGTTTCAACGTCAACGGTATTATAAATTTCCTTCGAAAGCAAGAAAGAAAAATATAAGAATGGATGAACTAACGACAACATAATAAGTATGAGTGGGCAGGGACTTTTGGCCAAACCTGCACAGTAGCATACAGAAATCTTTAGCTGTTCGTGGACATATCAGCATCCATCGTTTAATTAATTTATTAAATTACAGTACTAACGCTTCAACACAAAATGTTTAGCCTACTTGCATAGTAATTCAATATTAAAATGACTGAAGACAAAAGTAGTTTTAAATTTATAAAGTAAACGGTGATTGAGATCTCTTTTTGTGTAATGATTCGCATACTTTCAGCTCTGTTTCGCGTTGTTAGTCAAGTCAACAAGTATGAATGAAAATGCAACACATAAGCTTGTTAATGAAAATCTTGAAAATGATTGTTTGCGGATGTAGGAAGGAACCAGGGGGCTCTAGCCCATTTTTTTTTTTCTACCTTAAATTTTCGGTTCAGCGTGTTCGATATATTTGGTGCTTTTGGACTCACAAACTTTAAAATAACAATTTTTTATTCTTAGCTCCCAGTCCTAGAAAATATCTTGGATCTAACCATGATCATCAAATTCATGATCACTCGCTCCTCCTTCGAAAAAAAGAAGGAAACGAATGAGAATCAGCGTGAAAAAGCAGTCATGCAGCTTATAACACCTTTGTCCTATAACAGTCGGCCCATGGGTGAGAAAAAGTCCTGGAGGGCCGGTAGCCTGGTTTGGTCCAAGGCATAGGTAGACATGAAAATATCTTTACGTAAAATTGTTCCCATGAAAAACAAGGTTAATATGTACGTGAATTAGTACATATTTACGATTGCTACAAACACGAATTTTAGCGTCATTTTTCTCTCTAAAAACAAAGATCTAGCAAATACACTTTCAACAGTAATGCGACTCTACCATTGATTACGTTAACGTTAAAATCGTGCTGATCGTCATATAAGTTTAAAGCTGTGTTACCGTTGAAGTACCAATTCACGAACATTAACATGTTTTGACGAAAAAACGCACGCTCTAAACAATGTAGACGTTAAAAAGTACAATTCACTTTTTAAAGTTTAATGTGTATGAGTCAATATCTCTGACAAGCAAACTCAATAATTTTAAGCTTAAAATAAATCAAAAACGCACGCCGTTGAGCTCGTTAGGATCAAAGCAGTTCAAAATATTTCTGTCTTCATTCTTGCTTTTGAATTCGAGCCTTCAAAAATGTAGGTCTTTTCGCAACTTTGCATCTGTTTTTGAGTTACGTTTATTTGATTTCAGGCTATATTACAATATAAAAGCGCATGATTTTAATGATATTCTGATGACTGTTTCCGTTTTTGTGCCTACTCATGAATTCACTCATATAACATTACGCGATTATTATACTTCATAATAATAGAATAAGAATCGGCAACTCTCTCCAAAAAATGAACCTGAGAAAAATTAATTACTTTTTTCCAACTCCTAAGCAATTATTATGAAAGAGTTATCTCAACTAACGACCGTAAATTTTCATTTCTTGATAAATGATCAAATTAATTTTGTGCAAAAATGGCGCTTCAAAGTCAAATCGTTCGTAAATTTGATAAACTGTATTAGCAGCAACTGGTAATACAAAATATCTATGAATAAGAACACATTACACCTGATGAGTCGTTGCCGACGAAGCAGTTTTTAAATATTTATAGTTTTAACTGTAATTTATCCTGGTGATTTACAGCATGCAAACATCTTACGTAAAAAGCTTCTACAATGAAATATAGGATTTTTTAACCATCTTAGTTTCGCAAGTAAAGTGCCCATAGCTTTAGTTTGACGGCATCAAAATATTTACTCTCTTAAAGAGTGGTTCTCGCCTTTTTCCAGTTTGTGACTCCCTTCTAGAGAATCTCAACAGAGCTGTGTCACCCTGCTCAGCAATAAAATTTTTTGTCGGCTTTTCATTCACAATAGCTACAGCCGTCCGCTGGTCTTAATTAAGTGTTTAATTAACATAAATAAATCATGCGTTTATGGACTCCTGGTTAATAAACCCTGACCATCGGTTGAGAACTCCTGTTCTTAAGGCTTCATTATTTTACATATCACTAAGCTAAAGGCATACCGATGCCAATTAGTCAGCGACATGGCCTAGCGATACCGCGCGCAGGTGACAGATCCTACGTGACGGGTTCGATTCGCGGCTGGAGCCGATCGCATTTGACATATGTAACGGGTGGCTGCTGACTCGAAAAGCGCAAGCTCACTTCGCAGTCTCCATCAATTACTGTTGAATTTTCGGTTCAATATAATTTGAAAATAACCTCAGTTACTAATCATTAGTTTTTGGTGCAACTTGACTGAACATCAAACTCAGGCTTTCAAAGTGCTAAACTAAGGCTCAAATGTTTTTATTGCGCCTCGGTCCTCTCTGACATCGGAAGAGTAAATAAAACTATTAAAATCACTACAGCGTAGCAGCTGACTGAGTTTAGTTTCTAGTTGTCAAGCTGTCCAGTGTCACCTTAAACAACATTTCAGTTCGTAGGCCTAAAGTTTCTTTTACAAAGTCGGTGGTTCTGGATGGACCAATAACTTTTACTCATTAATAGATTGAACTTAAATCCTCTTGACTGCGACAAAAGCTGTTATGAAAGTGATAAAATGAATGATATAACCTCAAATGTATTATGCGCAAGACTATGATGCGTATTTCACACTAGAAGCGAAAAGCATGTGACTGAAAATCCAACATGGCTGCCAAGTTCTCAGTTTCAAAATTTACTAAATTATTATTTTTATTATTGGCATATTTATCCTCCTATCACGAAAGAGCGATCAATGCGCTGTACGAGCTTGTTTAGGAGTTGCCGGCCATCTGTCTACCACACTAAGATGGGGGAATTCCGTTAAGTGGCTTTACCAACGGCACAACAAGTAAACTTGCCGGCTTTCTCCACACTGTCCCTTAAATGCTGAACGTCAAGCAGTGAAACTGTGAATACCAATTTTTAAGTAATTGGTTTGACCCGACTCGGAATCGAACCCAAATCTACCGATCCAGAAGCAGACGCTCTATACCACTCGGCCATCTGAACGGTACTAAATAGCAAAATGTGGTTGCAATAGTCTACACTCTACATGTACTAAATAGCGAATCACTCATAAATACTTTGAATTAAATTTTTGTACTGTAGACAATTTTACGACCGAAGTTTTGCAGAAAAACGCTTTTAGGGTCGAGTGGTCCGAAATTACTTAGTAACCACAGTAGCTTCCAATGTGTAACAACGAAACAACTAATTATTCCTCTTTTCAAAGCAATTTTCGTACAGCAGCAGAACAAATCAACCATGCAAAAAGTAAAAGCATTATTTTTCTTGGACTAAGCCGGGAATATAACCCAAATATCACGTTCTACTTTTAAAGGTAAACAACGTAATAAGAGTACCGGTCTGCATCGACTGAGGTATAGAAGTTGTCTTCAAATCAAGATTCACCCCAAGTCGCTAGCACTGTGTTAAAAAAACTGCAAGAAACTCATTCTTCTGCAAAAAACGTGCGCATATTTCTTGAAGTATTCTCTGCAAAAATTTTCACCCGAAATTTTAAATGTAAACTACATGGCCTATTTTTGCAGGGAAACAACCTGATATTTTCTAACCTCAAAATACATGCTGAACGTTAAAATATAAACTAACGATTTTTACTAACGTTTGGGTCAATACAGGACATAATATCAGGCTTTGTGATAATTGTTTTCATTAATTACTGCCTTGCAAGATCTGATAAATACACTATTTATTGTCATAATTGCTAGATTAATTATTATTTGTTTAATTGACCATTACATTTTGTTGAAATAAAATATGCCTTTTAAATCCACCTGTCTTTTCTAAAATACTGCATGTCTGTATTGTAATAGGTCAAAGTAATACAAGGCACATGCACTGCTGCTGTCCCTGTCCGCTGTGCACTATATGTAAAATAAATCATCGCTATCGAAGATTTCAAGTATTTCTTATTTTTTTCCGCGCCAGTATTTTTTTGTTCTTTTTCATGACGTCACACATTTTTGGCGCTTGTCATTTTTTTGAATAAATTATGATGTTTGCTTTTCTCAAAATCGAGAAGGAAATGGTACAAGCTTTTTTCTTCATTTCAGAAATACATCTTTACATGACGACGCTAATGTTATCCATTTCTTTTCTCAACATTTGAATCAAGTTAGTTGAAGTCGATGAAGTAATAAGTCTATTAAACGCTTTGTCATTTCGACGGAAATGGCAAATTGAAAAGTCAATAAAGGCCCAAATTTAAAAAATATTTCTTCCGCCTCCTAACAAAAACATGAAAGTTTTTTCTTTAACACTATTTTGCTAAAATACTATTTTTGGATGAAGTTATGCGATTCATTAAGTGTTGACATTAAAATTTTGTCATATTTTACTAATCTTAACTAATATGGCCAGTAAAAACTGATTTGATGATTAACGGAGCTTGTGCCAGAACGAAAAATATTTCCAGCCATTTTGATATAATCATTGCACTATTGCTGCATTGCAATGATTATGACACTTCTCACTTTAACCGAAAGAAATAACTGAGGTTCTTTTCAAATCATTGAACTGACTGAAAATTGAATTGTAATTGAGGGAGATAGCGAAGTGATTTTGCGCTCTGATCTAGTCAGGCAGCAGCCACCCGAATGTGTGAAATGCGATTGGCTTCACACGTCCATCAAATATCAAAAAAATCAAATCTTCAATATACTCGCCGTACTTCGCCGAAGCATGTAACGAGTGGCGGGGCCCATCTCCGCGGCTAAGCGCCTGTGCAACGTAGCTCCAAAGACATCGCAGCGGTGGCGAGCCATGGGTTGGACGAGCTTGCTCTGTGACCTCCATAAATTGCTACCGTTACACAGGTTCACGACTCAGAGGTTAAAAATCGCAGTTGTAGATGCTATTCTAAAGTAGGTCAGGTCATTACATGCTATAGTCTATCTTAGAAATTCGGTGGCCACTTACAATACTGCTCTTTTCGAGCGTTATTTATAAGCCTATTCTGCTGATAGTGTCTGGGTTTTAGGCTGAAACAACAAACTATGCAAAAACTAGCTTGCAAGTGGAAGCACATGAGCAGTTTTTGCATAAACCTGTTTTTCAAATGGCAACATTAAAAGATAAGTTTTAGTTGCACAAAAATCACGTACGGCGGCAACCTTAATCAAAAATTAAGTCGTTATAGTTGACATTCATGCAAAATTTCTAAAAACTTTATACTTTAGACAACGGTTGCACCTGAGAAAAGCTAGATGACATTATAGCAGACACATTTTCTGCTTAATCAGACATCTATGCTTTATTATTCTCTGGCTGGCCTCTTTTTTTTTTTGGACTCAAACTTAAATTTCTCCGAAACAGGTAGCTTTTAAAATGCAAAAAATTAAAAGGAAACGGTTGAAGATCTGAGAAGTTTCTATGTGCTTTACAGCAAAGTTACATCTCCAACAACCGGTTCATATAAAAGCAAGGAAGTTTTGAATACATTTTTAGCAAAAACTATTGGCCTATACACAATTACACATGGTCACGATTTTACCTGCTGATTTAAAGTCAGGTATAGCCATGGTGGGCTCGTTTGACGAGAAGAACATTATATGCTGTGGTTCCACTAGAGGCCGATTGCTTTCCAATTATTGCGGATTGTCTTGCATCAGCAATCGCTGACAATCGGAAGGAATCTCATCGGAATCAGGGAGAAAAAACGAAAATTTTTTTTTCGACTTTTGTCAATTCTTCTTGATCCTAAAAAACGTTAGAAACCTCGCTCGCCCCGATCATAGATCAATCTTCAGCAACTGTAATAAGATAGCAACGGAACCGTGGAGGGACAAACCGAGATTCACTTGGAAATGAACGTTATTTCCCGGTTTTCTTCAGCATTTCTGCATTAGCTGATAGTGGATTTCGATTTTTGTGAATGCATTTAACTGAGATTATTTCGAATTATATTGAACCGAAAATACAACAGTAATTGAGGGAGACTGCGAAGTGAGCTTGCGCTCTTCGAGTCAGCAGCCACCCGTTACATACGTCAATTGCGATCGGCTCCAGCCGTGAATCGAACACGCCACGTACGATTTGTGACGTGCGCGCGGTACGGATAGACCATGTCGCTGCAATGTCACTGACAAGTATTTAGGCTACGTAAGAACGCAAAAACTCTAAACTACTGTAAGGTATAGGCATTGGTTTAAATTTTTTACAAGCCGTAACTAAAGAACATAATTCCTCCAAATTACGTGTCGCTTGGTACAGGCTTGTTGTTTTTTGTGTTCTTTTTTTGTTTTATTTCCGGTTCCGCGAAGTGCAGTTGATGGCAGGCAATTAAGATAAATGGTTATCAGCTTTTGAGTTGCAACGTGATACTGAGACGAGATTTGAAATTTTTGCCGACCTGTAGCACGTATTAATGGCACACGGCTGCATTAATACATTTTTACAAAAACGGAAATTATTGGAAAATATTTTTTAATATTTCGCATGTATGATTAATTGCAATTTTCCAACATCTGTGACTTGCAATTATTAAAATTTTCATTAAAATATTGACCTACCAAGAATTTCGGCATCGAGGGTACAGGGTGGCCCAAAAGTAGGTATACAGTTAAAAGTGAATGAAGGTGCGTAAATATGTGAGTAATTTATATATAATAATTTTATAATTTATATGTGTAAGTATGCGTAAAAAAGTGAATAAAAGAATAAAAGTGCCTAAATGAGAACTACAAACCTACTTTTGGACCTAAACCCTACTTTTAATAACTGTATACCTACTTGTTGGCCACCCTGTATATGCCGATGAGGACATTCAGCCGAAACAACCATGTTCGTGACTTTTTTAGCGGCAAAAATACAAGCCTAATTACATCTTCTGTATCATTAACTTAATGAACTAATGATGTTCTAATTAGCAATTTACTGGGTCATACATTGTTCTGTTCCTAATATTTAAAAGGTCGCAGATGAAATCTTGCCCAAATAAATATGTTCGTATCTCAAGAGCATCACGGCATCAGGGTAGGCCTACTGTCTAGACTCAACTTAGGCCTTGATAAATTGCTGCAATTCTAGAATTGGCCAAAGGTAATTTTCACACGTATAAATACAGTCCTGACATTTGTGACGCAATCATGACGTCAGACAAGTAAGATTGTTTTAAGAACAAGAACTAGGAAGCTGAACGTGCAGTAATAGCGTAATGCAAGCGTGTAAACTGAATATCAAAAATGGAAAATCCCCTTTTCTGGAATTATTTCGCTGCAAAATTTGACGTTTTGAGTCATTGTTACTATAGATACTCATCAAGTTGCATAACTATTTCATGATTTTTTCCCGTTCTGTGGTTACCTAAGCAGACCGAGGGCAAAGCCTTACACCAATTGTAAAGGGCAAAATTTATCGACCCTCCCAGTGGCAAAGCGATAAATTTGAAAAAAGGGGGGAGCTGGCATATTTTAGTCACTTTACAACATTTGTCAATTTTTACTGGAAGGCCCAGTCGAAATGGGAGCATGGCACCGTGTCCCCCATAAATACGCCCCTAAATAGGCTTTCCTCACCCATCAACACCTCATTGCTATGGATTGGGGCTACCTCAACATGGGTTTGCAAAAATTTCCATCCTTTGGCAAAGTTTGATCTAATACGATTCAAGTAGTATTGTGCATTCTTTTTTTTTTTCTTTATTCTTTCTCTCCGTAATATTTTCAACAAAAATTAGGGCGGCACAACACCATTACACCGAGCCAAAGAATCGATAAGCTATTACCCCCTCAAATGTTGCTATGTGACTGAAATATACTAGATTTTTGATACCTTTGCAGTTTATTGCCCCTCCCTCCCTCTTTTTCTCTCCCCCCCCCTTTTAAAATTTCTCTCCTTGCCGCTGGACCGAGATTATTAACCTCTATCGATTTTTTAGCAAAAACAATCGCGTTGCATGAATATTATATTTCATTGAAAAGCATCAAGTTTCCATGGACCAATCCAAGAAAATTAAACTTATACTTTTTACACAATGATTAAGTGCTTTGGGCAATGAAAGCAAAAAAATCGATTTCGTTACGTAACCTTATATGTTTACCCTGACGAAATGCTCTTTTTGCCAAAAATATATTTCATTTTGGGTAAAGTACTTAAGATTTAGACGTTTTTTTTTTTTTATTTTTATGGCAAACTGTAACTTCACGTATTTGGAAAGGAAGTGCTGTTGGCCTAATATTATTTGATTTTGGCAGCAAAAAGAAAATCAGTCGCAACATTAAATCTTTTATTAACTCCGGTGTGTTGAATTTTTTTAGCTAGACGCAGCATGTCGCGATAACTGAAGCATTTTTTACGAAAAAAAGTTTTGCAAAAACGCTCTGATCTAATTGAACTACAATTTTTGATCCTAGAGCTAAATTTAAATGAGTTTTTTGATTGATTTTAAATTTATTGCCCAAAAGTGCTCAAAACATTATTGCAATCCACCTGTATAAGTTCCCGACAGTCTCTGGAAAATCATGTCATAATAATCGCGCATTAGCTGTAGCGTTTGATTGATGTGATTGGTTTTTCGATGTCTTTAGTGGTGGACAAGAGCAGGGTATAAATCTTGTTTCGAAAGACGCAACAGCGCACGCTGCAATGGGTTCGCACAATTTTTGCTCAAATTTTGAACTGCTGTTTTTCTATTGCTTGCTGTTTAGACTTGATGACAACTTCAATAAACGCGTGATTGCTCCCACTTTCAATGACTAACACAAAATTCATTTTTCAATGTAGCGTATACAGCAGTCATCGACGAATGCCGATGGATGGGGGGGGGGATGAGTAAAGAGACCACCGTTAATGTGAGGCATACCTCTAATTTGATTCAAGGGGCAGCAACAGAAGACAGTCTTTTGCCACCAAATACCTACTTTATGACATCTACCACTTAAGACCTTTTTCAAAGATCAACTGGACGGAAGAACAATAACTGTTTTGCCTCCAGCCCTCCCCCCGAAATTTGCTGCTGGTGGCATGTAAGCATAGCTTGCTTATCAATCCGAACTCGGTCTAATAAACTTGATAATTTCGCTTACACCAACTTGACAATTCCAAGTTCTGCGCTGTTTGTTCTTCCGGTACGGTAGCAAAACGGAGACAGAAAAATCTACTCTCTAATTTTATTTTTGACGTTTCGCTTGGCTATGAACGCCAAGCTTCTTCAGAAAATACAGTGACTTGAGAAGGAAATCAACCCAGGTTGATAACAGTAAAACGTAGTAGCACTAATTGAACTGAACTGCTTTACGTTAACTGAACCAGCAGCGCAGAACTGGAGTTAGCTTAGCTAGCCTAGACTACGATGTCCGGTATACAACTCCAATAAAATCTTCCCCACTATGCGTGTTGATAATTCCACTTGACTTGATAATTCAACTTGCAGGTAATTCAACTTTGCAACGTGATAATTCAACAGATAATTCAACATGATAATTAAAAATAATTGATAATTCCAATTGACTTGACAATTCAACAGACTTGATAATTCCACTAGCAGAAATCCCCCCGCTAGGTCATAAACAAAGTGAAACGGGTTAAAGATACCTGCTTTTTCTGCGCATTGCCAAGTTCGTGATCTTTCTCTTTCTTTTTTACAGATTATAATATTTATCATCTTGACCTTTTTTTTAAGTAATTTTTCTACATCTCGCTTTCGTGATTATACTGCATTACATTAGCTCATACACTGATAATAATTTGAGTTGTTTTGAAGCAGTTTCGTTTTGAGACCTGAGTGTCTGAACATTTAGCACCATAGGGGTGCAAAAATTTCTAACATGAACAGTTTACGAACCAAAATTAGGCTACCTAATATGTTCTTTGGTATGATTAGTCTTTTTAACAAGTAATTATTGTTAAAATACATCAAGGAAATGGTGCTAGTACGTGTACATAAAAGCAGACAGTGAACACTGTTGATGCGAGAGTGACGGTTATGTACTCAAGGCAGTATATTTGCCCGTGAAGGATTCTTTGCTTGTGGTTTGTAATTACAGTATACCAGTTGTAAGAACCCGCCAAAACCCTCTCTACCAAACCCGTTCGCCGGTGAAACAGCGGGAGACAAGGCAGGCCCTGTGTCTGCGCACGCAGCTCACAAAACATAGTGACTGCCAGCGCTTAGGTCACAATTTGTGACGCAAATGCAACAGCGCAAGTACCAGTATGTCTGCATTCCCTTACTGCTGACAGTGAACAGTACAACTAGCACTCTGTTTTTGCCTTTTAATATTTCAAAGGTAGTTAGTTAGACCTGCATAAAATTCGATAATACAGCCTACACAATCCAGAGTTTTTTTTATCTTTTTTGAGGTAACGTACCTTAAGACAATCTAAAAAAATATATGGATTCCTTGATGTTAAAAGAAACATTTCACGACCATTATCAAGTTTAGTGGTACAATTTCGTACAAGTGGATAATTATATAAAGCTCATTTTCCATGGATCTTGGCTTCATAATGGACCCCTAACCCAGACCAAGTCTTATACTATGCGAGCGAGCTATAGCCTATTCATTCTTTTCAAGTTCACTAGCTCGGATGAAAATTATTTTTAAATACTTCGTGCGCTATCAGTTTTAACAGCTCAGATGGCCGAGTGATAAGAGCTTCCGCCTCTAGAGCTGTAGACTCAGGTCTGATTCCGAGTCGGGTCAAACCATTAAACCAATGAGTTTAAGATTGGTGTACTGTGCGAGCAAGCTATAGCCTATTCATTCTTTTCAAGTTCACTAGCTCGAAAAAAAAATCATTTTTAAATACTTCGTGCGCTACCAGCTGTAACAGCTCAGATGGCCGAGTGGTGAGAGCGTCCGCTTATAGAGCTGTTGACTCGGGTCAAACCATTAAACCAATGACTTTAAGATTGGCAAACAACTAAAAAGCAATGTCCTTCCTGGCTTACAGGACGGGAAGTCATGACGACTTCCTCTTGTTGGGTCAGAGGCTATAACAGCACTCCACTTCCAACAGTGCAAAGCACTCCAGTAAATCGTACCGTAGAGCGAGGCAGCGCTGTTTCTGGCTAATAGACTTCATCAGCCGCTCTCAGGTATAAAGCATTCATCTTCCAGGACGAATGATCTTGCCTGGATCACTCATCCCTTCGGATAAATATTTCTTAAAGAATTTAACTTTTGTGGTACGCCTTCTACTCGTCTGGCTACATCACCATTCCAGTCAAATTTACTGTAAAAATACACCATTCCAGTCAAATTTACGGTACGATTTACTGGAGTGCTTTGCACTGTTGGTGATGGAGTGCTGTTATAGCCTCTGACCCAACAAGAGGAAGTCGTCATGACTTCTCGTCCGGTAGGCCAGGAAGGACATTGCTTTTTAGTTGTTTGCTCTTCACCCTGGCCACGTAAAGAGTTTGACTGGAATGGTGACGTAGCCACACGAGTAGAATGCGTACCACAAAGGTTAAATTCTTTAAGAAATATTTATGCGAAGGGATGAGTGATCCTGGCAAGATCATTCGTCCTGGAAGATGAATGCTTCATAGCTAAAGGCGGCTGATGAAGGCTAATAGCCAGAAACAGCGCTGTCTCGCTCTACGGTACGATTTAAGATTGGCATTCACAGCTTCGCTGCTTGAAGCTCCGCATTGAAGAGACTGTGTGGAAAACAAGCGGGCAAGTTTCACTTGTTGTGTCGTTAGGAAAGGCACTTGATTACCCCACCTTAGTGTGGTAGACAGATGGCCGGTAACTCCTAAGCGAGCTCGTTATAGCGCTTTGATCGCTTTCTTGTAACAGGAGGATAAACGTGCCAATACAATTACGCTCAGCCAGCTGACACAGCATAGCTTTTATAGCTAGCCTCTGATCTAGTTTGCTTCTGTAGCCATATCTTTATCTTGCATGATTATGCAAGTTTGTCTGAAGGTTTAATTTGAAATTTACTAACTAGGATCTTAACTTTTACACTTAGTATTTACGATCAAAAATGTTTAAAAAATTCAATGATAGACAATTTGATAAATCAACAATCCGTAAATATTAATAGAATTTAATTGCAATCTAATTACCAATTTTTGGCCAATTTCATTGTGAATAGCGATATGCCGGCATTACGATTATGTACAATGACGCGCGTCTAATATTATTGAATTGTGTTGTGAAAAGAACAAAAAGAAGGGTTCTACTAAACACCGCAAAGGACTGAAACACCGCAAAGGACGACTAAGATCTTACTATTATGGTGCTTCGTACCCCCAGGACAGGGAGATACACGTACCCCAGTTTAAGAGTCCTTACCCTAGATCTTCTGAATGGTCGTGGTAAACCCCATTTACAGTGAAAACGAAAGAAACGCTTGACGAAATCGTAAATAAAACATCGCAATACAGTACAGTATAAATAATATTTAATTTGCTATATGTATTGAAAGTTTTTTATCCAACGATGTGAAATAAACGCTGATAGGCCTACTTTTAGAAACCTGCGTATTAAGATATCAATAAAATTACCAACAAAAGAGAATATTAAATCGATCAAGTTTCGGGAAATTGCTCCGGTAATTTTCCGAATCTCAGGAATCTCGAGGAATTCGAGATTACCGAAAAATTTTTGAAAAGTCTTCCGTTTCCCAGGAAGCTGAAAATCCGGGAGAAAGGGAAATCCTGCTACAACCAATGACCCTGAGCTACAGCAGTAGGCTTCTGGCTTGATGAACTTCCTTGTCAAAAACTTATCGTACTGCCACGCTGCCATCTCAAGCTCAGTCCACAGCACTTGCAATGAACGATGCAAGGACTCTAGACGAGAAATAATTAACACTAAAGCAGACAGCAGCAATTAACATTTCTGAGAGGTTTTAACAATGCTAATGTATCATCAATTATCCCAGATTAAAATTTTCACAAAACTTTGTTCAATATGACGTAACTATGATTTTCGTTCCGGATATTGAACTCAGCTGGTGGTTCCATGGTTACACTACATACTCGCACTGGTATGCAATACCTATGGCATTACTTTATAATTTGTTGTAAGTTTTAATATATGAAGTGAGTATGGAAATATAAAAGACAATCTTCCATTCCATTTTTCAAATCTTCCATTCCATTCTGAGCTTCTTCCATATTCCATTCCAAAATTCTCCTTCCATTCCATTCCATTCCATAGCGTGCTCTTATGCCCTTGCCCTGGTGTGCAGCGTAAATAAGTTTTCGTAATCACGGTATGAAGGATTTGAACCCTTGATCGTTGGATTACAAGTCCAACGCTCTACCCACTGAGCTGAGCAGGCTCATGTCATACCGCAGGCAGAATGATTAACTTAAATAGTAATTGGTTTTAATGAAAATAATGCATTAACACGAAGACAATTAAATAAAATTAGAGCTTTATCAATTTTCGAAAGATAGTGCGCATACAATTACACGTAGTTCGCTTAAGACAGGTCTACACCATGCTAATATCAAGCCGTTAATCAAGCGGTTAAGCTGGCAAGCTCTGACTTTCGGTCATCAATCTTTCTTTCTTTATTATCTTCGTAGGAGCAACCGCTGGTCGTTTGCAACTTAAAACTATAAAAATGAAAGATGGAGCTGCTTAGGCGCTTACAATGTGAATGACTTTGTAGAGCACCAGGCTGAATTCCAAGCGCGGAACTAACCCTGGGGTTCATTAACTTCTAACGCGTCGCAAAGACGCGTTAAGGCGATCCGTTCCCCCCAAATCAAATCAAAGTTTCATTGCACTAGATGTATTGCGCCGAAGCATGAAACCATTGGCGGGCTCATCTACGCGACTTAGCGCCTGGGCAATACAGCTCCGAAGAAACGTCGCAGCGATGGCGAGCGGTCGGCGACACTGTGCCGATTTGACCCGTCGGAAAGTTGAGCCCCAGACCTCCCGCAACGATAGCGATGTCTTAGCAACTGAGCAGTGAGCACCCAAGCACAAATACGATAAAAAGTATGTGACTCTTTTATATTGCCTATTGCTACTTGTTTCTTACCAAAATGTGCATAGATTTAGAAGGTTTGCATATGGAGAGGGGTTTTTGAGGTTCGATTCTAACTCGGGTCGAGCGAAAAAACTAAAAAATTGGAATTCATGATAACCACCTAGACATTTAGCTCTAATAAAACCGTGTATTCATTTGTTGAGCTATTTGGAAAGGCACTTAATGGGATTTTTCCTCTTTTGAGTGGTCGACTTGGTTAAGAGCGTCCACTTAGTAGCTGGTAGACTGGGGTTTTATTCCCAGTAGGGTCATACTAAAAACTATAAAAATAGTATTCGCAGCTTTCGCGCCAGGCACTCGGCACAAGCGGAAGTGCGAAGGGTTTTGTGTATGTGTTGTTCGTCATGTATGTCCCTTAGCAGCGTTCAATCATTCGTGATTGAAAATTGTAATGGGCCGACAACTGAAAATGGCCTAAACAATGTGTGCTTGCACCCGCTGTCCCGTACCTTTACCTTTACCATTTACTGCCAGATACATCACTAAAACTTGTTATTGCGTCTCCGTCGCTTTCTAGTTTTCGCCGAGTAAAAGATGCAAAAATAAAAAAAGGTTACCGCATAAGGCCTACTTGTTACTGGCATATATGGAAATAGTAAGTATGATTGATAAGGTTTACTTATACGAGGCGTTCTTACTCGAAGGGCAAAAAATGCAAAAAGCCCCTATCATGCAAAATGAAATTATCGCCGTGATGAAAATAATATTCTAGAACAGCTTGCAATTATTTTTTTAAGTGCAGTCTATCCTCATTAACTTAATTTCAAGAAAATTCCTTAGAGATGCCATTCATCACCATTACTGTAACTGAAGGGAAATAGGAACGTGCTTCTTCGTCCTGAGAAACTCTGGCGATTTTCATGACAAAACTCGCTAAAATAAACCGAAAAAAACATGTTTTTAAAAGCTTTTCACGTAATTCAAATAACAAATTTTTGTTTACAAGAAAAAACAACGGTATTACGTCATTTAGCTTATGTTTTATACTGCAGCACTAATTTCGTAGAATAAGCTATATAAGTGCACAAAGCACTCGTACGTATCGCAGTACTGCTGATGTAGCCTGCCCAGCGGATGTGCACTATGTTTTCAACAACGTTTAATTGGTTCTAGCTTCGATATAAACAAAATAATCAACCCTACTCTAGGTTCTAGCCCGGCATTAGGCATTGCTCGTCGTAGCCCTAAATACTTCTTTTTTCCAATAGGCCGCTTTGGCCTTATCCGGTTTGATGGTAGGAAAAAATCTGAACGGAAACTTTCTGTTGGTGGAATTGAGCAGGTAAACCTGAAGAAACTCTGTCTTCGTCTGACCACGATCAGTGACGCCACAAGCCTACTGATGCATGCAGACAGACAAAATGCATTAAAATTGCAGAGTTTTTTCCAGATTGTTTTTTGACAAAAATTACCTCTAGTAGGCCTACAAAATTTTGATTTACAGTAAAAAGTTTAAAACTAATCAAACATCGTCACGTAATTAGTTTCGTCATCTCTTCCTTCCTTTAAACGTCTACGATTATTGACATTTTGATGTTTTTCGTGTTTCGGGAAGTTTGCTGAGTTATGTGCAATATGTGTAATGTGTACGTCATTCCTCTAAACACGTATTTGAGTAAAAAATGATCTAATTTCCATTTAATAGTGAGTTTTTGTGTTTCTAATGCAGTATTTTATGCTTAAAATTTTGTTCCTTTTTGGTTTTCTTTTCTGAATTTGTATGATCAAATTTTTGTTCCATTTTTATACATTTTTATTCGGCTGCAATCACAAATTTGGAGAAGATTGTCATAGTTTTTCTCTCGCAAATCTTACAATGACGTCAATGAAACAGTAATGTCATTAGCAGACGCACATTACATTGGAACATGTTTTTCGAAAATGTTCCAAAAGTGTTGCAAACTGCAACTCCATTTTCATCATTTCCGAAAAACGAAATGTAAACGCCGTAAATTGCGTCAGCCTAGTACTTGAATGTTGAGTTATTTTACGTAAAAACGTTCACTCATAGTGACGTCACAATAGAATAGACGCACAGATCGACGTCAACAGCGTTTTTGGTAATGCGAATGAGCGCATTCGACTCAGAAGAGTGTTTTAATTTGCAGTAATTGCTGAAGCAAGTTTCTTCAAAATCCAACTATTTTGATTCGACCATAAAGTCCAATCAATCAAGGTTTTCCATCTAACTCGTGGGCAAGTAAAGTGGCTCAATTTCGAGTCATGTGGGATCACCAGCGTCATGACCTAGCAATACCGCGCAGACGACAGAGCCTTCGTGACGGGTTCGAATTACGGCTGGCGCCGATGGCATTTGACATATACACCGGATGCCCGCTGACTCGAAGAGCGCAATCTCATTTCGCGGTTTCCCTCAATTACGGTTGAATTATCAGTTCACAATAATTTGAAACCACCAGGAACCGGAAAATATACGGTTTCAGCTTCAAGCACACATTGTGCAGGCCATCTCAATGTCGACAGGTTAAAAACACCCATCAAGAATGATCGAAATTTGTTAGTGCACATTCCATACTTGACAAGCAAACCACACATACAGCAGGCTACCTAGCCAAAACCCTTCACACTTCCCGCTTGTGCCGAGCTCTTGCTGGTGTGGAAGTTGTGAATACTAATTGAAAAGTATGTCCTCAACCGGCTCGAAAATCGAAATAACATCTCAGTCTTCCTAGGGCAGACTATGGGGCGCCGCGTAAAAAGCTACGCAATATAAAATTTTGCATCATTTTTTTGGTTAAATTACATGCGATATCATATATTGTTGCAATTTATCTATATTGCTGCAATGAGTGTTAAATTGTTGCAATTTAGCTATATTGCTGCAATTTGTGTAAATTGTTGCAATTTATCTATATTGCAAAAAAACTTTAAATCGCCTTTTAATTGCCATGGTGATATGCTAACTAAAACAGTCAGTGTTGCCCTTTTCCTTTTTCCATGAACTCATGTAGTGTACTGGCGTGAGGCGCTGTTGTACTGACTGTGCAGTGTGCGCTTATGCTGTATGACTGAAACATGTCAGATTACAGTAACTTCTGTGATCTGTCCACAGAAAGCAAGTAGGCTATATCCTGACATTAGCAGATCAGCACACCGATACACCAGTAGCCAGTTACATACGGTAAACTGTAAAATTAAAAATGTCAAACTAGTCTACCGATATCGATATTTTGTAACTGAACAAACCCTAACTACATTTAACCCTAACAGAACCTAATCCAAACCTAACCCGACTGGACCTGGGAGCTGATACTAGTTGTTACCCCTATACCGGTAGTCTAGTCTAGTCTAGCTGCTGGTATTCCAAAGGATACCGGTACCAGTAGCTTAACAGTAGTAGCTTAAATGATTCATTTAACCAGTAACTTAGCTTAAATGTTTCAGCTAAACCAATAAGCGCACACTGCACAGTCAGTGCAACAGCGCCTCACGCCAGTACACTACATGAGTTCATGGAAAAAGGAAAAGGGCAACACTGACTGTTTTAGTTAGCATATCACCATGGCAATTAAAAGGCGATTTAAAGTTTTTTTTGGAATATAGATAAATTGCAACAATTTACACAAATTGGAGCAATATAGATAAATTGCAGCAATTTAACGCATATTGCTGCAATATAGATAAATTGCAACAATATATGATATTGCATGTAATTTAACCAAAAAAATGATGCAAAATTTTATATTGCGTAGCTTTACACACGGCGCCCCATAGCAGACCGCACGCTCTTGTCCGATTTTTGAAGCGTCGATGACAGTCTGAAAAATTATAAGAGATGGCGGAAGCCCAATTGCGCTACCTTACGTTTGTTGGGAATATATTGCATAAAGAGTATAGGACATACGTGTAAATTATAGAATGAAAGTTTTGCAAAGTTGGCAGTTCTTCCGATTTTTCTTCACTTTCATCGTCAATTTTTGAATTATGGTTACATTTGTAGGTTTAGTTAAAAGAAATAAAATTTTCAAAACGAAAAAACACTAACAATTTAATTCTCTTGTATATTCTAGCTTTTGAAAAAAAAATGAGCCATAAGAAATGATATTTAGTTTTGGTAAAGCATGAATAAAGATTGCGAAAGAAAATTTTCTTGGCCACTCAGAAATGAGTTTTAATTAAAAATTTGAACGCTTATTGGATTAAAAAGCGTAAATGGTCACGGTTATTGGCTAGATATTGAGTTTAACCTATTTCTCAATACTTTAAATTTATTAAACCAGCATAATTTTGTAAATATAAACGAAAGATAACTAAAACAAAAATCATTTGCTCTAAATTATTTCGCTTTCCCAAGCCTTTAACGTGTATTATACATCATCTCAGTTTTTGGCGAGCCCCAAAACAAAGGTATCCAATTTTTCTTCGTTGTCGTGCGGCCGAACACCCTCTTCGGATTAAGTGCAAACTGCTCTAATCCACATATCTACATCCTTCTACTACCGTGTTCCTGCATTTAAGTATGATTTAATAATGGTTTGTGTGTATTCCGTATGTAACCGTATCGTGTCTTTTGTGTGTAACTGTGTTTTGTGCATTGTGTGTAACATTCGAGTTTGACAAATGTTTGAGTCACATTTTAATCTGACTTTAAAAATTTTCGCTCAAGACTACTCGCTCCGTCGATGAGACCTAATAAGATCGATACAGTGGCCTTGAGGAGATTGGGTATAACAGGATCACACAGATTTAGGAAAAGACGTTTAGATTGAGAAGATCGTCACATCTCAATAGGTTTTGTTTATTTAATAAAAATTTAGTAGCGTATGGCTGTATATTTGAGGTTAATAGCCTTTACGTTTATTTTACCGGCAACTACGTATTTTCGCAATTTTAATCAAACTTAACAATTAGTGCCACCCTGAAATTATTAAAAACTACATAGTCAGACGGGATAACTGCAAAATTCACTTAAAGATCAATAAAAACATAGCTTTTCAACGTAAAATTCTAGATAAACAAAAGTTGTATTTTTGTATTTATCGATTTAGTGCGGTTTAATTTTTAATGATGTAAACAACCAATCTAGAAGGTTTCACGATTTTGCATCGACAAAGTAGGCTAAATATTTGGTGATTAGTAGTATTTCTTGGAGAATCCATACTATACAATTTAAAATAAAGATTTTCTATAAGTGATTTTCTCTTTAAATAAGATATGCTTGAACTTTATAACATAGAGGATTTTCGGAAAAAAGTTGAATAACAAAAAAGCTCTGTTGGAGTCGTCGGTTGTGGAAACTTGTCGTAAAAGTAAGAAAATGACACAACTGCTGCTTCCCTCATGAGAAATATGTTTTTTCGACAGCGTTAAAAATCTACGCGTCGCCAACGGCTCGCCCCCGCTGCCGCATTATTTTGGAGCTGTGTTGCCCAGGCGCTAAGCAGCGGAGAATTGGCCCCCCCCACTCGTTATACACGCTTCGGCGTAATACCGCGAGTATATAACAAAGATTTGATTTTGATTTTTTTATCTATAAAATAAGGAGGTCGCCAAAAAAATTCAAAGTAAAACTACGAAGAATAGCATCACCGTTAGGTGGTTCTGTAGATAGCCATATTTGCAAAGTAGCAAGCACCTTCAGAAGAGGCACAGACCCGTTTTAAAGTGTGCTTTCCGCCTATTAGTCTTATCCAGTGATTTTCAACCTGGGTTCAGTCCAGGTGTTCCGAAACTTTGCAATTTAGAGCTGGGTTCAAGTAAAATAGTACGTTAAATTAATGCACAGGGGTTCCTCGAGTCTGCGAAATGTTTCATCGGGGTTCCTCTCCACTAGAAAGGTTGATTACCACTCATCACATCAAAAGCCTAAAATCGAAAATAGCTTTTTCAAGTTTTTGGTTTTGCAGCTTCGCAAAAAATGTGTTGTTCTTTTCTTGCAGGGCTTTTCCAACAAAATGTGATTGATTGATTTTTTAATTTTTGTTTTGAACATATTTTCAAATTACGTAACATCAAAAACAAAATAATTATCATGATGTCAATATAGCTGTCGAAACCTATAATGGCGAACATTGTACAATGAGACAATGACATATTAGTTTTTCAATTATGAATGATAATTATTCAAACGTGCAGAAATGCACGTTCACTTTCTTACGCCATTACGCAATCACAATTTGTTTATTTGCACAAAAACAGATGAATTTGCACTCCAAACATTACATTTCCGAATTCAGACGATGAAGTTATGTAACATATCGGAACTTAAGATTAAAAATAAGAAGTATTGGAACTTACTACTTTGAACCAAGTTTTGTACAATTTAATCAAGATTTCAGAAGTCTTATTAAAATAAAATCGAAACCAAATCTTCATTATACTGGCGGTATTAGCCTACGCTGACTCATGTAACGAGTGAGTGGGCTCATCTCTGCGGTTAAGCAACTTAATGACAACACAACTTCGAACCCCGAAAAAACGTCGCAGCGGTGGCAGGCTGTTAGCGGCATTGTATCCATTTTGACCCCCCCCGGGAATCGAACCTCAGGCACCGATAATGATTTCTTAATCAGACTCTGGCACGGATAATGATTTTGGGACCGATAATGATTTCTGGCACCGATACTGGCATCTCTGGCATCGATAATGATTTCTTTATCAGTATGCTGACCAGTCGGTTTGTTTCTGAGGTACTTGGAGCTGAAAATTAGAAGTTTAACTTCGACCAGTCACGTAATCTTCATCGACTTAAAGATCGTTTCAAATGAGTGTTTATTGATATGTTTATGTCACTATTAGTGTGAAAACATAAAACTACTTTGTATTTTTCATATTTTGTTGCATATTCATTCCCCTATCCCGACGAAGCGATTACTGCGCCATACGAGCTCGCTTAGGAGTTGCCAGCCACACCAAGATGGGGGAATCCCGCTTAGTGCCTTTTCCAACGCCACATCAATTGAACTTGCCGGCTTGTTTTTCGCACTGTCCTTTTAATGCTGAGCGTCAAGCAGGGAAGCTGTAAATAACAATGTTAAAGCCATTGGTTTAACCCGACTCGGAATCAAACCCGAGTCTACATCTCCAGAGGCGGACGCTCTTACCACTCGGCCATCTGAGCTGTTATACATTTAGCAGGGGCGCCTAGAAAAATTTCGGGCCCCGGGGCAAAAATTTCATTTGGGCCCTTTGGCAAGTGGTGCCCCAAAATCACGTGATGAGCAAAAAAGGTCCTAACTTACGCAGATGTTCGAATTTCGGCCCAAAATAAAAAGAAACATCATCGCGTCCGCAGGCCGTAGTTTAAGCTGATGAATTTTGCATTCTAAACCTGACAATTTTGAACCCCGGGCCCCCCTGTGTTCCCGGGCCCTCGAACAGTGACCCCTTCAGCTCCCCCTCTCGGCCTGCCTGACTCTTAGTCGCGGAACAGAAGAGGGTGAAATGAAAATAGCCAATAAAAAAAATCAAATTCAATTCATTCAAACTTGAAAACATGATATTTTTAATATCTTTCTTTTGTTAGCAATTAGCACACCATATCATATATAAATTGCAAATAGCAATTTGAGAATTTTGATGTTAATTAGTGGCTTATTGTCAAGCAAATTGCAGTCGAGTGTCGGGTAAACTAATTACGCAATTATGTTGGCAGATAATTGTAATTTTGAGCCATTTCGAAATTAATTAAAAACTTAAATGAAGACATTGTGCGAGAGAACTTCAATTATGCGTTTGACATGAGAAATTTGCTTATAATTTCCGCAAAGGAGCGGTTTTTGTATCAACGTAGCAAGGTATCAATTTCAAAACTCGTTTCTACAAGATGGCCGATTGGAAAGAACATCAATCCCTAGAGGTAAACTATGGGTTTGTTTCAGAGTCTGACCAAACCACTCACTTTAATTTGATATCCTCAAGTTACCTGCTCGACGCTCAGCAATCAGGAGACAGGTTGGTGAACAAGTTTACTTGTCGTGCAGCTGAGAAATGCACTTTAGCGAGATTAGGGGCAACTTTAGTCCCATCGTTATAGTGCATACCCAGCTTGATCTTTTGGCATGTTTTTTTGTAAGCCACAAAATTGCAGCTTGGGTCATATTTACGTATGTAAAGCATATCCATCATGAAAGATGGCCTAGCTCAGTGTCGAACCTCGCACCAACCACTCGGCCAACTTCATGTGCTATCTAGCTTGCAAAAGTATATGACACCTTCCCTGCCACCTAGCGCCACAGACTTTTTATAAAAACGTGTTGACTAGAGCTATCTAATTTGGTCAATTCGAAGCGATTTTTGCAGACGCTTATGCTTTCTTATACAGTCTATTAATAAAAAATAACAATTTTTATTTCATTTTAGGATAAAGTAAAACAAACAAATCTGGATATTAGCGACTTAAGCTTGCAAAAACAATTACGGTTTCTTACAGTAATAAACAAAATACTTCAATAAAATAAACAACAGGCACAATTGCTGAAATATTGTAAACAAATAAATGAAATCTTCGCAAAATAATTAACAAATAGTGAAAATAAAGTCTAAAAGGAAACCACAGAAAACACTAAACATACTGTATGCGTCAGCAAAACGAGTTAAGCAGAGTCCTACAAGAGCAGGGGGTAAAATTTTGCCTCAGGGGGTAGTTCTTCTGAAGTATGAAATAAAACAAGGTAAATTATACTTTTTTCAATCGGCAAGGGGTAAAGAATACAAAAAAGGTTATGAACCCCTGTACTAGAGTAACGTTGTCTAAGAAAACGCGTGAAGGCTGCAATCAACTAATCAGATAATCAACTAATCAGATAATCAACTAATCAACTAATCAGATAATCAACTAATCTTCTGTTACAATAAGAGGGAAAATGTTTAAAAAGTACCAAACAAAATAGAATGAATATGGCAGCAACATTTGCTAATTTTGTCAAAAACTTTGAGGATGATACTTTTAGTTGAAATTAAAAAGAAGCAGCGAACCGTTTTGATAGGATAAGAAGAGCCAGTTCTACCACAATTTTTTATATTGCTATATAAAAAGCGCAAAAACAATGTAATGTACTGAGTTTTTGATAGAAATACCCACTTAACTGCAAAACTACAGTGCCTTAACAGTTAGCATGAGTATGGCAAAGGTTCAACCAGCGAAAAATTTATGGGGGCAGGATCGGATTTGCTCCATACGTCAAAAAAGGGAGGGGGCAGTGCCCAGGTGCCCCCTACAATCTACGCCACTGGGCAATGTTATTTAAAATCAGCAAATAAGATTTTGTTATTTTAGTTTCGTATACCGTTACTGCAGTTCAAAGCAAGTTGTTATGCGAAACCCAACAGCTATTTAATGAACGACAATCCCGGTAATAAAAAAATATCTTTCATTGCTATTGCAAATTAAGTTAAAAGTTGATTTTAAAAGGAAAAGGCTGTCACAACGATGCGGAGGATAACTATAGCATTATTAAATTTAGAAATAACAGTAAAGTAGCGTGAGGATTAGGAGAAGTGGTTTCGATTTAATTTTGCAGAAATAGCCATGCTGCGACTATCAGCGACCAGCCCTTTTATCAATTCACAAAACATCACTCTTCTTTAAATTGTTAGTAATCAAGTGCAAAATAAAGCGTTCAGTTACTTTTGCATTGATGGCAGCTCTAATCAGGGGTGAATCTAGAGAAGGGCAATGGGAAGGGGCGCTCACCCCTTTCTTGAGCGACTATTCTACAACAGCAGACAACTGTAAGTGTTTTTTGCGTGACAGTAAGAATTGAGATTTTCAATGTCCATGCGCCATCACGTACACTTGTTTCCCTGCTCTAATGAACAGAAATTCCGGGCCGCTGAGGGGAAGTTTTGAGCCCGGAGACAAAAAAGCAGAGCTGGGAAAGTCCGCAACTAAGTCCACACTTGCGGACTCAAAAAAACGTTGCGGACTTTCGGACTATTGCATTAAAGATTGTGGACTTGCGGTTGCGGATTTACTTTTTAGATCCGCAAGTTTATGTGATTTCGAAAGACCCATGATTTAACAAAAACAATTTCAAATTACCAGCTTCTGCTGGTAGCAAAACTCATTGGCATCACTTCTTTGTATTGCAGCGTGTGCTTGCAGAAATCCTACTACCATTAAGTAGGGCTATCAGCGTTCCGAATAGTACACAACGCGCAATTTATTGTATTCGCAAAAAATAACCTTCGGCCTTTCTGAACGAGCATTGCTTTCAGAGATAGTAATAATTTTGCTTTATTTCGGAAACAGCACCGGATATTGATTTAATGTTTCATAATGAGAACCTGCTGCCACTAAATTAGTTTGTTCTGATTGGTGGCACTGCTCCAATTTTAGCTACTTCTCTTATGTGGCTCGCTTTCATGGATTATAATGCAGTAGATGGTCAGCTCAGTGAGAAAATGTTAGTTGTGTTGGTTTGTTTCTGGTCGGAATTGTATTTTGAATAGGATCTTCTCAAGAACTTCTTATGTTGCGCAGTGCGGTTACTGACTACGTGTACAAAAATTTTCATGTTGCGAATTGCGGTTACGGACGTGAAAAATTCTTGGGTTGCGGACATGCGGTTTCGAAGTAAGACTTTTGAAAATATCATTGCGGACTTGCGATAGCGGAATGAAACGTTCAATATGTAGTAGCGGGATTGCGGTTATGGATTAAGAATCTTAAAACTTGGTTGCGGAGTTCCGAATTGCGAATTTCATAAAAACTTGCAGGGCCCAGCACTGCAAAAAAGCAATCAGTGGAAAAACGGAATAATTGAAGGGCATCCTTCAAGAATAGTCAGAAAAAAGGTCACCCGCTCAATTCGTAGACCCAGGGGCATTGCCCCGTCTTCCCTCTTTTCAGCGCTCTGCCTAGATGCGACCCTGGCTGCAATGTGAAAAGCAAGACAGAGCCTAACATTTTTGCTTATGATATATCAAGCAATGGTTCAGTAGCAATACTTTTAAGTGACTGCTGTACTCTAGTGTCACTATTCTCTTCTACAGGCTTCAACACTAGTTGGTGCCAACGAGCTTGAGGTTTATTACTCATCAAATCCTTCCAATGTTCTTTCTCATTTCCAGTTGAATGAGGACTGATTTCTAATGAGCCTATCACCTCCTTGCGAGTGACTTTGCCAGGTTTTTCTCTGCAAAAATTGAAAAGGTTATCAGCGACAAAACAACATCAAAATCAAACCTTCATCATGCTCGCGAGCAAGTGTTGGAACCCATCTCCGCGGCTACGCGTCTGGGCAGCACAGCTCCGGAGAAACGTCGCAACGGTGGCGAGCCGTGAGTGACACTGCGTCTGATTTGACCGACCCGGGAATGGAAACCCAAACCTCCCGCACCGATAGCAATGTCTTGAAGGGGAGGTTTGGTGGCAACAAATAAACAGTTAAAAAAGTAGCTACTCCAAAGCATGCACCAAATTAAATTTTTATCAATTATTAAATTTGGAACCCCTCGTCGCCATGACAACGGTAGTAAACTGCCTTGATGAGTTGCGCCGAGCTGCGCTGAAAAATTACACCGTGTAAACAGCCGCTGCGCCGAGGCGAGTCGAGTTCAGTTTTACTGCAAAAAAAATCCGTGTAAACGCGCCCTTAGTCTTCTGGCCCACCGTAATATCTTTTCAAGAAAAGTGATTAGACTATAACATCAAGATAAGTTTATTATGATGCAGAAACTAGAACCGAAACCCAGAGCCATGGGCCTAACGCCCACTAAAATTGGATATGTGGACAAGATAATTGTACCTTCCACTGCTTAAGCAGAAGAGTTTACTATTTTCTGCTAGGCTTGCATCGTTTACCAGTAAATGCCACGCAGTAACTGCCTCACTTCTAGACTAGAGCTGGCTGATCGAATAGCTCAGCGGGCAAACCTACCACTCAATTACGTCACAAATAAATTGACCAATCACAAGCCAGCATTCTTCGGACTTTATTTTTAAGATAACTGCTTAACCAAAGCTAATTTCGCGATCGGACCAACGCTAATCGGCAAATTAAAACCCATTTCTTTGAGTACTTTTTGCCACCGAACCCTGCTTTTAACGACTGAGCTAATCGGTCGGGGACAAAACTACATTTTGATTACAAATATGGCGCAGGACTGGTCGTCAATCTTACTGCATCAAGAACTTCTACGGTAAAAAAGCTCCACTAAAAAACAGTCATTGTTGTAGCAGAGACATTTGCACCAGCTCTGTCTGTGACAACTGTCTTTGGGAGCAATCGAAGCCACCCAAACAATTTTCAAAAAAAAAACAGTAAATGTGAAGAAGCTAAATGATGTTGCGCACCTTTTATCGCTGTTTGTCATCTTTATGGACTACTTCATTGTTCCACCACCATTTCACCACAAAAAAACAAGTAGAAAACAAAACAGAGTACCCCGGCTAGGTTTTTTTTTTCGGTCATTGACCGAAATTTTTTGGCAATAACCGAATTTTTTTTTGGCCTTTTTGGTCACAATGACCAAAAAAAATTTGAATTTTTGAAAAAATGTCGCAAACGAAGGCTGCATAGTTGCCGTAAGCAAGGTGGAGACCTTTTTTCCTAGACACTTGATCGAAATATTATCGAGCTGACCGAAAAAAATTGCGCAAATTTAGCTAAAATCGGTCAAATGACCGAAACAAAACTTTGAAAAAAAAACAGTGCCCCGGTGTTTATAACTATGTTCTCCTGACACTTTAATAAACGACTTATCAAAAATGGAGAAAAACTCCATGCAATGCATTATACAGCAGTCGTAGAGTTGCGCGCAAAGTAGAGACAAAATCAGTTAACTGCGTAGGCTACTATTTAAACCTATGAATCGTTTTATTGAGTATTAATCTGAACAAAATTTTAAAACAAATCTTATTGCTTATGCATACGTCGAACAAGTGCTAAAAATTTTTTGGCCATATGGCTGTGCAATTGACCTACTTCGTCTGTATTTACGTAACATCTTTGCGTAAAGAGGTAAATTAATCACAAAATTATCACGTTTATGCAACTTTGCGTAAAACAGAACTATTTATTTGAAGAAAGTTGTCAAGTCTATGAGCAGTGCGAAGTGCAAATTTTTAAAGAAACTGCTGCTAATCAAAGTGCAGAAGTGCACAGCTTAGGCAGGGAAAATAAAGTCATAGTAATTCTTAAAACCGGGCGTTTCGAGAACATAGATTCAGCGGTCATCATCAGCAGTATATGCGCGCACGACTGACGAGGATAACTAAATCTATGTTGTCGAAATGTCCAAGTATAAGAATTACTGTGACTTTATAGTTCCCCCTTACACTATTTTCGTCCCATACTTACTCTATTCCAAAATGCACAGTATTGGCTACCAGTAAAAAACCATAGTTTTTGTACATTTACTGAAGCTTATACATTTAGAAACGGTATCTTCAGTGCTCGAGTTTAATGAAACCCGTAAACACCAGATATCCAGCAGTTTCGTCTATGCGGTCAAACCTTGCAATAAATAAACTATATCCCCGCAAATATGCCAAGCTACTGCCAACGAATAACACGTACAAATACTTACACGTCTTCATGGACCACGTCAAATTGTATTTCAATTTGAGGAAGAAGGTGAAGAGGAACGGAAAAGTTGACGACTTGATTAAAAGTAGGGTTGCATGTTTTCTTTTTCGTTGAAGTTTTTTTCTTTTTTAGTAAATTCCCGTCATGGGATATTCCCACTCTTATATAGGGATCTAAAACAACAAATTATACAACAGATGAAACAACATAATACGAGCTCAATAACACTTTTAGTCTTACCAAGCACTGCTGTGGGCAACTACACAGGTACACAGAAGTCCTACTTTTACCTGTGGAAACAAAACCTGCGCTGAATTCACCTAATAACGTTGTCTGCTTTCTACCCCTTTAGCTGGTCCTAGGCAGTATAGAACCCATTTTTCAACTTATTCTATCAGTAGAAACACGACACAAAAACAGTTCAAGTCTGCAGTAAACAAAAAAAAACTCCAGTGTCTGAAAGAACTGACGGCGGTAAAGCGAACAGGCGAAAGAGTCAAAGCGATTTTCAGTTTCAAGTACAACGTACGCTACAATATGCAAGGTTTTCAGTACTTTTTCTTAGTCGCAAAATAATAACAACTACTGCTACTACTAAACATAAGACCAGCTTGTTTGTTGTTTATAGGCTGTTACCTGGGGGGTTCTTGTGATCTTCAGGGCCCACATTTTGCAGAGATCTTACTTTCAATAAAACAACTGTCAGTTTTTCAACTCCTGCTTGATATCCAAGTCTTAATAAGAGCTCCCCTGCCTTTTTGAAAACCTAAAAGATAGTGAAAAACGAAAAATAGTTAATGCTTGGAACTACTTGCTAGCTTCAATAGAACACATGCAGCCGGAATTATTGAAAACATTTGTTATTACTTGACGCTTCAAAATGTTACTCATCCCAACGTCAAAAGTAAAATAAAAATTGTTTTCAATTATTCTGGCTGCATGTTTTCTGTTGAAAAACAGTACTTTAATGAAATAACCAGTAAGCAATTTTCAAGGTTCGATAAACTATCGCATTGTGTGCGATCTCACTTTATTAGAGATAATGTAAACGTTTCTAAACCCACTTAGTTATACCATCAGTGTAGTGTCTTTTTCGGACCACCAACACAATAAATAGCAAAAGAAAAACCTAGTAACGTGGCACAAAAAAGAAAAGAAGCTTAATGTGATGAGGAACGGATGAGGAAATGAAAAAAGCGGAGTTTACAATACACTTCACGCTACTATTTTGTACGCTTACGTTAAAATTTAAAATCGGCTTAATTCTTCTCCAAAATTCTACTTTTGTGTCAAGTTTTAGATCATCTAATTTCTGCTTTGCTATTCCAATGCAATCATCGTGAGAATACTGGTCGTAGGCAAAAAATTTTATCTGTTAAAACAAAGATACAGAACTATAAAAATCAAAATTAAATCTATATTATACTCGCGGTATTACGCCGAAAGGCGTGACCCATCTCCACGGCTCAGCGCTTGGGCAACACAGAAACGACACAACAGTGGCGAGCTGTTGGGTACTGTGCCCGATTTGACAGGCCCGGGAATCGAACCCTAAACCTTCTGCACCGATAGCGACGTCTTAAACCAACAGCGTTGCTCAAAAACTGAGCCGCATTATAACTGCAGCTCACGATTGTACGCTTTCGCAGTGGCATAGATCTCAGACGTAGTTATGCTTTTTAGTAACAAAGACGGGGAATAGGCTACAAAACATGGATTCTTAATTTCTTGAAATAGAAAGAGCAAGACCAGCGAATATTGCATAGATACCCAAAGCCATTCAGCTATAGTTCTTAAGGAAACAGATTGAGTTTTGAAACTCTTTTGGGTGTAACCCCAATTTGCACATCAAAACTCTCCAAAATTTAGTGGAGAGGGCGTCTTGGCTTTTCAATTACTAGTCATAGACGTTGGCAGATTGCCCAAACTTTTGTGACCTTTAAACCAAATCAAAATTTGCACGAAATAATGTCTAAAGAAAACGTTTAATGGTCAATACGACAACATTACTTAAAATACGAGGCCACAAATCAGTTTAACCAAAGGGTATAGAGAAAGTGAATTTGTAATATTTAACGATTTTATCTCGATTTTCGTGATAAATTGGCATGATTACCGGCATGATATAGCAATAAAACAAACTAAATCGCAAAACAAAAGATCGCTTCGACATTTTATAGAGACAGCCAATCAGTTACCGTTCTTAAAATCGGCACTCGAAAACGAATCTTAAAAACGTTTATCAAAATGAAAACGTGTTAAAGGGCGATATTATACGCTACATTTTGTCACATAAAGTTCGTATTTTAAAGTCATTCTGCTTGAATAAGTTAGATTTTAAGCGTGGGTGGGCCGACGTAACTTAGTAAATTTTCAAGAAATCCCCGCAAAGTGACCTTAAAACATTGTAGACCACTAATGCTTTCATTGACGGTACAAAAGGTAAAATGTAAAGTGAACGAAAAAGATATTTCACCGCTCAAGATGAGACGCAGGCCAGATTTTACTGGCGTTATGCTTTATGTCAACGACATGGTCAAGCGCAGGGGTTCTTAACCGGGGGTAAATTTATCCTTGGGGGTACATTTTACCTACCGCGGCGGTAAATTTTTTGAATTGAAGACCAAAACAAACTTTAATTTTCATTATTGAAAAAGCAGTAGTGGTACACTGGGGGTAAATTATATATTTTTCTTTCGGCAAGGGGTAACCGAGACAAAAAAGGTTAAGAACCCCTGGTGTAGCGGTAGCGCGCAAGTGACAGATCCTACGTGACGGGTTCGATTCACGGCTGAGCCGATCGCATTTGACAAATATACCAGGTTGTTGCTGACTCGAAGAGAGCAAGCTCACTTCGCAGTCTCCCTCAATTACTGTAAAATTTTCGTTCAATATAATTTGAAAATAACCTCAGTTATTTATTTATAGTTAATAAAAATTTTCAGTAGGCCGTGTCCACAGCCTACAACTGATTTTTTTCACTGATACCATCCTGCTTTTCCTTACACACCGATGACAACCTGACAGTTCTGACGGTTGTTTTTTCATGTCAGAACGTGGGTTTTATAAATAAGAAACAAGTGTTAAGAGATACTCTCCTCACCTGTAAAGTACTTTCTTGGAGTTCACTCTTGGAAATCGTAAACGAAAATGATTCGTGGAACAGTGGATCGACTGTATCTCGCTGCACTTGGCTTTGTTTTGATTCGCGATCTCCAGGTAACAAAGAAACGACACAATAAGGATCACAGACTTCTGAAAAATTTTTATAATTGTAATAAAAGGTAAGGCACGATCTAACGAGAAGTGCACATTTTTGCGTTTTAAAAAACTCACTTGCATAGTTATTAGGTCGCAAATGTTTGGCTTGCTCAATGAAAATTTCCAAACTTTTCGATTTTTCTTTGTATTCAACAGAAAAATACACTTGAGACGGATGCGTGTCCAAGTCTGCGGATGCTTCGCTTATATTTTGCTGTAACGATTAAAAAAAGAGAGTTCCTTTGCAAAAAGCCAAATTCCAAAGACGAAAAATACGTCGGGGTCTATCTACATCAGTGACTTTCAACCTTTGCAGAGGCCGCACCCCTTAAGTGTAATTAACAACAGTACGCTCCCGTTGACTCAAAATATGCACTAGGGTACCCTCGACACAGTAAAATTGTGAGACGACAGCTAGTTCAGATGGTCCAAGTATAGACAGTTATCGTAACTGGTCGTTTTGACCTATAGATACCGGTAGCTTTCATCACCAGCAGGATAAGCTATGCAGAGCAAACGCCTAGCATAAACGATTGATAATAATAATTATTCAATTACTCGAAATGAAAGTAAAATGACCGGAAATATCTCCTATACTTCCGCTTAATATTTTCGTTTAAATTTTCAAGTTATGTAAGAGTATCCTCAGTATCCTTACTTGCTGATCTGTTCCGTACGAATAATGGCGAGGATTGAGATTTTCCGGTTTAATAGGAGTATGCATCGATACAAAAGGTCGTCTCTCCGAATCTGAAGATTTAATCGTTGTTGCATTTTTTTCTATAAAAATCACTTAAAATCGCTTTTCTGAAAGGGCATCCCTTGCCCTTGCAAGCATTTTAAAAAGGTCTGAAGAAAATGAACTGGTGGAATCAGCAGGGGCAGATATGGCATTTTTTAGGAAGAGAGGCAGGAATAAAAAAATGATTTTTTTCAGTTTTGTGTATCCAGAAATAGCGCATTACTAACGTATCAACATGTAAAACTAGAAATTTAAAAGGAGATTCGAGCCCCTTAGACAATTGGGTTCTACTAACTGGAGCTTTATGCTTTAAAGTGTGTTTACACCGAATACGATGCGATTTTTTGTGTGTAAAGTGACGTAGACTACGAAACAGTTGAAGGCTATGACGTAAAGCTACGTCACTTTGCACGGCATTCTGGAAATTGAGATTTTCCGGTTTAATAGGAGTATGCATCGATACAAAAGGTCGTCTCAATAATAATAAAATGGCACCCCCGAAAACAGTCTAAACTTGCTTGCGCAGCAGCGCATGAGAATCAAGCAAAATTTAGTCTCACCAACCATTCACTGATGCAAAAACAGTGACCTGGCTTACTATAGGAACTTCTTATTTTATGCAGTACTAAAATATTGGGCTAGCTACACTCAGTACTCAAGTTGAGAGAGGATGTCATCCCCCCGGAAAACACCACCATCCCCCCATAAAACATTTTAGCGTAAACCGTTCAACCGATAGAAAGCAAAATTGTTGGGGTTTGAATTGCGTGGAAGATAATTCGGTCAAGTGCTTACATCAAAAATTGGATGAAATTTTGTACGTCAACAAATCGGACCAAAATCGCATTTACGAGACAAAATTGGACAAAAAAAAGCTCGTGGTGTAAACAGACCTTTACTCGTAAAATAAACTTTTAGGGCAAACAAAGAGACCTCTTTTGATGGGCCCTATCTCGTTTCACCGCAGCATTCAAATGTTTCGCTCAAGATTCTTTGCTGACCTGCATGGCGCTTATTTCTCGAACAAAGCAAATTGTTACACAGGACCAACACACTTAACAGCTGCGTGAAGCCGACATTTTAAACTATTTTTAAGATTTAAGATACTTTAACCGCGGCACGATTGAAAAGCATTAAATAAACACAGTCATAGGCAAACTCAGCAGTAGAGATTGCTGGCTCTAAAATGTTGCTTCAAAAAATGAATTACCCATATCATCTTCATCCTTGCTTTGTTTCCTTAACATCACAAACCCGGAAGAGCTGCTAGGACTCAGCTCTTGAGGAGTAAACTGCTGACCGGGAACTGGGGTTTTCACGTACGTAGGATCAGCATAGGGGAACTTTGCCACCATTTCTGGACCTTGATTTCGGCGTCCGTATTTCTGCCACAATCGTCCGCATCTTTCCATGTACTCCGCATTTCGTCTTTTCTTCTTTATGATGACATAAATGCCCACAATTATGACAATAGCAACCACAGTACTGGCCACTGTTATTCCTGCAATTGCAGCCGCATTCAAAGCCATAATGTATTTCTACTTTATTTCATAATGCATTGATATTTGCCTATGCTGATAAAAGCAAAAAAGGGTACAGTTAAATAAAAGCGTAAAAACAAAATAGTCTCGTCAGCCTTGCTACGCCAGTCAATCGAGGCTGGACTTATTCCAGACTGTAAGTGTAACGACTCTTTCGTTACGTTGCTCATCTATTCCCTCCCTTTAGCAGGGGACCGGTCACATCAAACAACGATGCGCAGTAAAAAGTACATTACTGTACTTCCAACCTACAAACCACAACTAAGTTACCGGTAGCCTAAATGCATCACTGCAGGTCCCCAGTTACTCGATGATACAATAATAATAAAATGGCACCCCCGAAAACAGTCTAAACTTGCTTGCGCAGCAGCGCATGAGAATCAAGCAAAATTTAGTCTCACCAACCATTCACCGATGCAAAAACAGTGACCTGGCTTACCATAGGAACTTCTTATTTTATGCAGTACTAAAATATTGGGCTAGCTACACTCAGTACTCGAGTTGAGAGACAATGTCATCCCCCCGGAAAACACCACCATCCCCCCATAAAACATTTTAGCGTAAACCGTTCCCCTATAAATAATGACTATCTCTTCTTCACGTCTGCGTGAAAAGTTTTCACCATTTCCCCTAAAGTGTTTTTACAACTCGAGCACTGGCTACACTTCTGAGAGAACACTCCACTCGGGACACGTGAAAAGAGGTGTAAAATGTTTTGATACCCATCAAAAGAAAATAACTGCATAAGTTTTATTATAAGTTGGCAAAGCCCATCTCTGCAAATTAGCACCAACAGTTGTTAACACTAGTTGAATGTAGAAAGCTGCTGCGATGGTGAGTCATTGGCAGGACAACTGCATAAAGCCAATACAATTGTGCCAATAGCAAGGCATCTACAGTACATGGTCAAAAACGCTGATTTACGTGCAGAAATACCTAATAGGTTAGTTGGTATGACGAAAACTATTATCCAAGCTAAATTTTGCCACGATTGTGATATTTTGTTAATGGTGCAATTTAACATGGATGTAGAGCATTTTGACATACATAAATGACGTCATTCAGGCATCAACGGTACGTCATACACACATTCACGAACACTTGATCAATCGGAAAAGACACAACACACGTTCGACGCAATTAGCCGGTTACACTTCCTAAAATTTTAAAGCTTGACTCATATAAAACCGGCAAATGACAAAATCGCAAATATCACCATTCCTAATCCACGAAAATATTACCAGTGTGTTCAAGGTTGTGTCATTCAGTTGTTTTTTATTTGGTTACGGTTATGCAACAACTTCATAGAAGGGTTCGAACGCGTCTTCTTTCATTTATCTTAAGCGTAATTCTTTCATCACAACAAAATGAAGCTGCGGTAACCCTACAAGCCGGTTGCTTTACGATTGTTGCCGTTTGAGATAAACAGAGAGAACAAAAACAGAGAGAGAACAAAAAATTTAAGATCATAGAGAGAACAAAAAATTTAAAAAACAAAAACAGAGAAAGAACAAAAAATTTAAGATCAGAGACAACAAAAACAGGATTGCCTTGGTGGGGGGCCCGGGGGGCTCAGCCCCCCTAGTTCTAAAAAAACAGTTTGTAGGGGGGCTCTTAAAATTGGCCAAGTCCATGTGAACGTATTTTGTAAAAGGTTTGCAAGGGGGGTGTGAGCATAGCAGTGACTTAATGATTGAACGTGTATTTTCAAATCTTTTTTTCGTCAACATCAAAACTTGTTTCCCCAAAACAGCTGTATCCTTCCCATTAAGTCGATTAAGACATTGTAAATTAATTGTTATATTTTCTGCATGTTTTCTGAAGCGTGGTGGACAGTACCGTATCAAGGCATCTCCGAAGTTCGGTCCCCCCAGTAGGAGAAGGCATTTGTAGGGACCCTACAATATTGTTGTATAAGACTCACAAATAGACCTAAAAAATTTGAAAGTCAAAAAGTTGCTAAAAAAGCACTATATTTGCAATTAAATGATGTAAATTGCAATTAAATTTTCAAAAGTTTTCCGGGGGGGCATGCTCCCGGATCGAGCGGAACCCCCTAGAGTCATCATTGATTTTTATTCTGCTTCAAATTTGCTCTGATTTTGCCACACGACGAAAGAAACTGCGAGTACGAAAGTTTGGGGCGCCTCTCCCGAGGAAATTTCTGGATACATCCCTTGAAATAATACCGCTAATGAGGGTAGTTAGTGACCAATTCGAAAAAGCGCGAAGCTGCCCAAATGCTTGTAGATACCAAAGGGTCCAATCTGGAGCTTTTTTGGGGGGAGGGGCAATAGTCTTCACACGGCACTGATGGTGGGGCATAGACAAAAATAACTAAAATAACTAAGGGGGCGTGACTGAAAAAGTTTAAAAACATCTGGTATTAAAGAACAGATTTTTTGCATTATACAGGGACCCCTAGTTCGAATTTTACCTTGGCACCCTTGAACAGAAAGTATATCAACTCTTACCGATTCTTCGAGACTGCCGCTGATTCCGTTTCGATTCTCTCGAATGTCACCAATCGCTGAAGAAAGACAATCGTAAAGCAATCTGTCGTTCTTACAGAGCAAAACTAGAAAGGTGCGAAACTAGTAAGGTTAACAACGTTCAGCATTCTCATCAAGCAGATAACAATTGTTTTCCATGTGAAGCAGTCACTGAAAGATTTTTACGGAGTCTAAGTTCAAAAGTAGTTAAGCCATTGCCGATACTCGCGTCTTACCTCGCAAAAACGCGTACTTTTTTGTTATAAATTATGTATAACGACATTCTAAAATATTAATCATGATCTAAAATATATTCCCGTAATATTTTGAGAAATGTGTTCCAAAAATGTAACTGTTTTTCAACAAACCTATACAGCCAAGGTCTGGTTTCGCAAAAATTAATCATTGTACCAACAGCAAATAGTATCTATTTTTGGAGGGCCACAACCCCACAAACTTTATACGTCATCGGCCTTCTTGAAAAAATGATCATCGTAACAAATTAATTGTGTCACAAAAGCCAATGGGCTTCACCGTTTTTTCCTCTATTTTTGATACCGTATACTCGTTTTACTGCCCGATCTTGATTAGGGCCCGTTTGAATAGCCGCCCGCGTGTGAACAGAACATAAAAATAAATAAGGGCCCGTGCTTGAATATCGGCCCGATGTAAAAGCTGATTCGCTGAATAAATATACCACTTGCTCAATGAATATAAACTTTGATTTGTTATTTCTTGCTAATAATATGAACTAATACGTTATTAAGAGGGAATTACTCTTACGATGTGAATAATTTGCGTTGGACGTGAATAAATTGATATAGAAAAAGGATTAATGTCGTGAAATATTAGCCTTCAACGATAATTTTTGCGCATAATTTTACTTCAAAAGGCCCGTTTGAATAAGAGCCCGGTAGTGAGTTTGGTTGAAAAAAAAATAAGGGCCCGAGCAACAAAACGAGTAAATGCGGTAAGTTATTGGTTATTATGAATCTTATCTACCTGAAATAGGCCGAGCTGCTGTTACTGCGTTTACCATTTTTTTCTTCTGAAAACAAATATTTGATGATGACTATTGAATCTAAGCTGTCGAAACGTCGACTTTAAACCCAAACGTTTAAAATGAATCAACCTTTTTCTTTTATGTTCCTCTTCGTATTAGTCCAACACTAATTTCTCCCCAATTATTTACGGTAAAAAGTCAATTCTATTGAATTAAGCAGCTAATTTTGTTTTTGGTAAATTTAGCTCATTAATATTCTCCACAAACAGAAAGTACGAATCAATTTAGAAGTTACAATCCAAATACTCAAAAGATTCAATACAGCCTCACGTAAACAAACATCTATTGCAAATAAGCAAACGTAAACAGATTTAATTAAATTTGCCATTTTGAGCAGGCTTTGAAATCACGGTTTTTGTAAAGATGGCTTGAAACGTTCAAAACTCCAATAATCTAGAAATCAAATTTACCAATCATTTTCGTACAAATTTCAATATTACTAAAACCCATACACTGGGCTGTATCTCCTTTAGGCTTAGATCTAAGGCTAGTAGGCTTACAACCAGCTGTGATAGATTTACAAAGCGCTTGAACTTTTATGCAATGAAATATTTAGTGCATGCATTGATTTCGCTTTTGACATCGAACAAAAACAATCGTGATTCCAAGTCTTTGGAAATCTACTAGTTTTTTAAAAAAAGCGTCACAACATCTGAGAAAATCGCGTCTGAATTAGGCCTACAATGTTTTTGTGATTTGCCAATTTTTTGTCTTTTTTCGACTTGCACGATATTCTGAATTAATAAATAACTGATGCTAGCCTATTTCAAACTTGAAGAAAATTTAACAGCATCGACTGTCACGTGAGCTCTCGCTTCGTTAATCAACTACTTTCCTAAGTACGTGTCAAATACTATCTACTCCAGCCGTGAATCAAGCCTGTCACAAAAGATCTATAATCATCACCGAACCACTATAGGCCATCCCATTGAAGTCTGGTACAAATATGAAGTACCAGCTACGTAACTTGGCACATAGAAGCAACGCAGTAGCGAACCAAGAACGTTGCAGCACTATATGTTTACCTGACACACTTTCGACAGGTTCATGGCTAGTCCAACATCAACTAGTTACGGGCTTAATCTACGGGGTTTTAAAGGTTTTCGCCACCATAGGAATTGTCATTGCCAAGTACCGTACCTCAGATGCAACCAACGTTGACTTCGAATCAACGATCATTAGACTAACACGGAATCGTCACCCAGCAGCCTAGTGACAAGCCCTGAAACAAGACTATCCTCTGCATTAACCTGGACGCTGAATTGCAAGTCATATTGCTACAGATATGCTGTTTCTGAATTGAAATAGTGAACCGGTCAGCGGTTGCAACTATGCAATTTCTCATTTAAAATGGGGATGTTTTAATAAACCGGTCATTATAAGCTGTCCGTGCGCCAACCAACATTGCTAAATATCGCTTGCAACTGGTAGCTTAGTTTACAGACAAACATTTTTCAATTTGAACAGCCCAGATGGCCAAGTGGTAATAGCGTCCGCTTCGGGAGTTGTAAACTCGGGTTTGATTTCGTGTCGGGTCAACAAGCCGGCAAGTTTACTTGTTGTGCCGTTGGTAAAGGCACTTAGCGGGATTATCCCATCTTAGTGTGGTAGACACGTGGCCGGCAACTCCTAAGCGAGCTCGTTAGAGCGCTTTGATCGCTTTCTCGTGATAGGAGGCTAAATATGCGACTAAATATATAACAAAGCATTCGACAACGAAATAATTTTTTATCCATGAATGCAGAGTTACTGTGGTGCATAATCAGCAAATAGGCTTACTGTTTGTGTATTTTCAATTCTTTATTATTTTATCGCATCATGACGTCACTTGTTTATTTGCTGGTCTATGTCATAAATAAAGCAGACTGAATGTTTACTATAATCATAATTAATTTCAATAGAAGTTAATTAAGCGTCTGTTTGTTTGCGGAATACAAATGACCGAATATCTGGCTTGCGCATGCGTAAACGTTTACTTCGCGTAATGTAATTATTCTAAATTATTTATGGACAACAAACAATTTAGGAATAACTGATTGATAGGCTAACGGCGCAGCAATCATTTTGCGCATGTTGCTCTAATTCAATAAAATCCATTAATTGTAAAATGTAATACGATATGCGTAAATGCACAAATAAAGGATATCCTCAATCAAAGAATCAATTGAATTACAATTAGATAAAAGTTTGCGCAAGAAAACAAAAAATTATTACTCTAACAAATAAATAGACACAAAAGCGTCAACTCAGTTTTAAGTAAGCTCAACAAACGCGCTATGCGAAACCATATGTTTGTAAGCAAAGCTTTTGCGGTGAGTATAACGCATGATATTTTTGTTTGAACCAAACTTGCTGCATTGCACGCTAATCTTTGCGTCAATTTTTGCTCCCAATAGGCCTGTAGGCTGTGGCGCAGAACTGCTGATGCAAAGCACCACTTTTAACGTGAAGAATTCCATTGTCCTTGTCCAGCCGCATAATGGGTAGTAATTATCCCTGGAGCACTGCTCTCTTCAGAATTCCGAAATTAAAAAACTATTCAAAGGGGTAACCTGAAGATCTAAGAAACTTATTGAAAAGGAGGTGTCTATTTCACCGTAAATTCCGGTTACCGAACCTTGAAAATCGTGGTTGCGTAATCGTTTTTCGGTTTCGTAATGCCATTCTCACTGTAAGGGAACCGTAGGGGAAGCTAACGGTTACGCAACCACGATTTTCAAAGTTTGGTAACCGGAAATTTCCGGTGAAATAGAAGCTTCCAATTAAAAAACACAAAAATTTTCTACAGTTCTGCACTGGAAGCTGATCTGGTATCTGCAGCTCGTCTTGCCCTATCACAACAATTTGTCGTAAAATTCGCTACAGCTGACTAATTACTGATAACGACATCTTAAGAAATGTGGCAGTTAAGTAAACATGTTTGATGCAACTTGAGCACAAATAACCCTATCTTCAATTCAAGTTGTGCGTCATCAAACGAACAAACCTGACACTTCATCGTACAGGAAACTGTAGTTTACGATACAGCTGTTTTAATTTTGGCGGAAACTGACGCCCACAAAAAATAATCACACACCGATATCTTGCTGATTTAGTGCTGGTATTTATGATAAACTGCCCTACTTGAAACGCTCTAGCCACGCTCAGCTATTTTGCTCACTGCGCAATTAATTTGCAACCAAGTTATAAGTGTTCAGCATGAAACTTCTTCGCTCACAAAAGTGACATAAGGCAGCAGCTAGCTTTATTGGTCGGCTTTTGATTGATTAAAACTAATGTCTTTAAACGTGCCTAGTGCAAAAGTTGGATTTGTTCACTCAAATAAATGTAAAAAAATGCTAAACGACCTCAGGGCTGATACAAGTGACTAAATATCCTCAAAAATGACCCGCAAGAAATTTGATCAACGTGGACGCGCGATTTTAAATACATGCTTATGCGCTCTTGTAGAAAACATAAGTGTGCCCCTATCTGCTTAAAACTAACACTAAAAACTTACATACTAGCCTATCAAATACAAAGAGTTACTCTACACCAGGGGTGGGCAATTATGATCACACGAAGGGCCGCATTTGAAAAAATTTTGAAGCCGAGGGCCGCACGTTCGCAGATGTCCGATTTTCCACTCAAATGCAAGCGAACAGCAAAAAAAAGTTATCACGTCCGCACAGTGGCGCAGCGAAAAATTTTAAAGGGAGGGGGCACAGTTTCCTCATTTTTTCAAGCGTATTTTTTTGGCAGAACTAATTTGAAGCTGATAGAGAAACAAGAGAGGCTCCAGGGGGTCCGGGGGCATACTCCGCCGAAACATTTTTGAAAAATTTACATGCTGTGATGGCTATTTTAGTGCTTTTTAAATAATTTTCCGCCAAATTTTGTTTAAACTTTTTGACCCTAAAATTAATTCTGAGTACTTCGCCAAATATGATGCATTTTGTTCGCACATTTTCGATTATGCGTGCTTAAGGCGTAGAGGTTCGAAATTATGGAAAAATTGTACACATCAAAAACATTGTTGAAAATGGCTGTTGGGAGGATGCATACCTCTCATCGTACCTCGCTGTATCCGCTCCTAGCCATAAGCTACAGAAACCATCAAAAGAGTCTGGCATATTTTAGTCACTTGGCACCATTAATTTTGTTCCTGTTTACTAAAAGGCAGAGTCAAAAAAGGGAGGGTCCATGGCACAGTGGTTTTCCCCTAAACACACTCCTGCGTCCGCAGATGTCCTTTTTTTCACTGACATTCAGCGTGGAGCAGTAGAAAAAAGAAAAAAAATCGTCTTTGGCTTGACTCACACAAGAAGTGTATGTTTTCGTAAGTGCCCGCGGGCCGTACTTTGCCCACCCCTGCTCTGTACTATACCCTCGGAAGCATTCCTTGATAGCCGAAAAATCGAGGTTTCATTTCAGGTCGAGTCGCTAAACCCTTCAAAAATACCTGAAAAAAAATACGACCACAGAAATTTGTAAAACTGGACGTTTCGACTCATAGATTTGGCTGTCATCATCAGCGGTAGCTTATTTGCAAGGCAGTGTAAAACTGTTAAGAAGTAGAGTAATTACTATTCTAACTCGTTGTAAACCTACTAGTTCTTGCAGTTTCGTCTAGTATAGTTACGCGAGTTACTGCGACTTTATTTCTTCTCCTTTAAGCTATTTCTGTCCCAGATTTACTACATTCCGAACTTTCAAAATAATTGGCTATTTGCAGATTTCACACCGTCGCCAGCGGAAAATGTAAAAACTTAAGCGTAAATGTGCACGTGTTCACGAGCAATGTTCAATGATTTTGATCCGGACTCTATCAGTCCGAGTTCAATTAGTCCGATTCAATCTGATTCAATCAGTCCGAGTCCGGACTCGAGTCCTCTTTTTGAGGACTCGGACTTAAACTCGTGCCTCTGGGACTCGGACTCGCAGTCGGACTATAAAAATTGTTAGGACTCGGACCCCGACTCGTGATTGCAAATAGTAAAACTATCAGCAGATTAGGGGGTCAATTGATTGCAGACGTACAGAAGCGACACTTTGTTACTTCTAAAAAGCCTTCGAGGAAATTGCCGGTGTTGAAATGAAATATTGTGTGGTTTTATGACGCTTTATAACTACTAAGGTCCTTTTAGCGCCAGGGCTTAATTTTGTCAAGAATTCACGGACGCATTTTTATTTTCTGTTTATTTCATCTTCCTCGCTACACTTAATTACTGAGCGTTAAGCAAGTGTAACAATAGATACCACTTGTAAAGTCTTTGGTTTGACCTGACTGAGAATAACAGCTTCCAAGGAGAATGCTCTTAACCACTAGGCCATGGCGCTGGTAAATAAAACATTGCAATGTTTTTAATGCAAAGTTAATCAATGAAAATAAGGTAGAGAAGCTGCACTACTAATTTAAGCATTGTCACATCAATTAAAGTGATTAAAGCTGCCTACAATTCTTCTAGTGCTTAATTAAATTATTACGGTTAATCTGTGCGAAGTAATCAACGAAAATAACACATCAATAAAGGGTTATACACCTTTCTCATAAGCAAGTGAGGACAGGAACTACTAAACAACGAGTAAAATCATAAAGTTTGCATAGAGATCTTATACAGGGTGGCCCATAAGTCACTTTACATTCAATTATCTTATATTACATTCTAAAATTCAATTATCTTCACTCGTTGTTCTGTTGTAAACTTTTCCATACCAAAAATTTACAAGGATTATATTTTTAAATTCTGAAAAGAAAAATAGAAATATATTAATAGAAAAAAAATTATTTAATTTATAAAATGTAAAGTGACTTATGGGCCACCCTGTATTTCAGTTAGGGACGAACGATTTTTTTTTTTGTCACTGTAACCGGTTTTACGAGACTGCGTTTTAGCTTCTTTTGTTGGATAATGGGATTGTAGAAGCCTTTGAATTAATCTTTTGTTTAAAGATTTGAAAAAAGCGTCAAAACTAAAATTTTCTGAGGATGATGGTATTTGCAGATTGCACTATTGTCGAATCTAATTTAGGATTTAATTAAGGGATAATAGCGACTAAAAATATGATTCGTATGAGTTGTGTTTGTATTTTGCTAATTTGCTGCAGTAGTGGACTTGTGGTGGGTTATCAGCAGGATCGGATCAATCACAACTGTAAGTGAATAAAATTAATTTCACTTTTCATGTAATTGTAATTTGTGCTTTTCTGTATAAAGTAGTTGTAATTGTAATGTAATTGAAAAATGTTTGGGTGAAACTGTAATTGATGTGTAGGCCTAATGTTGTTCTCATCAATTACGGCGCAAGCAGGGGGGTATTCTACTCGCGCACGCCCCCTCTCAGATATTGTTCCATACACGTTAAAAGCCTTTATCCGTCATGTGTTACCGGAAAAATTCTACCCTGCTCCTTCACTCTCTCCCTCACAAAATTTCTGCGTACGCCCTTTGGCATCAATGTTTTATGTCTCCAGAGTGTATAAACTCTTTACAGTGGCGTAGCGAGAAATTTCAAAAAGGAGGGGCCATAATTTCCACATTTTTTTCAAGCGTATTTTTTTTCGGCAGAACAAAGTTGAAGCTAATTGAAAATCAAGAAAAGTTCTAGGGGGGTCCGGAGGCAAGCTCCTTCTGAAACATTTTGAAAATTTACATGCAGTAATAGCTCAACGACAGTTGAGCTCAACGTTGAGCTCTCTCACCGTTACACCCATGCGGTAATAGCTATTTTAGTGCTTTTTGAATCATTTTCCGCCAAATTTTTTAAAAACTTTTTGGCCCTACTTTTGAGTACTTCGCCAAATATGATGCATTTTGTTGGCACATTTTCGATTAAGCGTGCTTAAGGCGTAAAGCTTATTGCAATCGAAGAGGTTCGAGATTATGGAAAAATTGTATACATCAAAAACACTGTTGAAAATAGCTGTTGGGAGGATGCATACCTTTCATCCTACCCTCTGGATCTGCCCCTGGTCATAAGTTACAGAAATCATTTACGCATATTTCAGTCACTTGGCACCATTAGTTTTTTTTGACTAACAGGCCGAGTCAAAAGGGGGGGGGCATGGCACAATGGCCGTACTAACTCTTTATTACGTCTGGAGTGATTACTCCGCTCCTAACTAAATACGTTCCTGACTCTTTAATACGTCTGGAGTGATTACTACGAGTCATTGAGACAAACATAGCCTACGATGCAAAAATCATAACTTTATATTTTGCACAGGATGGCAGATCAGTGGATAGACCTAGAATATTGATAGCTTCGACTGATAGGCCAATCAAAGGATTGCTATTCCTCGGTGCAGTTCTTGAACTGGGCAATTCGTCTTATTTTTTGGGAAAGACAATTTACGCATAATTTCCTGGCTGGCATAATTTACAGTAGAAAGCTCTTGCGCCATGCAGCTGCCAGTCGGGGCGGCCCATGCCAACAAATTACTGCAAATCGGGTTGTGATCTAACTATATGAGAAGGATTCGGGTGGAGTGGTAGACATCCTGACTCAGGAAAATACTTGTACTAAATAATAATGATATCGGTGGCCTTCTTCATTTTAAAAACTGCAAGCCAAATGTTTCTTGAATCGTGTCATACAGATTTGTGAATGTTAAGAAATCGACTATTAATGCTAATCATGTCATGACCTGTGGTATAAGGCACAGGACTCGGACTCGTAGGGTATGGACTCGAATTCGTAAATCTAAATTTTTGTGAACTCGTACTTGTGACCAAAGGACTCGCACTCTTAAAAATGACAAAGTTTCCAACACTGATGCTTGTCATGAGCCAATCCGCGCGCCTTGCTTCGTAGTCCAATGAGTCAACCACTTGGCAATGGTGCGGTGAAATACTAGAGATAACTTGCTCATAATTATTTTTACTACAACGCCACCTATGCGGCACAGCGACAAGCAAACACCGAACGCTAAATGCTGGCATCAAAACCAATACCAGGTCAGTGATCACCGAATGTCAAGAACCAAATCGTACCGAATTAAGTTGGGTTTACGCAATAAGCAAGTAGAGCTGATTTGTTCTTGCGTTATGTTGTGATGTGCAGTTAAACTTAGTAAGTCAAGATAGAGTAGGGTTGCCATATTTTCACTGTGCGAAAAGAGGACAGGTAAAAAAAGGCCCTCGCGTCCGCACATGTCCAATTTTTCACCCAAAATCCAGTTGATTGATTTCTTCATCATTATCCTCCTACCACGAGAAAGCGGCGAAGGCGCTAGGCCTAGGACGAATCCAGACTCGCTTAGGAGTTGCCTATGTTTCCAAGTTTTCTGGTTGAATTTTCTTCCGACTTCTTTAATTTGCTGCTTGCCAGACTCCACTAAGCAGAGATAATCCTCGTGAAGCATCTTATACAAGGACGCAACAACGAGACTAGGTTGTGAGTTGAACCATTAACTTTGCTATCATGGTCGTCGTGAAAACAACGCTCTAAACCACTGCGCCACACTTCCGACTTTAAAAAAATTAAAAGCGAAAAAAAGATTTAAGAGAGTTAAGAAAAGGCCGAGTTAAAGAACAAAAAAAAGGTTTTCACGTCCGCAGGCTACTTTGCCCAGCCCTGAGCTAAAACTTCCCAAAATTGTCGTGTTTCTCCAACAAATAAGAATCAAGCATGTTTTCACTGTTCATCGACATTGCCTAGCGGTATCCCGCGCAGGCGACAGATCCTACGTGACGGCCTTAATTTACGGCTGGAGCCGATCGCATTTGACATATGTAACGGGTGGCTGCTGACTCGAAGCAGCCTCCCTCAGTTGCTGTTGAATTTTCAGTTCAATATAAAACGCCGAAAAGGACATTTGGGCATTTTTTAATGTTCTCGGACGACAAATTATTTTTCATTAAAAAGAACATGACATCCAAAGAGAACGTATGGCAGGCCTAACCCTAAGATAGATTTGATTGGTTTCTTCATTTTTATCCTTCTGTCACGAGAAAGCGACGGGGGCGCTATGCACTGGACGAATCCAGACAACAAGCTTTTTTCGTGTAAACCTGGCTTTCAACCTCGCCACTTTAGAATACTCACAGCACAATCCGTAGAGCAAAGCCTTGTACCTTCAGCAAAATCTAGAAACATAACGGTATCACCAAACCGGAAGCTGAAAAGACGAGTGCTAAGTCGAGCTTAAAAGTGAATCAACTTAATAGCCTCCAGTGCAGCTTAAATCCTACGGAAACACACTTTTTCACCGGTGTTTTAACATCTTGATCAACAATAAGATTCTTGTTCGATTTTGTATTTATTTCGTAATGCAAAAATGTCAAAAGGTTTACAACTTTACATACAACACGAATTTCGACTTGTCAGAAGTGGTGCTGCTGTAACTCTATTTAGTTTTTAGTCGTTTTTCGCTTCTTTCGTTTGATTTTGGGATTTTCTTTGGTTAGTTTTGACAATTTCGCTTTTCTTTCAGCAATCTTTAATTTTCTTCTCGGTATCATCCATCCATCCATATTCCATCTACCAGCGTGGTTCTCACAAAAATCAAAATCATTTATCCAATCCTCCAACTCCTTTCGTATTGAAACTGGCTTGGCTTTTAATTCACTCATTTCTGAAATAATATAATGCTCTACCTGAACGAAAAACTGGAATGCCACACAGTACTAAGACAGAACTTAGGCTGGGTTTAAGGAGTTTGTGTTAGGTGTCTCGATTTTAAATAATCGTGCAATAAGTACGGCTCTGCTAATGCAAAATGATTTGTACTCTTTCCAGTGCTTGATAGGATTGCGATTTTGGTGAAGCTCTGGAGATACTTAGTATTGCATTCAAACAGGAAATTTTTAAGTCAAGGGACAAAACGCTCAAAAGTGTATTAATAAAGGGTAACAAGCTGAGCACAGATCGTTATGGCTCAAAAGGTAAAGTACCCTGACCCTGGGCATTACGTTAAATCTGGGCATTACCTAAAAACCTATACCCTGGGCATTACGTTAATCCAAAAACCTAACAGGGTGTTCTTTCCTAAAGTCAAAAAGAATCTCGGCAGCGATTAACATTGAAAAACCATCAACTCACTTTTTTGCAATTCAGGATTGGTTTTAATTCTATTTGGTGGAACAAAATCAGGATTGGCTTGCAACTAAAAAACATAAGAAATGAAAAAAAAAAAGACATCACCGAGGACAAGACTAGCTTGGCCTACAGCGACTTACTGCGTGTGCTTAAAAGAGGGAATAACAGTCAGAGTGCAGCTTTTAACAAAAAGTTTGTTATGTCTGAAACCAAAATGCGTCATCATGAACCGCGATCTGGGTTTCGCGAAACTTTAAAGGCTACGTATTTTACGTAATCCAAAATGCAAATATGGTATGAGTACCGGTAATTGAATATCATACTTGTACGCCCATTCATAATGGTCGTTACATGTTCCTTATTAAGGGATCCATAGTTTTCATTGGAATTATTTGGAGTCCGCAGAGCAAGAAAGATTATGAACCACTGTGAGAGTAATAGAAGTTACACAACGAGGTCCAACCTCTTTAAACCGGCCAGTTGGTGTAGTGGTTAGAAATCACTATCAGTGCCACAAAACTTGGGCTCGATTGCTGGGCTGGTCCAATAGGACATAGTTACCTATTCACATGTCCAATTTATGTGGGCTTTAGGCCAACATTGATGTGGGTTTTTTGCATCACAATTAATTTTCTGATGTCATAATTTAAAAAAGTAATTATGACATCAAGCTAACATCAATCTGGGTTTAAAGCCCACATAAATTGGACATGTGGATAGGGTAACTGTCAACAACGGCTCACCAGCCACAACCGCTGCGATGTTTCTTCAGAGCTGTGTTGCCTAGGCACTAAGCCATGGAGATGGGCTCCGTCAAATGAAGATTTGATCTCGGTATAAACTAAACCAATACTTATTGTAATAGGAAAATGAATCTCCCTACATCTCCCCATTCATATTCGACGCCAAGAACTTTCATTTCGAGTTTGAGCTTATCCAGAGTTTTCTTCAGCTCTTCCTTACGCGTTTCAACCTAAGTTCAATATGTTGTTATTGCACGGATTTTTACCTGGGGTTATGAATCCCTAGAGTACAACTTTATCCAAATACAAGACGAGATGATTGCCTGATGGCACAACTACTTGATATAGGCCGTTACATGTTCTTTATACAAGGGTCCACATGATAAAATAGAATAAGTTAGGATCCGCAATCTTCAAAAGGTCAAAAAACACTGCTACAGTAACTTCTAAAGCAATGACTAAAACGAACTCTAAAAATATTTTTTATAGATTGATGGGTTAATGTTTTTCACTGCATTTGCAAAAACACACATCACTTTATGCTGTATACTTGTTCAGGTGTCAATGGCATATTTATTTCTTTACGACTTTTTTTAAAATCAGTTGATCTCTGCTTGTATTCACGAGCTGCAAATACGTCGCTATCCAATTCTTCCGGTGGAACAACATGACCTAAAAAAAGGAACTGACTAATACAATAGCTTGTTCCAAGATTACAGCAGTACAAGAGTCCCAATTTTTAACCCAATGTTGTACGCCATCCCAGCGTGCAACTTGAAGTTTAACCATTGCTGCAACTCATCGTTATTCAAACAGTTATGCTGACTATTATTCAAACAGCAACGACGTTTCAATGAACAGCTTCATTTATCAAAAAATTAATGAGAATCAAAACGCCGAACATTATTTTTCTAGCGTTTTTTGTCTCGCGTAAAAATATTGCCATGTGAACCCGTTAGGATAGATTTCATCATTGCTGGCATTAAAGTCATTAAAAATACAAGTATGCACGTAATAATTCGTAGAAGCAATGTTTAACAACTTTTAAACAGAACCACAAGCAGTTTATGAAACTTTATGTGCAGATGAATGTGTTCTACCACAAGAATCACAAATTCAACTTACATTTTAAACAACAATCAAACATTAAATAATTATTCATTGTTTCCGCAACTATTTTGGCAACTTCTGCGTGGAAAAATTCAACGTGTGCAGATCCTAACGGATCACCATTCTGTAAAAGCAAAAAAAGATCTCAAAAAAAAAAAAAAAAAATACAAAAAACTTTCCTTATTGCACTTTCTCATTCTCACATTGAGAACTATGCAAATACCACCTCTGCATACAAGAGGCCAAAGTTCAATTCTTTGAAAAATTGGATAGTCGTCGCAGGGACATCTGTTTGTCGCAGGGACCAAAACATGCTGAGACCCAGATCCCCTACTGTCCCAAATGCCCCGAGGCCCATTGGTTCTAGAGCCCCATTTATGCATAGGATTTGCCCCAGTGCTTTAAATTAACATTCTATTCCTAGGGCCTATTTATTGCTTCAACCGTCCTGTCCTGAGGTCCTTTTGCCCTAAATTAGGCTTGAGGCACATTTACCCTGAGGGCCATTCACCCCAAATTTAACTCTTTACAAGGGCCCCTTTACTCTAGTGCTATTTGTCCCAGGGACCAAAACATGCTGAGACCCAGATTCCCTATTGCCCCAAATGCCCTGAGGCCCATTGGTCGTAGAGCCCCATTTATGCATAGGATTTGCCCCAGTGCCCTAAATTAACTTCCTATTCCTAGGGCCTTTTTATTGCTTCAACCGCCCTGTCCTGAGGTCCTTTTGTTCTAAATTAGGCCTGAGGCACATTTACCCCGAGGACCATTCATCCCAAATTTAACTCTTTACATGGGCCCCTTTACTCTAGTGCCCCAAACGGTCTATCGCCCAGTTCTGCCATACTATACTACAGTGCCTTACTTACTATTCCATAATTAGAGAGCTCTCTATTTATAGAATAGTATGGCATACTATTCCATAATTAGAGAAACCGGCTATCATTAAGCTCAGATGGCCGAATGGTAAGAGCGTCCGCTCCTGGAGCTGCAGATTCGGGTTTGATTCATAGCCGGATCAAACCAATGACTTTAAAATTGGTATTCACAGCTTCCCTGCTTGACGTTCAGTATTAAAAGGACAGTGTGGAGAACAAGCTGGCAAGTTTACTTGTAGTGCCGTTGGGAAAGGCAGTTAGCAAGATTCCCCAATCTTGGTGTGGTAGACAGACGGTTGGCAACTCCTAAGCGAGCTCGTTATAGCATTTTGATCGCTTCCTCCTGATAACAGGATATCATAAGTATGCAAATAAGCAACTAAACGTTTCCATACGCAACACAAAAAAACAATTGATATTAAAAGCATTTGTTAAAGTATAAACCAAACCTGAAAAGTGACAACCCACCTTTTCATTTCGAGCAAGCTTAAACCTTGTTACAGTTCCAAATTGTGAAAAATAGTCATGAATTTGCTTTTCTTCGAAACCATAAGGAAGGTTTTGTAAAAAAACTACGCCACGATCAGTGGATTGAAATTCATCACTTGTTTTCTGAACAACAAAATCATTAGAAAAAAATAATAATTATTTAAGGGCCCGTAACATTGTCGCTTTGGTTTATTTTATTTTTTCATCATGCTCTTGTGCAACCAGGAAAAGCGTGAGGGAGTAATAACTATAAAAGTGGTTGGATTTTTGGGCCCATACAAATAGCAAAGCTTGTATCAATTAAACTATACCTTTTATAGAATGTCGACTTTAAAGCGGGACTTCCCGACTGACGGTCTAGATGGCGCATAACATGTCATCGCGTGAAGCCAGACGCTTGCATTGTTACAACGTGATGTCAATGGGGAAGTACCGCCATAAAGTGGACATTCCATAAGAGATAGCTTACTACAAACTAGCCCCCAAATAGCCCCTGCCAACAAAATTAAATGAAATATTTACCTCTCCTCTGATTCTTTTTAATTTGTTGGTTCGTTCTTTGTGTCTGGTTGTTTCAAAGGCAATGAATTCTGCACTAGGCAAATCTTTTTTCCCAATGCCCATGTTAATCAAAAGTATGATCAATAAATAAATTTGAAGATTAAACAGTTAGAGCATCTGCTATTTACTGCTTTATAAAAACTTATATAAATAAAATAAAGTATTATGTTATACCAGTACTGCACTTCTCAAAAACATGAATAACAATGCAAGATGTAAAAAAAAAGGGGCTGTTCGTTTTTTAGCAGCTTCATATTACAATAGAAACGGTTTACTTTAAAGCTGACGGGAATTCTCACATCATGCGCAATGCAGACATGCTCTTACCCTAACCCAATGTGTGTCTACTGTCTAGGTCACACGATGACGTATTGGGGAGTTTCTACCTGCTGCTTTAAAGTGAACCATGCATGGTAATACAAGGTGGCTTAAAAATGATTAGCCCCCAAAACATAACCACACTATTGTTACCAATATAGTCTATAATCACTTTTGAAGTTTCATCAGGGTCAACAGGCCATTTGTTTGAAATAATGTACATAAAAAGCTTTACTACTTTCGTGTTTTAAACTTTAACTGCAGAACTTTCAAAGCAAAACCTAAAATATTGATAAAGACACACGCAGCATGCTACTGATAACATACAAGTGTCACCAGAACATCACAACCCACAATTCGAATTACTAGATTTCATAACCAATATTGAATTAGTGGTCCACAGATTTTGTTTCGAGATATCAGTTATTAGGTATGAACGCAGTTCTGAGTTAAAGACATATGGGTAACTGGTAGTATTGATATAGGCCTACTGATACACAGGGAAAGACCAAACACTGAACAGATATCAAAGTTTAAATATCAAAAACAAAAGGATTGAGTTTTTCAGAGCACTCAGTTTCACAAAATTAAATCACGCTGGAAAATCAAGGACTGGGGAAAGTGTAGAGTATGGTACTGCGTAGGCCATCAGTGGGCACAAACGCAGGACGGCTGCAATTGTGAAGTTGCAGCAAAACAATGTCATTGGCTAATACAAAACATTTAATCTGTTTGTTATACAGGGTACTGGGTACATAATATTCAAGCCTACTCATTACTCAGGAGCATATTTGGGGGGCATTGTGTCATGATCCTCAGTTCCCACCTTTTCATTTTGCCTTATTGTAAAAAGCCAACAAATGTTGCCAAGCTGCAAATAACAGAAATACTGAATATGCCAGACTCTTTTGACGGCTTTTTTAGTCTTATGTCCATTGTCCACTACCTTGTAAATTTTCTTGCTATGCCACTGGGCCTAGGCTACTACCTGACTACCTTGTGCCAGACTACTGTGCAAGCAATCCTATCTAAACACCGCAAAGGACTGAAACACTGTACTGCACAAAGGACTTACCAAACACCGCAAAAGAACTACAAAGGACTTCAAATTGATCTACTAAACAGTAAACACTGCAAACAACAAAGGACTCTAAATTAGGGTTAGGTTAGGGCTAGGGTTAGAGTAGAGTTAGCAGATTAGGGTAAAGGTTCTGGGTTATCAAGTTCTTTATTATTCTTTGCAGTGTTTAGTACATCAATTTAAGGTCCTTTGTCAACCTTTGCGGTGTTTCAGTCCTTCGCAGCGGTCCTACTAAACACTGCAAAGGACTGAAACACTGTAAAGGACGACAAAGGACCTCAAATTGATGTACTAAACACCCCAAAGAATGACAAAGGACAACTGATCTACTAAACATCGCAAAGAACAACAAAGTACTTGGAATCACACCATAACAAAGAACGACAAAGAACTTTAAATTAGGGTAAGGATTAGAGCTAGGGTTAGGGTTTTAGGGTCCTTTGTCGTGTTTAGTAGGACCCCTTTGCAGTGTTTAGTAGGACCCACTGTGCAAGTATCAGTAAATTTGAACAATATTATTATAATGCATTTCTATGGCATTCTTTCCTGGCAGAAAGTCAGATCAAAAACGCTTGACAAAGTACCGCCAACAAAAACATTTTAATGCAAGAGCGAAAACAGCAGGATTATGGTACAGTAGATTTGTAGATGGACTAGGCCTAGCCTACAAACAGCTCTAAAAGTATAATTTATCAAACTGGAATTTTTGCCCTGTTATGCATGCGATATCTTCTCCAAATCAAGAAAAGAAATTTTTAAAAGGGGAAAAACTTCCTGAGTTGGAGAATTTATTGATGTATAATAATTGTATTTTCACTGTAAAAGAAATACGGTAGGCATACAGACACAGCTCAAGCTTGCAGTTTCAATGTAAATACAGAGAAAAATCACATTTTTTTAAAATAAAAAAAAAAAACGCAATGAAATTTATATTCCCATGCTAAGTCATAGAAAAACAATTCAACTACATTTCAATGTCATCAATTCTGAGTGGAAATGACATCTTTACAGGTGGAAATGCAATTAGCCAGTTAGTATACACCATTAAATTCTCCAATTCAGATTTTCAATTGTTTGAAACTTCATCTTTTTCTCCTAATTTGGAGAATATTTTCATAACATGGTGAAAACTTTGATCTGATAAATTATACCTAGCAGATAAATATGAACTGTGCTGTGTGAAGTTGCAATGATAAATCTGTAAATTAAAAAAAAATGGTCCTTGATGTAGAGTTAAATTGGCAACAATAAATATCGTACTGTTATTTAATATCAAATAGTACAAAAGATACAACACAATGGTGCTAGGATAGGTCACAAACCAAAGCACACTAACAAGTGAGGGTAGATAACACGCCATGCTTCTACGCATTGGTGCATCGACTTGGATGGCCAAGTGGAAACCGCTGGTAAGAGCGTTTAGCTCGAGAGCTGTAGCAGGGTGCATCAAATTTTTATCATTTTTCAAAGGATATGGCTCAGTGATATTCTTGTTCTCTAGCCAAAAATATGATGACATGTAAATTTTGGGGGTGATTGGTCACCCCTAGACTTCCCCTCGCTTCACCTCACTTCTTATGGCACCCCCAAATATGAAAAGTTGTGTTTTGCGTTGGTTTTTCAAGATAAATAGGTCATGTTTGGTATCAAATTGATCAGCATTCTACCAGCTGGTCTATCACACAAAAACATTTAGAACACAAAATATTGCCATTTGATTTTAACCCCATTTAAAAGCACACCAAAGGCCTAAGATATTAAAACACTTTTTGCATAAAAAAAAAAAAAAAAAAACAGGCTTGCTGATATGAGACATGATGTGATGATAGGCATGTGCATGTTTAAGAACCATCACAAAATCAAGAAATACCTTTCATGAAACTAGACAGACATGAAAATTAGAGTTGTGTAGTAACAAACTAAAAATAGGGCACTATCTGATAGATACAGGGTGGGGCAGAAAGGACGGACGTTTTTGAAAAGTTCACAAAATAATGAATTGTACGTACAAGCAAATTTTATTGATATCAATGTGTTCGTATAGAAATAGCATTTGACACAATCACGTGTGGAAAACAACATCCCTCATATGGTGTCCGAAAAGAGGACGAAGAACGGCCATGGATGCTCTGGCTGTGTGAGCCGTCGCCCCATCCTGCTGAAACCACACATGTTGGATGTTCATGTGTCTTCGTCGCAATGCAGGCACAAAGAAGCTATTTATCATCTCAATATAGCGCTTGGAGTTAACAGTAACAGCATTTCCATGTTCGTCTTCGAAAAAGTATGGACCGATAATGGCCGTTTTTCCCATAGCACACCAGACAGTCACTTTTGGACTGTGTAGTGGTCTTTCGTGAATTTCTCTTGGGTTTTCAGTAGCCCAATAACGAAAATTTTGCTTATTGACCGTGCCATTTAGATGAAAATGAGCTTCATCACTCATTAACAAAGTAAGATTGTCATTTGCCTCAAAAATTGTTTTCATCTGTCGTGCGAAGTTAAGCCGCTTTTGATGGTCTATTGGTTTTAACTGCTGTGTAATGACCACTTTGTATGGGTGGAAATGCAGGTCTTCATGCAAAATACGCCTTACTGACCGAGCACTGATCCCAAGTTCAGTAGAATGCCTTCTAGCCGAGCGTCTTGGACTCCGAAGCAAAGCTTGCCTGACGCGTTCCACATTTTCCCGGCTTCTTGCAGTTCGTGGGGCCCCAACCGGTCTTGCATTCTGTAGCGTACCTCGAGTACGAAGTGATTTTACCCAACGTAAGATTGTGTTACGGGCTGGAACAGAATCATTTCGGTGAATCTTGAAATGACGCCGGAACTCATGCTGAACAGCTGTGACAGACTCGTTATTTTTTACGAAACTGTCGTAGGCAAACACGCGATGTTCTATCGTCCACACAGTCATCATTAATCCTGAAAATTTAATTTAGGCCTACACATCTAAAAAGAAAAAACAATTGGTAATGCGCAACAGATCGATGGGTGGGTAACTAAAAGAAAAATGCTAAGCTGTAACGGATTACATGGTACCGGTCTGATGTATGTAACTACTACTTTTGCTGAGTTATAACCATTTCTAAAACGTCCGTCCTTTCTGCCCCACCCTGTACATTTAGATCAATGTGATCATTGGGCAGCATTAATTCGCAATGCAGATTGCAGTTAGCAAAATAAAGTTACTTTTGTGGAAAGTTACTTTCATAATTTGGTTCGTCTTTTCTTTTGCAGATCAGCAGATCGGGGTAATCTTTGCGTTTTTTTTTTTTTTGACAACCTGCAAAGTATTGTTCAAAGTAAAGCTTTTTCAAGCAAAGTGCCAGCAAAGCCAGTGGAGTCGGGGGGTTGGGGTCGAGGGGTTGGAGTTGGGGGGGGTGGAGTCGGGGGGTCGGAGTCGGGGGGGGTGGGGTCGGGGGGTTGGAGTTGGGGGGTTGGAGTCGGGGTCGGGGCTTGGGGGGGTTGGAGTTGGGGTCGGAGTCGGGGGGGGGTTGGGGTCGGGGGGTGGAGTTGGGGGGGTGGAGTCAGGGTGGTTGGAGTCGGAGGGGTTGGAGTCGAGGGGGGTTGGGGTCGGGGGGTTGAGGTTGGGGGGTTGGGGTCGGAGGGGTTGGGGTCGGGACATTGTACTTGGTTTGAAATTACCTTAAAACTCTTGGTACCTTGTAGTTTCTTGTGCTGTTTTCAACTACCTTGTAGTTGGTTTAAAAGTACCTTGTAGTTCCTTGTGCTGTTTTCAATTCCCTTGTACTTGGTTTAAAAATACCTTGTAGTTCCTTGTGCTGTTTTCAACTACCTTGTACTTGGTTTGAAAGTACCTTGTAGTTCCTTGTGTTGTTTTCAACTACCTTGTAATACCTATAAAAGTACCTTGTAGTTCCTTGTAGTGTTTTCAACCACCTTGTAGTTGGTTTAAAAATACCTTGTAGTTCCTTGTAGTGTTTTCAGCTACTTTGTACTTGGTTTAAAAGTACCTTGTAGTTCCTTGTAGTGTTTTCAAGCATTTTGAAGGTTTAAAAGTACCTTGTAGTTCCTTGCAGTACCTTGTAGTTCCTTGTAGTGTTTTCAACTATCTTGTAGTTGGTTTGAAAGTACCTTGTAGTTCCTTGTAGTGTTTTCAACTACTTTGTACTTGGTTTAAAAGTACCTTGTAGTTCCTTGTGCTGTTTTCAACTACCTTGTAGCAGCTATAAAAGTACCTTGTAGTTCCTTGTAGTGATTTCAAGCATTTTGAAGGTTTAAAAGTACCTTGTAGTTCCTTGCGGTGTTTTCAACTACCTTGTAGTTGGTTTAAAAGTACCTTGTAGTTCCTTGTAGTGTTTTCAGCTACTTTGTACTTGGTTTAAAAGTGCCTTGTAGTTCCTTGTGCTGTTTTCAACTACCTTGTAGTAGCTATAAAAGTACCTTGTAGTTCCTTGTAGTGTTTTCAAGCATTTTGAAGGTTTAAAAGTACCTTGTAGTTCCTTGCAGTACCTTGTAGTTCCTTGCGGTGTTTTCAACTACCTTTTAGTTAGTTTGAAAGTACCTTGTAGTTCCTTGTGTTTTCAGCTACTTTGTACTTGGTTTAAAAGTACCTTGTAGTTCCTTGTGCTGTTTTCAACTACCTTGTACTTGGTTTAAAAGTACCTTGTAGTTCTTTGTGCTGTTTTCAACTACCTTGTAGCAGCTATAAAAGTACCTTGTAGTTCCTTGTAGTGTTTTCAAGCATTTTGAAGGTTTAAAAGTACCTTGTAGTTCCTTGCAGTACCTTGTAGTTCCTTGCGGTGTTTTCAACTACCGGTACCTTTTAGTTAGTTTGAAAGTACCTTTAGTTCTTTGTAGTGTTTGCAGCTACTTTGTACTTGGTTTAAAAGTACCTTGTAGTTTTTTGTGCTGTTTTCAACTACCTTGTACTTGGTTTAAAAGTACCTTGTAGTTCCTTGTGCTGTTTTCAACTACCTTGTAGCAGCTATAAAAGTACCTTGTAGTTCCTTGTAGTGTTTTCAAGCATTTTGAAGGTTTAAAAGTACCTTGTAGTACCTTGCGGTGTTTAGTAGGACCCGTGCCATGGGGAAAGGCACTAACAGACTTAGCGGAATTCCCCCATTTGGTGGTACTGAGGTAGACTAGACAGATGGCTGGCAAGTGGCAACTCAACTCCTAAGCGAGCTTGTATAGTGCATTGATTGCTTTCTCGTGATAGGAGGATAAATATGCAACTAAATTTAATAGGCAAGAAATGTTTACAGTTCGGCTAACGCTCTAACCGGTACCCAGTGCCAGTACAGGTCGGTAATAATCTACCTAAAAGCTACCAGTATTTTTTAAAATCTTACAAACTGTAAAGCAATACACAGAATTTATAAACAGATAAATCATCCTAAAGCTTATGCTTCGCTAATCGTTGGTTAAGGTTTGTTTTTTTATCTACTTCATTCAAATATAAATTTCTTGAGGCCTAGCCCAAACACCCTGACTTGGAAAACGTGAAAACTAATTTTTAGCAAATTTTTATGTCCGCACTCCGCAATCGTTAGCTTTATTTCTGCTCCATTCCACATGAGAACAAGACGAGAAGCTAAATATGCGAAAAATCATTTTCAACAAAATGACTACAGCAACTTCAGTATAATGCGCTGACGAAAAAGCAAAGCCTAGGAGGACATTGATCCCCTGCCCTGCGAGTGGGAGTCCATCGCACTAACCCTACACCACCTCACTGTTGCCACGTGCTCGTAAAATTTTTGTACTTACACATCACGTGACCTTCAAAAACGCTGTAGCGGTTTTGTTGAAAATGATTTTTCGCGTATTTAGCTTCTCGAGAGAACAAGCAACGATAAGAGTAAAAAGGTCAAAAGCAGATATCGTGCTGACTAAACGCAACTGCAACTGGCAACAACAAAAAAAGCACTTGCAGCACCAAACTTTTTCACCCATTAGACATGTTGAAAAGACACAACTTTTTTATTCACATTAAATATTTGGGAGTAATGATTGACAAGCAACTAACTTGGAGCAATCACGTTTTTATTGCTCCAAGTTAGTTGCTTGTCAATCATTACCAATAAATTAGCTAAAGCCTCTAGAATACTGTCTAAGGTTCGGCATTTCGTGAGTAAAGTTACTTTAGTGAAATTGTATTATAGCTTTGTATATCCTTACCTCAAATATGGTGTAATAGAGTGGGGTAACAGCAGGAAAACTTTGTTGCAAAAGGTCCAAGTAGCACAAAACAAAATTCTTGGAATTATCAATTTTAAATGTTTAAAAGACCGCGTAAAAATGTCGACTTTGTACAAGGACGTGAAAATTCTGCAAGTCAAAGATATTTTTGAAATTGAGGTGGCTAAGTTTATGCATTCATTTCATCATGGCAATCTGCCATGTATATTTGACAGCTACTACACATCTGTGGCAACTCAACATAATCACAATACAAGATCCATTGCTAATAAAAATTATTATTCGCAAAGAATGCACTCACAGTCTGGACAATCTGCTTTAAACTATGTTGGCGTGACAATTTGGAACAAAATTCCTCTTCATGTCAAGTTGCATTCAAAACACCTATTCTCTAAGCAACTCAAAAATATTCTCATCAGCAAATTTTAGAAACATCTTTTGTCTTGGAAACTATTTGTATTGAGTAACTTCTAATTTCGAAGCTTCAGAGAATTTTTTTTTAAATCCCTTTGAAATTCAAAAGTAAAATACGCAATGGAATTAATATTGTTCATCAGACAAAGGCTCTTCGGTGATTTCATTTTATTTTATTTTCGTTTGTTCTTTCTTTAGTGGTTGTAGCGATTACTTCTGATGTCGTTTTGTTGAGCAGGTGGCAGTAGACCCGATGACCGCACGGTCTATTCGCTGTCTGCTGGCCAAGTGAACCAAAGACACAATTAGAGTGAACACATCTACCCTGCAAATTGCGTTATTACGTTATAATTTTGCTGTTACTGCACGTTCTGTATCACTTGGTGAATAAACAAACGGATTGATTGATTGATTCACTAAGACAACATTTTGGAAAAAAAGCACTTTATATGTCATGCTTTAAACATTTTCTGTAGCATATTAATTCAAAATAAATGGTGTTGGGTAGCCAAAAATAATAATTTTATCAATATAAAAATCTCCTCGCGCTATCGCAGCTACGCTTCTCTCCATAATTTAGGGCAACCGTGTTAGGTAATCGAAATCAAGTGAAATTTATTTTTGAATACCACTACTGCTTGCTAATCATGAAATTTTCAAAGGGAGTCCGTGGAAAAAGCTGAAAACCACTGTTTTATAATGACCACTTAAACCGGGGGTGGCCAACCTTTTGATTCCATGCGCCAATATATTTCACCTTTAATTTAGATGCGCCACATTAAGCATCCATTTCTCTTCAGTTCTTTAAAACAAGGGCGTGCAATATCGGTAAAGAGCAAAAAAAAAGGGTCTTCACTTCACGCCCCCAGACAGTGGCGAACTCAGGATTAGGTAAAGGGGGGCCACAACCGGGGGTCCGGGGCTACGCCCCCAGCCACCAACGGATTTTTACGGTTTTCATGCAAAAAACACTTATTGTAGCACACTTTTTTTTCGACAAAGGGCCTGCAGTGAGTGCAGTGACTACGGACAATGCAAACATATTTTCGCAGCTTATGTTTAAAAGCAGCAGCTTGACTAAAATAAGTGAAAAAAGGCTGCAAACACTATTAGTTTGAGAAATTATAGACTGAAAGTTAGGTTTTAGCACCTCATTACAGGGCCAAAGGGGGGGAGGGTCATGGCACCGTGGCTCCCCTGCGTGCGCCTATGCCCTCAGACGTCCTGTTTTCCACTGACAATGTCGGTGGAGAGCAAAAAAAAAGATGTTCACGCCCTCAGATTTTCTGTTTTCCACTGAAAACTATCGGTGGAGGGCAAATAAAAAAAAATTAGTGAGTAGAAGTGGCTTGTCATCAAAAAGGTGCAATGCGCCACTTTTACATAGCCAATGCGCCACGCATGGCGCATGCGCCACAGGTTGGCCACCCCTGACTTAAACCAAAACAAGCAAAATGAATACCGCTTATCATCTGAGAAAGCAATCTAAACTGAAGTGTGTTCATTTGCAAGACCAAAAACACAAACGAACAACAACACAATGCAAGAACAGTGCAGTGGAAGAAAAGGCAGCAGCTACAAAGGGATGTACTATGACACAACCTAAAAATACAAAGCGTGACAATAAAATGCATGCTCACTGCCAGGTCTGCAATCAACCCTACCCTCCAAAAAATATTTGCCCAACCCAGAATAAAGTCAGTTATTATTACGCGTATCAATTTATGCCCGGGCATAAACATTTTTTGCCTATCTTAATCATTTACTTGGAGCTGCAAGCCTGTTCGCTGCACATAAATTACAAACTCACAAGAGTGTGCCGACATTTCTAAAATGCAATAAAAATCTATGGTGAACTATATATTTACCAAAGATTTTTAATTGCGTTTCCGTATTGTCAGCATAGGCCTACTTAATGTATTGCACGTCATACTTGACCGATGAGGCCGAATAATTGTGCCTCCTTGGCCAAACACTCTTTTAATCGGAGCAGATGATGTAGGTTTATATTCTAGTGCATAGGTAAATCTATAGCAATTAATGTTGAAAATACCAGTGATCAGTTGGTTTTTACTCAATTTAAGTTAGACTACTTCATTCAATTTTGAAACGAACTTTTAAAAATAGCTCCGAGACAAGCTCATTTTCGGAGACTTAACCAAGGTCTCGAGACGAGACTTCACACCTTCGAGACCGAGACTCTGAAAAATCGCGTCACCAGACTGTCTCGAGACCGAGACATGTCTCGAGACATTGCAGCTCTGACATTAATCGGTAGGCTACGTAGGCTAATTTGCAGGCCAAAACTGACTGTTACGTGGGAAGCTTAATTTTGACTGGTTGATGTTTATAAGAGTGCCGGTTTCTTTTTTTTCCGAGCCGCATAATTACAGCTTAAATTTTTACGTTGGTGAAGTATACGCATCACGGAACATGACCTGATTGCGCATCAAACCGACGAAGCCAGCTCCGCAGCCAAATGCACCACTCGGCCTACTTCTGCTTAATAAAGGGCTGCAGGTTGCGTTTCTACGCCACTTGGTTACAGGCTACATTAGATCTTTTACTTACGAGTGATAACATAAATATGGTTACCAAAAAAGCTTTAGGAATGCTAAAAGTACGTCATAAAAAGATCTTTACGTAACTTGCAAATATTAACGCCAAATATTTTTTTAGTGAATGTTATTTTGTCACAACTGTAATTTTTGTTTACTTAAATTTTTTCGTTTTTAGCGTCAGCGGTTCCATTATTATCACCTGCAGAAGAGGGCATTCTCCCTCGAAAGCTCGTGAAATCAATATTAGTCGACTACAGTGTGCCATACAGCTGTTTTTATTGCAAGGAAGTATCGGTCGACACGGCTAGAACCAATTTTTAATGATTACAAATATTACTTCAGACTAAAGGAAAAATGTTTAAAACCAAATCATTAGCCTACCCGGCAATTTGATACTTTTTTCAGTGCCAAATCAGTTTGCATCTTTTTTATTAAAATTAGAAGAAAGCATGTTGCGAATTCCCCAACAACCGACGGTCAGCTGCGTACTTTTAAGTAATGTCCCATTGGTTTTTGCGTAGGGATTAGTCTACGTTCATCGCTCAAAAATATCAAATTTATTTGTTTTTAAGGCATATAAATGTGCTTATAAGTGTGTGACTATTGGTTATCAATTGTCTGAGATCAAATAGACAAACAAATTCCATTTAACAAGGAATGCTGTTTGTAAAGGTCAAAACCTCGTGATCAGAGCACAAACATTATTTACAGTAATAATATTGGACTAAGAGCGTAATAAGCAAAATATCACGCCCTTGTTTCGGCAGCTAATAAACATAGCCAACTCTCTAGTTTTCATGTGTAAATATTGGCCTAATACACCTATGGAGAAACACTAGCAGAAATGTCATAAAAGTATTTGACCCCTTCTAAGATTCGAGCAACCATGCGGTAATGACATTTACCGAATTTTAGTTGCTGTTTTACCTATATAAAGTTAAACATAAATTTTTCTTGCTGTTTCTGGCTTTTGCTAACACAGCTATAATGAACTGAAAATCGAAAAGAAATTGAAAGAAACCCATTTACAGCGGTTACAGTCAACCATGCAAGAGTTTCTCCAAATACAACGAAAATGACCATAAACCTTTACACCCAAGCAACCACTTGCGCAATGCGCACTATAAGCTTACTCTACCAGGAGCTGCGGGATGTACGTTCTCAATTGGGTTCCAATTTTGGTTTTATAACGCTGAAGCAAAATTTTTCAATTTTTCTGGGTCTGATTTTGCAAAAGCAATTTATTGATTTTCGTAGAGCGTTTACAAAATATAACTGCACAACCGGGAAATAACATAAATTATAAAACAATATCGTAATACTGGGAAAATATACTTACCCTGTTCACATGTCTAATTTTAGAGGGCTTCAGGCCTTCGTCTGAACTTGAGTGTAATTAAGACTGGGCGAATAGACAGAGAAGAATTTATACTTACTCTGTCCACATGTCCAATTTCAGTGAGCTAGTCCTGCGGTTCCTAGTTCTAGCTTCTGCATCATATTCAATTTGATGATGTCATTATAGTTAAAAAAAGTGATTATGACATCACCAAATTGAATATGATGTAAAAATACAACAGAACTAAAAACCGCAGGCCTTAAGCCCACGAGAGTTGGACATGTGGACAGGATAGCTTTGAATTCTTCTACGTCTATTCACCCAGTCTAAAAGTTGACACGAAATTACGAAAAAATTGTGACATGGTCCAAAAATTTTTGTCGGCCACGAAGAGCTGTTAATAAAGTGAAATTAAGTGCTTTTTTTTACTTGAATGAATTACATTTTCATCCATAAGTGGCGGAAGCGGGAGGGCTGGGAAGCCCTGCTGGCCCTCTCACTTATTTTTTCAAAGGAGGGCTTGGGGGGCGCTAATTTAAGCGTTTATTTCTACAATATTGCTTCTGCATGAATGTATTTGAAACCATTGAAATTAAAACCCAGGAGAGAGCTAAAATCTAGAGATGTCTTCTTAAAAATTTTGTTTGAGGGTGGGGGGAACAGAAACTAGAAGCAAGAACCGTAGGTCTGAAGCCCACATAAATTGGACATATGTCACATGTGGACAGGCTAAATATGAGTTGTAGGCATAAGGCCGGATTTACAGTACGTATAGGCTAAACAGGCTGAAACCTAGGCTTAGGGCCTCGGAGAAAGTGAGGTGGCTCATCACATACAATGAAGATCTTTTTCCTTTTTTTCACCGATAACTTTCTGTGAAAAAAAGAACATCTGAGGACGTGTATGTTTTTTTGTGCTCTTAACTACAGGCCTACCGATATTTTTAGTGAAAACAGGACATCTGAGGACGTGAAGACCTTTTTTTGCTCTTCCAATCAGTGTGATCAATTAGCGTAGGGCCTCTCATTGTCTAAATCCGGCCCTCAGGAACGTATTTAGGGGGGCATTGTGCCATGTCTCCCCCTCTTTTTGAGTCTGCCTTTTAGTAAACACTGCAAACCAAAATGGGTAGTGACAACCCAAAAAACTTGGGTAATAAATTGGGTAGACTCGTTGAGACACCCAACTTATTTAATTGGGTATATCTTACCCAATCATGTACCCAAAACTGCCAACAACAACCCAAAAAAACAAGAGTGGGTTAACTCATTATTAAGGCTCAATTGTGGGTCTCGGGAATTTAAGATCTACATTACGTTTTTTCTTGCGCCTATTACGACTGTCCTGGATTGTTCCCTATTCGCATTCTTACCTCAGCTGGTTCATATGTAAAACTTCTTGATTCATATACGAAACAACAAATGGTGAATAATTTTTTTTTTAGTGGCATTTACGCAAATACGTCAATTTGGGAGTTTAATACCCAATATTTTTTCAACTTATACATTTGTTTTTCTTCTTATGAATGCTTATATGTAACAATGCGATAGTAAACCACGTGGTAAATCAAACTTCTATTTGAGACTTTTGGTGAAGATGGCAAGCATTTAATTTTGGAAAACATCGTTACCAGCCACCTAAAAATTATTTTGTACACTCATCAACCGTTTTATGAGAGGTTATATGTAAACAAGAATTATGCATGGATGCAGAAATCCAACGGTCGTGTGGCTCGCAACAATTGGTCATCTGGACTGGACAATTTTGAACGATATTTGCACTGCTGGGAGTAGAGTAGAATGCTGCTTCGTATCTCAATATTGATACCCCTAATTGCACCATGTTTTTATCCAAGAATGAATTTAAATTTTTGATTGGATGGGTAATAATTAGCTAAGCCCAATAATCTCCGGCGATATACTAATTTACATGGGTACATAAAATTAAGAGTTAGGCAAAAATTAAAACAACCCAATTACGTTTTTGAAGGCTTTTGGGTTTGGTTAATTTTCACCCAAATATGTTTACGCTTACCCAAGTAAATTTTTTGGGTTTAGCTTTTGAATCAATATTTTTTTCGCGCTCTTGGGTAAAAACGTTTTTACCCAATATTTTTGGGTACTGTATCATAAATAATTGGGTATTGGGCACTTTTACCCACTTTTACGGACTTTTACTATCCAAAAAGATTTGCAGTGAACAGCAACAATATTAATGGTGCCAAGTGACTGAAATATGCCAGATTCTTTTGATGGTTTCTGTAGCTTATTGCCAGGGGCGAATCCAAAGGAGTAGGATGAGGGATGTGCATCCTCCCACCAGCCATTTTCAAAAATGTTTTTGATGCATACAATTTTTCTATAATTTCGAACCTCTTCGATAGCTATAACTTTAAGCCTTACGCCTTAAACACGCATAATTACATAGTGCGAACAAAACGCATCATATTTGGCGAAGCACTCAAAATTAGAGTCCAAAAATTTATACACAATTTGGCGGAAAATTATTCTAAAAGCATTAAAATAGCCATTACAGCGTGTAAATTTTCAAAAACTTTACGGGGATCATGCCCCCCAACCCCCTAGAGTTTCTATTGTTTCTTAATTAGCCTTGAAAAAAATGTGGAAATTATGTCACCCCCTTCTAAAATTTCTCGCTACGCCACTGCCGGCCCTGATTGTAGGCGAATAGGGTTTCCCTTTACCCCGGACTTTCAACTTCCCGGGAAACGAAAAATTTTCGACACGATTTCCGGTATCCCAAAAATACTCGGAATTCCCGGGATTCGGGAAATTCCCGGGAATTTTTCTCGAGCTTGATTATTTTGTCATTTTTTCTAATTTTGAGCATTCCAGATCTAAGTTGTAACATTTTGTTATGTTGTTTTTAGAAACTTGATTTGATTTCTTCAATTTTTCGACAACTTGAGGAAAATTTTTTGATCTGACAAGAATTTCGTCTTAAAAAATTTTGTTAAAGCAAAAAAAATTAAAATTTGCACTAACGCATTTTTTATGTCGGAATAATGGATATTAGTACCCCTGAAATCCTTACTGATGTATCAAAAATTTCCCGGGATCCCGACATCAATTTCCCGGGAAACGGGAAATTTTAAAACCCCAAATTTCCCGGAAAATTTTCCGTCCCGACTTCTCGGGAGGAAACACTATAGGCGAAGAAATCTGGTCATTGGTTTTGAGCCCCCCCCCACTTTAGAAATACTTCCGCCATCGCTGTTTCCATCAATACCCAGACAGAGTCATGCATTTTGGCTACAGTATTTCTTATAATTGGGAGTGGATGCCCATCAAAAAAGTAGGCTAATAATTTTCAATCATTATTTATTTATTTCTTACCTAATTTCAGAAGCTCTGAGCTATGCGTAATGTATGGAAACAGTAACAAATGAAATGATTATGGCAACAAGTTAAGAAACTAAAGATTTTTTACAGGAAATGAGGTACGGTAATATTTCCAACTTCTTTGGGAGATGTAGTTCTCTTTTGTTTTCAGCAAAATCAATGCCAGGCAGTGGCGTACGCAGGATTTTTCAATGGGGAGGGTTTCAGTGACGTCACATCGTGATGACGTAAAATACTACGTAATACTAGGTCATCACGATGTAACGTCACTGGCAGTGTCAATTTAGATTTTTAACGTTTATAATAATTTTTCATCAAAACCGGACGGTTACAGCGTAGTGTTACAGATGTCGCTATCGATGCGGAAAATTTGAAGTTCCATTCCCAAATAGGTCAAATCAGACACAGTGTAGCCAACGGCTCGCCACTGCTGCGACGTTTCATCGGACCTGTGTTGCCCAAGCACTAAGACGCGAGGTCGGACCCCGCCACTCGCTACCATGCTTCGGTACTGCAGCGAGTTTAATGAAAGGAGTCCGGTGAAGATTTGATTTGATTTAAAAAAAAAATTTTTGTGCAGCCATAGCTACTGCAGAGACACCGTATTTAAGGAAACTCCTATTTACCAACTGCTTCACAGCAGCAGCATCAATGACAAAAATGCAGTTCAAGCAAAACACATCAGAAAAGGTGGACTACCAGTATTGTTGCATATCGCATCGTAATGAAAGTTTGGCGAGATTAAATTAAAAAGTTGGACTGAACAGAAAAAACATGATAGGAATTTCGGCAAGCTCTGCACGAGGAAAAGTCGGTTTGTTTCAAAATTAAGTTAGAATTAATTTTTTCTGCAATTGTCAAGGGGGGGGGGGTGACTCCCGGTCCCCTCCCTTGCATACGCCACTAGGGGTCATCTCCGCGACTTAGCGACTGGGTAACACAGAAACGTCGCAGCATTGGCAAGCTGTTGGCAACACTGTGACGATTTGACCGGCCTGGGAATCAAGCCCCAGACCTTCCGCACCGATAGTCTGTGCGCTTGACCACTAAGCTAACGACCGGAACCGGCCCAGAAATTGAACCCAAAACTTCCCGAGCCGATAGCGATGTCTTTGGTTAACCCCAACTGGCTGGTTTGGTTAACTCAAAATTATGACATCGCAAGCGGAACATCCGCCTACGTTGCAACCACTCTCTTCCAAGAATACCTCCTGCGCTGGAACGTTGTGTCGTCCAGCCTTGATAGCCGTTGAAAACAATCGCTTGATGACATCACAACACGACTCCAGCTTTAACAATACCCATTGACTTTGTCCAGGCTTGCATTTTGTGTTAGTCGTTGGTTCAAGCGCAACCCTCCAGAAAAGTTTGACTACCGGAATTATTGCATCACAACGAAAGTTTCTCAAGATTAATTAACAAGTTGGATAGCACAGAAAAACATGACTGCAATTTCGGCAAACTCTGTATGAAAAAAAGCGGATCATTTCAAAAAAAGAAGTTTTTATTTTTTTTTAAATCGTCGATGGGGGGTTTGACCCCTAAAGCAGCTCCCCCCCAGTGCGTACGCCACTGCTTATATGCCAATTAAAAGAAACTCTTATTTATTTATTGCTTCACAGCAACAGAAATGACAAAAATGCGGTTCAAGCGACACTACAGAAAAGTTAATCTACCGCTACTGTTACATCACAATCAAAGTATCTCGAGATTAAACAAGAAAGTTGGATGGAACAGACGAAACGTTGGAAATTTTTGCAAGTTCGAAGGAAGGGCGAAAAAGATAAGTTTTCACTGCATCTCTAATCGACAAGAGGGGGGGGTTCGACCCCCGTAACATAATTTGCATAAACTGGCGTATTGATGTGAAAACACTTGCTATCCGACAAAAGCACCTAAATTTTCTTTTCTCGAGCTAGAAGCTTGAATTGCTGTACGAGCGTCCCCCCTCTCTACTTTGTTTTTCAGTAAAAAGCGAACAAATGTTCCAAGTGCTGGAACATTCCAGGTTCTTTTGATCGATATTACAGTTTATGCTCCTTTCTAAAAATTTATCGCTACCCTATTGGTTGGCTGTTTAGTGTTTACTAATCCACAACACGTCAGTACTGAAAGATCATAATTGATTCATCTCTATGATGGAGCAAAGAGTGGCAACGCGACTAGATCGCCAAAAGGTCTACCGCCGTCTCCCTGCGGTTCGAACATCCACTCCTATTTAATTCTTCATAGTTGTCGTAGGTTTTTTTGTTCCGTGAATAAATATCTAATGAATAATCATCAATGAATTGGAAGTTAAGTGATATTTTGCCTCTTTGACTAGTGTTACTGCATTTTCACTGCGCAAAAGGAGGACTGGTTCTTTGAAGATCATCACGTCCGCAGATAGACAATTTTCCGCCCAAAATCAAGTGAAGTGCAAGAAAAAAAATGTCATCGCGTCCGCAGGCCGTAATTTGTGCTAAAACTTCCCAAAATTTTCGTGTAACAATAATCTGACATGTTTTCACTGTTCATTTGGGCGTTTTTTAGCATCCTTGGAGGACAAATTATTTTTTACTAAAATAGTTTTAGTTTTTTTTTTAGTTTAAATGCATATTTATCCTCCTATGGCGAGAAAGCGATCAATGCGCTATACGAACTCGCTTAGGAGTTGCCGGCCATCTGTCTACCACACCAAGATGGGGGAATCCGGCTAAGTGCCTTTCCCAACGGCACAACAAGTAAACTTGCCGGCTTGTTCTTCACACTGTCCCTTTAATGCTGAGCGTCAAGCAGAGAAGCTGTGAATACCAATTTTAAAGTCATCGGTTTGACCCGACTTGGAATTAAACCCGAGTCTACAGCTCAAGTGACAGACGCTCTATACCACTCGGCCATCTGAGCTGTTGAAAATAGAGAACATATCCTCCAAAAGGAGGACGTATGGTAAGTCTTCCATTGACAACTTGCCGATTGTGAATTTATCCACAGCATTAGTCGGTACGTAACAAGTAAAACTGGCAGTCTAATGAATCTGATATTGATGAAAAATATCGTATTCACTTTTGGAGCTTTATGAAAAAAGCGTAATTTTGACTGAATGAAGTTCATAAGTGTGGTGTCTTCCTTTTTTTTTATCCCAGCTTAGATTTTTACCGCATGATTACTGCTTAGATTTTTACGTTAGTGAAGTATACGCATCTCGGATGATGACCCAGCTGCGCATTGAACCGACGAAGCGAGCTCCGGAGCCCAATGCACCAAGCACTTGACCTACTCCTGTTTAATAAAGGACTGCAGGATGTGTTTCTACACCATTTACAGACTACATTACTTATACAGGTGACAACATAACTATGGTTTTTCATCTATACTCAATGTGCTCTGCATAACGAAACAGCAAAGAGAATATTACATTATTCCAAGAGTTATTTCCCATTAAGCTAATGAAATATTTCTTCAGACTGAAAGAAAAATGAAAACGTTTAAAACCAAATCATTACCCTACCTGACAATTTGAAACTTTTTTCTGAGCCAAATCAGTTAGCATTTTTTTTTTATTAAATTTAGAAGAAAGCATGTTGCAGATTCCCCAACAATCTACTGTCAGCTGCGTACTTTTAAGTAATGTCCCATTGGTTTTCGCGTAGGGAATAGTCTATGTTCATTGCTCAAAAATATCAAATTCATTTGTTTTTTAAGGCATGTATAAATGTACTTATATTAAGTGTGTACTTATGGTTATCAATTGTCTGAGATCAAATAGACAAACGAATTCCATTTAACAAGGAACGCTATGTTTATAAAGGTCACACCTCGTGATCAGAGAACAAACATTATTTACACTAATAACATTACACTAAGAGCGTCATACGCAAAATATCACGCACTTCTATAGGCAGCTAATAACATAAACATAGCCCACTTCTCTAGTTTTCATGAGTCAATATTGACCTATTAGATTACTAATGGAGACACACCAGGAGCCTACAGAACTGATGTCATAAAAAGTATTTGACCGCTTTTAAGATTCAAGAGCCATGCGGGAATGACATTTACCAAATTTTGGTTTCTGGCTTACCTATAAGCTTCATAAAGTTAAACATAACTTTTTCTTACTGTTTTGCTCAGACAGCTTTAATGAACTGAAAATCGAAAAGAAATTGAAAGAAACCCATTTACAGCGGTTACATTCAACCAAGAGTTACTGCAAATACTACGAAAATGACCATAAACCTTTACCTGAGCAACCACTTGCGTAATGCGCACTGCTGTACCAGGAGTTGCGGGATGTACGTTCTCAATTGGGTTTCAATTTTGGTTTTTTAACGCTGACGCAAAATTTTTCTGGCTCTGATTTTGCAGAAGCGTGATAAAATATAACTGTACCACCGGGAAATAACATAAATTATAAAACAATATCGTAAAACTGAGGAAATACACTTACCCTGTCCACATGTCCAATTTCAGCGGGCTAGTCCTGCGGTTCTGGGACACAGCTTCAGCATCATATTCAATTTTTTGATGCCATGGTCAAAAAAAGTGATCATGACATCACCAAATTGAATATGATGTAAAACTAGAACTAAAAACCGCAGGCCTTAAGCCCACGGAAGTTGGACATGTGGACAGGGTAGGTATGAATTCTTCTACGTCTATTCGCCCAGATTTAATTACACTCAAGTTTAGACAAAACTACGAAAAAATTGTGATATAGCCCAAAAATTTTTGTCGGCCACAAAGAGCTGTTAATAAAGTGAAATTAAGTGCTTTTTTTACTTGAATGAATTACATTTCCGTCAATACCTAGACAGAGTTGTGCATTTTAGCTACGGAACTTCTAATAATTGGGAGTTAATGCCCATCAAAAAATGTAGGCTAGCCTAATAATTTTCTATCATTTATTATTTATTTCTTACCTTACTTCAGAAACTCTGGCCTACACGGAATATATTAACACGGTAACAAATAATTATTGCAACAAGTTAAGAAACTAAAGATTTTCCTACAGGAAATGTGGTAATATTTCCAACTTCTTTTGGAGATAGAAATCTTTTGCTTTAAGCAAGAATCAATGCCAGGAAATTATTCAATGACACTTTCTGGAACAGAACGTATTGTGTGTGAATGTATTGCAACTTTTAATTTGCGTTTTATTTATAAATAGTTGCCATAGTACTGAAAATGTTCAGGGCATTTTTCATAAAATTACGCAATGTTCTGTGCTTGACTTTCGCACAATGTAAATACTTAACGTAATTTACAAAAGCCTACGTGATGTACATATAGATGTGAAAACACGTGCTATCCGATAAAAGTACCGAAATTTTACCTTCGCGAGCTAGAAACTTAAATTGCCCGAAAGAAATAAAAACTTGGGAAATAACGAATTGTAGCGCATTGGACAAAACGTTTTTCTTTTTAAATTCCACCAAGTTTCCCCAAAGACAGCTAATAAAAAGAGATGAAGAGCTCATTTGCTTCATTATTTAGTCAAAAAATTGCATTTCAAACGTTAAGAAATTTCATATTACAATTGATTATGATTCGACCGACGTTTCTATCATTATATATTGTCCTAGCTTCATTGTTTGTAACAGAAGCAACAAGAAGCCGTAGAAATAGCCGATATCCATCTGGGACTTCCAGCCCCGTTGTACAGGCATGGATGGAAGCAGTGAATGGAACGCAAAATATTTTCAATGTGCCTCATCCAGTTAAATTTTGTGATGAAAAATTAGATCGTTGTCCCAGTGAGCAACCAAGGCTTGAAGACGCACCTAAGAGGCTTAACAGCCTTTCTCCTTACGACTATTGCATTGATAGAAATTGTTCGAGGTAAAAACAAAAGTAGAAAATAATAAATAAGATTATTAGCTATTAAACAGAAAACTCTGCAGCGCAATAAGCTAGTTTTTGAAGTGAGCTTACACTTTTTGAGTTGGCAGCCATCCCAAGTAAGCCTATTTAATCAGTGACACCCTAGAATCAAACTCGTGATAAAGAACTTTTACATCCATTTTTTGCATAAAAATCACAAAAGATGGCTATAATGGCGAAACACTTCTGCATAGGCTACTATGACAATACAGGGGGCTCGTTACACGCCACGTAGCGATTAGGAAAGTCATTTTTACGACGCTCGTCATCGCGAGGTTGATGCTTTAACTCCCACCCACGCCTCGTTGTGGCGTACACGGATGAGATGCTCCACGATAATTATCCTTGTTTGGTGGAATCTAAAAAGCAGAAATTACACAATCATATGCGAAAATTCAGAGACAAAGACGACTTCTGAGCGAGGCTGGATTCGTCCTATGTTTGGCGCCTCAGTCGTTTTCTTGTGATAGGAGGATAAAATTGATGAGCCATAAGTAGGCCAACATCAGAATTGAATCAGACCTTACAGTTTCTTTTCGATTAAGTATGTATAACAACTGAAAGACATAGCGATGTTACAGTCGCTGCTAATCTCCCTTGAACTTGGGGAACTATATCACATATTGAAGAGTACAGTGTTTGAATACTAACAGAAACACTCCTCAGTAAATTATAAATAACCTCAGTTATATTTATTTTAGATTTCCTAAGCAAATCGTTCAAGCTAAGTGTCTGTGCAAGCCTTGCCTTTATTACAATGGAACAAAGACTGATAGATTCGAGATGTTCAGCTCTGAAATTAAAGCTTCAGTAAGAGTAATCGTGTTTGAACCGGGTACGGAGTCGGTGGAAGATTGCACGGAAAGAACTTGCCATCTCCGCAGCATACGGATAAATGTGGGGTGCCAATGCAGTTCCTATTAACCACTCAACCAAACGAAGGCTACTGAAAACTCTTTCTTGCTTAAGATATCGTCTTATTTATAATTTATTGTCTAATTTAATTTTACGGCAATCCAGTAAATATTGCTATTGTTCTATTTTGACTTAATTTTAAAATGGAAAATAAATCTTATTGTATGGCTTTACGTCTAAGCGGTTTATAGTGTATTGTTACTTACCATAATAGTTGCATATTGTTGACCAACACCATCACTTTTAGAACATTGAAAAATGCAAATAGACTAGTTTCTCTTATTGTGATAGACTTCTTTGAAAGGCAGTAGTGTATATTTATTGGGGTTGCATTTTGTATCATTAATTTATTGTAGTTAATATAAATTTATTTGTAAATATATTTAATTGTGTTAATTAGTTGCCTCCGAGCAGACAATACCGAAAAAGCGTAATCTTTAATCTATAATATCACTGGCGGACCGGAGAGGCTGAAGGGGCGTACACTCCTCTAAATTTTCAGTTGCGCGTTTTAACATTAATCGCTAGTTTTCTAATCGCACGAAACTGTAAGGCAAACATTTTCCGACCTTTATTCCCCTGAAAAAAAATTCTGGGTCTTCGCCAGGTGGTATTTTGATGTCGTGTGTTTTCTTATTTCATTAAAAAAAGTATTTGCAGCAACGAGTTTTCTGTGTTGTACGGCTGCGCGTAGTTCAAGTAAGCCGAAAGAGTATAGTCGAGATCAAGCGTTCTTAACCTAAAATGAAGTGTATGAGCTGAGGTTATTTTCAAATTGTATTGAACTGATAATTCAACATGGATCAACAGTAACTGAGGGAGACTGCGAAGTGAGCTTGCGCTTTTCGAGTGAGCAGCCACCCGATAAATATGTCAAATGCGATCGGCTTCTGCCATGAATCGAACCCGTTACGTAGGATATGTCACCGTGGTACTGCTAGGCATTGTCGTAGATTAAGGTCCATAAACTCTTTAAAAAGCCCTTAAACCCAAATACAATTGAATTATATCTCTTTGTACGATTATTTCCTGTTGGTAAATAAGTTAAGCTTAGTTGTTAAGCGCACACGCTCTCGGTGCGGAAGATTTGGGGTTAGATTCCCGGGCCGGTCAAATCGGCACAATGTCGCCAACGGCTCGCCACCGTTGCGTCGTTTCTTCAGAGCTGCGTAGCCCGCGCGCTGAGCCGCGGTGACCGACCTCGCCACTCGCTTCGCCGTAATATAGCGAATATAATGAAGATTTGATTTACTACCAGTCGCTACATTTTCCTTACTAAAAGAAAGCATAGGATTTATTAGAATGTTTAAGAGTCCAAAGCCTCAAACGTGTTAAATGCCCTTGGTCTACACTGACTTAAGATCCGGCGGCAGAGCAGTCGACTTAGGGGGGCCAAACGTTTATCAGGGGGGACCAAAGTTTGAAATTATGCACAAAGCCGCTGTCTTCAAAAGAGAAAACTCGTTAATTGAGGGGGGCCAAGCATGTCTATTGGGGAGGGGGCAGGCCCCCCTGGCCCCCCTTGGCGCCGGCCCTGATTGACTTGCAGATTGTAAAAGTTAGAAAGATCTTTTAATTGGCTGTAATTACCAAAAGTATTATACGACTGATCACATTTAAAAGAATGGACTCGGCGCTACGAAAACGAGCAAACAAAAAGCTTGAAGGAGAGCTGCAATTTTTAATGTCAGGTTCATTTTCTTATTTTTTTTACTTAAAAACATGATAGGCATGTTATAAATTTTTATTAACGCAACAAAAAATTCTAGGATGTACGACATCAAGACAATAAAACAAGTGTATTTTTCAACGTTGCCATACGCCCATATATTTCATTGCAGTCTACACTAATCAGTTTTACCACTCCAAAATTTTTCGCGGTGCCTGCCAGATATTCCTGATATCTAAAAGTCCATTAAAATTAAATTCCATCAAAGCGTTTAGCTCTTATTGCGCAAGACCTAGATGCTCAGAAACTCCAACTTGACTAGTTGAAGTCAGAGAAAAGTCGGCCATGCAAAATTAAAATTGACATTAGCACCAGGCGTTCTTACATTTCTTCGAGTAGGTCTAATAATGTTAAAATAGGTTTTCTACCTGGTCTTTTCTTTCCCAAAACCAGGAGTGATACCAGGGCATGCACCGTCGTTATAGCTTGAAATATGTCATAACTTGCTAGTTTGTTTATTTTGCAGCAACTTCACGACTTTTTTGTGCGCCGAAACGAATCCTTTTGTCAAGCCTGACTAAGCGTTGTATTGCCACCGTTGCCACAGCGAAATTTATTTAAAGATTGAAACAAGGAATTGAATCATTTCGTTCGCGTTTATTGAAGCAAGAATTCTGGGTTGAATTGCAGAGTTAGGCTTGTATGAAATTTAAAGCAGTACTCATGCCCTCTCACCTTCGCTGCACAGCAAATAAATTATTTTCAAATTTTTGAACAGAAAATTCGACGGTTGTTGGGGAAGACAGCGAAGTGTGTTACGCTATTTCGGTCTGCAGCCACTCCACCGATACTAAATGCGATCGTATCCAGCCGCAAATCGAGCGTGTTTACAAAAGATCTGTAACCCCTGTAGCTGCCAAAGCAGAAAAGATATACCGCTGGGCGAGAACGCAATAATTATGCCAAAGCGTAGGCGGGCATTAGCAGAACTGAAGCATTGAAAATTTTGTTTAAATAATCAAATTTTTTAGCGCAATTTCCTCATATTTTAAAGCATTCACCGATCAAAATTGAGCTACTTCGGTTCCGCAAGGAATGTTCTCAGTAAAAGAAAAATCAACATTTATGACCAACTAGCAAAACAGAACTGAAAACAAAACCGAAAGAGAAAGAAGGTTAAAAATTAAAAACCAATACACTCTTGTTTACAGAGCAATTTTCACCCACACAGCAAGTTATAATCAAATTTTTGCTAGTTGCTAGAATGTCTGCGTAGTAAACAACAGCTTCAATGATGTTGCGATTAAATTCTACATCTCGACAGGTGTAGCAAATATTTACATAATTAAAGTCTATTGAAACGATTCAAGACATTTTCCTCTTGTTTTTATTATGACGCAATTATTAGGGTTTTATAATATCATAAACACAAAACACTGGACCTCGAATAAAACCTTCAAACGGTAGTAAATTCTCGACATCACAGAGTAGCGTTTCTAAAATTCTCAATCGAATAAAATCAAATTTAAAGCAAATCGGCAAAAATTATTCTTATAACGTTATTACTTTAATTCGTTTTTTATGGTTTTGTCTTCTTTTTTATGCACTGGGAAGTCCCATTCCCGCTTTTTTCTTAGCCATTCGGAATTCTCTTTGGGCATTTTTGCTCATGTGCGACTCCATGCGGCACTGTCTAACTAGACCAAGAAGCTCAAGAAAAATAGGATGATCCTCGCCAAAGGTTTTCTAGTAAAGAAAAGAGCTGAAATGATTTAGAAATACAAGAAGGAAGCTCACAATTTGCCCATGCACTATCAGATGCTAAAAACTAAAGCTTTTTCCGCCGTCGTTCCTGTAAAGTCCTAAGTAATAAATCTGGTATTATAAAACAATTAATTGTTTCTATCGTTTTCAAGAGTTACAGGTTCCATGAGCTCAATTCTGTCGCGAGTCAGCATTGTTGCTGGTTTTCAAGCTTGTTACTCGACATTCTTTTTTAATCACTTGTATCAGGGGTCGGCAACCTTTCCCAGGTTGCGAGCCAAAACCAAACTCAAAAAGATCTCGGCGGGCAGTATGGAACTTCCGCTAACAATTTGTTGTAAAAAGTGTGACTTTGAGACATTTTATTATTAAAAAAGCTTATCGAAATAACTCTTCATTTTAATAGCTCTTAAAAAAAAAGCTCACTAATTGCTATTAGTGGTCACAACATTAATTAAAATATTTGATGTTTTGACTTGAAAGTTTGTTGAAGATCACTGCACTTTACCAATACTTTGGCTTAAAGGCCTGCACTTAAAAACTGAAACTGCAAACATTGCTAGTTATGTGCAACCACAATTTTTGAGAAAGCTTTCTAAAATATGACAATTGAAATGCTTCCACTCTCACTAATACGGGTGTCAGCAAACACACAAACTTATTACTTTCTTTCAAAGCATTTTCCTTGTCTGCACGCACACACATCTTTTTTATGGGACAAAATAATCGGACAAAAATGTCACAATTTTACAGCAACATAGATGGTTGAAACTCATCAAAACCAAAAATGCAAACGCAGAGCTGTCAACGTGCCGAATATGATGAGCCCGACCAGACCCGAACCCGATTTTTCCAGCCCGAACCCAAATTCTAATTTATCAGCCAGTCTGAGCCCAATTCAAACCCGAAATCAAAAACACCACTTTAAGTTTTGAAGAAATTTTAATAAAAATGAGTTTTCTCATTCACAGTCACACCAGTTCGAAGAGCAATATTTATACAAAGTGTTCTCTCTGCTTTATTTCATCAATCGCGAAAACCTTATCACTCACTAAAAACCTCGATTTTGCTCTTCCAGCATCCGGCCCGATTGAAGCTTGACAATTTTTCAAAATTCAACCGATTAATCCTAGCCCGATTGACAACTCCGTGCAAACCACACAATGGGCCGTATTCTACAACACTTCAATAAAACGTCTCGGGTAGAATGGTTTTGCATAGCGGAACGAAGGTTGCCAACCCCAGGTTTGTATATATGTATAAGCAAAAATTGAAGGCGCAACGCAAGTCTGTTACGAATTTTAACCCTCATACGGTAATCACATTTTTATTCGCATAGAGTCGTTTAAGGTCAAATTTGACCCCAATTGTTTTTTTTTTTGTAATTATGGCGGTAAATGGACAAAACCACATAGTAGTGGTTGGGAAATACAAAGTTTTTACGGGAGCCCAATCTGCATTCTCGTTATTGGGCTAACGTTAAGCAATCAAGCTGAGGTTGAAAAATATCAATCATTTTCCATGATGTCAAATTTAACCCCAGTTGACTTTTAGGCATATGCTACAAAAGTATCATATATCACCATGATGAAAAAACGTAAAATCAGAGAATATTCGATATGATAAACCTTGAAAGTTGAAACAGATTGTTTTAGGAACTCTTAAAGCCAGTGGCGCAACCAGGATTTTCGTAAGGGGGGGGGGTGATACATTTTTGTGATTACGATTAGTTCCTTATTGCTCGTAATTTTCTAGTATCATGTCTGACTGGCTCGCGAGATGACGTAGGTCTATCGTCTTTTTCAACAAGGAAAAGCCACGGCTAGTTTTTTTGCTCAAATCAATATCTGTGCATTAAAACAGAAGAGAGCTAAGCGTTATGTCCGAAACTAGTTTCACTAGGCATTAGGCAAGCGAAGTTTTTGTGAAATTTAGTTTATAATCTATCCCAAAGCGGCACATGAAGAGTCTTTTAACATTTTTTCAACCAAGGGATGCTTATCTTGCTATCTATTTCAACGAAGAAAAATTTTGCAAATTACTTGAAAAAACTTGCGCGACAATGTTCAACTCGCAAAGTTTCAATTAGGAAGAGAGAGGTCTTGGTACTGCAGCAATCTTGGACTCGGTGCTTGTTGTCAACGTCATCGAAGCAAATTTAAACAATAAAATGAGATCTTTCACTGGCACTTGCGGCATATTTATTTAAAACACTTTCTTTATCAACTGATCGTTCTCGGTGAATCGGTTGCAAAGCGAGACCGGTTAACCGTTGTTCTGACCGGTTAACGATTTTAATTCACAAATGATTTTAATTTACAGATACCGGTATCAGCTTAAAAGATTACATTTTTGTTGTTTTAACCTTGCTCGTAACCGCAGTTAACAATATTCTCGGATATAGAAATTCATTAATTGTTAAAAATGCCTCAGTAAAACTGAAATTTATATTATCCGTCAGGAGCGGATCAATAAAATTTTGGCGGGGGGATGCAGTTTTCAATTAGGTTGAATGCTTACTACGTACAAATTCGTTAGACGTTTAGACCCCAAAACGGGCCTAAATAACATAAGCCCTTTGAAAATGTTTCATGTCAAAGGCGTATTCAGAAATTTTTTCAAGGACAAGAGCATGAAATTTTGACATTTTAATCAAGCGTATTTTTTCTGGCAGAATTTGATGCAAATTGAGGAACGAAAACGGCTCTAGGGGGTCCGGGGGCATGCTCCCCCGGAAACTTTTTGCAAATCTACACACTGCAATGGCCATTTTAGTGCTTTTTGAACATTTTTCAGGTAAATTTTATTTAAATTTTTGCCCCTATATGTGCGTGCCTCACCAAGTATGATGCACGTGTTCGCACATTTTCGATTACGCGTGCTTAAGGCGTAAGAATTATTGTTATCGAAAAGTTTCGAAATTATGAAAAAAAATTGTATTTTTTCTAAAACAGTTTTAAAATCGGATTTTAGGGAGATGCATCCCCCCAAACACCCCTGGATCCACCCCTATTGCGTGTTGAATATCGACAAATTACGACGAGTACTGGTACTTATAATTTTTTACAGCTGTTTTATCCACTGTCGTTCATAAGGCTAAGGGGGGGGGGCTTCAGCCCCCTTAGCCCCCCCCTAGTTGCGCCTATGCTTAAAGCGATATAGCATAAATTTTACGACTAACATAAGTTAGTAGTGGTTTTCATTTTCTTGAGGTCAGACCCCAATTGATTTTCAAGTAGGAGCTGCAGGAATATCATACAAAAAACCTTGAAAGAGATTGATTTAGGAACTCTTAAAGCGATTGGCATACATTTTTAGACTAACGTAAGTAATTAGTGGTTTTTATTTTCTTCGGGTCAAATTTGATCCCAATAACCGTATGAGGGTTAAAGGGCTGACACTTTAGTGTTTTTAATGAACCTGTTTTCATGTAAAAAGATTGACATACGTCATGTTAAGCGAGTTGTGGTTGGTTAAATAAAAAGTGTTATTTACACAGCTTTTCTTTGAAATCAGAAGAAAAACACAGTAAACCCTTTTTCAAAAGCAGCGTTTCTTGTACGTTCTTCACACGTTTGAAGGAAGAGGAGCCTCAATTGATAAGTGGTTTTCATTTGGCCCTTGGCACTATTTTAAATTTCAAAAAAGGAAAAAAAAAAGAATTTATCAAAAACTAAATACATATAGTTCTGAATTTTAAGGTATGCTAAATGCGAACTGAAATCAAATCAAAGTTTTACAAACATGGAAAAAAGCTTGGCTTACCGATATTATATTCGCTGCTCTGCCCAATGTCGCAGTAGCGCCTTCATTCTTCTGTAACTGCCATTGCAAAATTCCCAGCTGCAAAAACAATCACATTTTTATCGATGCTAAGTCAATCAAAATAAGGTACTAACCAAACCTATCTGTAACTTCATCAGGAAAAGTGGATATGGCAAATTATCCCGGGGTAGCATGTTTTAGTCATCAGTTGGGAGTGGTATACCACATTGGTGAAGTCCAGCCAGAGCAGCGTTGTGTCCAAAATTCAACGCCCAAGCCACAAAATTCATTTTTAAAGTTGCATGAATGGTTGTAGTGTTTGATGCACTAGACTAGGGTGCATGGCATTTTTTATAGTTTATACCGGTCTTAATATCTTTTCTGTTACGTATACAAAACAATTTAAAATTTAAACGTAATTAAAAATACAACTACTGGAAAATACCACTTCAGAGTGCTATTTTTTGGAGCAGGGATTCTTAACCGGGGGTAAATTTTCCTTACCGAGGGGATAAATTCACTAAGTTATAAACTGTAGCAAACTTCTCTTTTATGTATTAAAAATGTGATAGTGCTGCACTGGGGGTAAATTATACTTTTTTTTCATTCGGCAAGGGGTAGGCTAAACGAGACAAAAAAGGTTAAGAACTCCTGTCTTGGAAAATCGTAGCCTAAACTAAGTTGCATTAATGCTAAAATGCAAAAAGCGCTCTCACTCTCATCAAGTACATTCCCAAACTGGGATGTATCGTAGGCAGCAGTAGTTCGTATGCTTTGGCCACGCGTTCAGCAAGCTCTAAAGCACTTTCATTGCGTCTCAAATACGACTGAACTTCGACGGCGTGATCTGAAAAAATATGGCTGTTTAGCCTGATACAAAATGAGTTCCAGCAATCCGACTGGTGGGCCTAGTGGTTAAAGACACCGCTATTGTCACAAGAGGTCTAGGGTTCGATATCCGGACAGTTGCCAACGGCTGGCCACCACTGCGACATTTCTTCCGTGCTGTGTTGATCATGCAGCCGCTGAGCCGCGGAAATGGACCCTAACACTGGTGGTTACACGCTTCGCGTAATACCGCGAATGTAATGCAATTCTTTTTCCAGAAGCGCATCCAGAAATTTATTAGGGGTTGGGGAGCTAGGCAACAAAAACTTATCTTACAGTTTTGTATGCCTGGGAGTATCCAAGTACCAAATTCGAGTTAGCATCATGGATCTTCAGTAACGTTTACTACAAACAGTACTTTTGTTATACTTACTTAAAATTGCTATTTTCAATACATTTGTATCGGCAATTACACAGTCTTGTTGAGCAAGAGTTCCCAGAGCTTGATTTGACATTCTTTCCCAGTTCTGTTTCTGTTCAAAAGGGTAAGTAAATTAAGATCTCTTCTTAATTATTGTCCGATTAAAAACAAGAAGGGGATTGGTCTTTCCCTAATATGCAAATGAAACGGCGAAGCTAAGCGGTAAAACGACTTAAAGTGACCATGCTGTCTCTACAGTTATATAGCTTCGCTCGTGGGAATCAAAGGGTGATCTTTCGATTGTTTAAGTTACCTCTTTTGCTTGTTGGATTCTCTTTAGCATATCTTTGCTGAATTGATTGATATATTTAACGCTTTCCTCTTTGATATCATCATTCAACAAGCCATGCTTGAGCAGTTCGATTTCTTCACCTAGAAAATAAGACAGGTTTCAATCCCGTAAACCAAAACAACTATGGAATTAAGTGATTTCGTAGACCAAACATTATAAGGTCTGACGAAAACATATTTCATATTACAGACTGCATGGAGTACAGTGCATCTAATCCAGGGGTGGGGAACCTGCGGCCTGCTTAAGTTTTGAATGTGGCCCGCGTCAGAATTTTAATTGTTAAGTGTTAAACAAAATGGTGGAATCAGAGTTTTCTCTATAAAGAAAACTCTGGTGGAATATAAAACATTAAGATTTCTTAAAAACTGCGTCACATTGAACTATATGCTATATTTGTAGCATACAAAACGCGCAAAAGTCTCTGATTTTACGGTAAAAATCAGCTCAGCATGAATGTTGTTAAATTTGCGACGAAATATTGTGCCTTTTTAAAGAAAAATTCAACCATTAAAAGTCTGACCCGCTGAAAATATTATGCAATCAATGTGGCCCGCTGTGTTTTACCGGTTCCCCACCCCTGAGTTCTTAACCTTTCCAGTCCCTGGGACCAGGGTCGGATTTAGACAATAAGAGGCCCTAGGCTATGTTGATTTCAGGCATGCCGCTACTGATCATAGATCCGAGATCGGACTCATTAGGAAATAAAGGTTGCCATGTGTATCTCCAAAAAATGTCTTTCCCCAATTGTGTCAAACCCCTTTGTTCGTGTCGAGACTCCTTGTTTCTACTAGGCTTTAGGCTTCAGCGTACTTAGCTTATAGGTAAATCCTGCCCTAACTGGGACCTTAAAGATATTGCCTTGACGACTCCTAGTCTGTGCTCTACGCCACGTGCAAAGCTGCTGTGTATAGTGAAAAAACAAACAATACAAGATGATATAATAACAACCACTGATCCAATGCATGAGAATAAATAAGCCTGCTGCAAAAACTTAGTTGACGTTTCGAAAGGAATCAAGCAGTTGAGAACTGACGGGCTAAAAATCAATTTTTTTACCAGTCTGTACCAACCGACTGCTAACTTATGATATCTGTTTTTTTATCCGATAAAAGTGTTTTTGGTTGACATTTTTGCATTGCATGGCCTGCTATTGATTTATTTGAAAGGGCAAACGGACCATTACTATAAGTGGGCAAACTTTTCGGCGTGACCGCTCGACGCTGAGATCCTTATCCCTGGCTGTAACCCAAACAATGACCCCATGCTATAAGCCTAAGCCTAAACTAAAATCGAGTCGTAGCGCCGAGTCGCTCTGGCCAAAAAGCTCTGCCTCGCAATTCTTAGAACACAATCGTAATAAGTGTTTTACCGCTGTCACACAGATGGCAGTGACACGTAAAGTAATATTGTTTCATCAGTTTTTCCCGCCTAGCTGCGGTAGTCTCCAAGCAGTCGATATAGCTGATACACAATTCTTCATTTGGTTGAATTTTCTTTGTTGCATGGACCTAAACATCAACATTACCTTCAGGGGCGGAAATAGGAGGGCTGGGGCGATTAGGACATTAGCTTTTCTAAAATGTCTTTATCGGCCAACAGCTGTAAGTGTTGTTTACGTCACACATGAGGTGAGATATCTGTAGTCCACGCATCACTACATGCCATAAAATCACGATTGTAATAATGACAAGGCTGTAGTTGTAAATGTTCTGCAATCTAAAGTATGAAACATTTTTATTTTTCGTGGCCTTGTTTTCTCGGAATAAGTATTCCAATTCTTCTACGTTAAGAATTAGAAACACAATTATGCAGCGAAAATTTAACTTTTCGTTAGAACAAAAAGCTTACTTCAAGCTTGAAACCGTTATTCATCGCTACACAGTTGGAGTTGCAATCGTGATTGAGAAGAGCAGCGAAGGGAAAAATGCCAACGCCAATAGCTTGCAGGCCTTTGGTATCATTTAACCTGTCATTAAATAACAATAGTGTAAATAAAAGAAGTGTTCACACCATTTTTTTCATAGGGTAAACACGAATAGTTGAGTGATGCTTCGAAAACACAATTGTTGACAAGTTCGTTTTGGGAGGTGTGGAGTTCTTGAACGAAAAGAATTAATTATCAATATTCTTTCCAGATTTTATGATCTGGCCCAAAGTAGCAAGCAGCGATGTTTTTCTTTTACGCTACAACCATTTTCACCTTATTTTGTATATGTTGTATGCAGTGGCATAACCAGGGCTAAAGCCACAGATGCTGCTCCCCCATTTTTGGGACCTTTGTTCCAGAGATCGATCACTAAGAACGAATCAAAACGGGGCGTCTCATTGTCTAAATTCAGCTCAGATCCATCCAGTAAATTTTTCAGCGACTACGCCTTTGAGTAAAAAGCCTAACTGAGATTATTTTCGAATTTTATTGAACTGAAAATTCAACAGTAGCCTAGTTGAAGGAAACTGCGAAGTAAACTTCCGCTCTTCAAGTCAGCAGCCACCTGGTTATATGTCAAATGAGATTGGCTTCAGGAGCGAATCGAACCCATCACGTAGGATCTGTCACCTACGTGCGGTACCGCTAGGCCATGTCGCTGACACTCTGAACTACATATCTTTGTTTGTACTGCAGGTACCGCTAGTGAATGCAGCATGTAGACAAAGACTTATGGTGAAGAATCAAACTCGTTACGCTTGATCCCAGAGTCCGATCACCAAACTATTTGACCAACTAGCAACATCGCTGGTCGGAGTTTCAATTTACGATAGTGAGTTAATAGCATTATGCTGGCTACGCAGAGCACGTAGGGCATTTCTTACGGTGAATGACTTAGTAGAAATCATCTGGTACAGCTTTACTTGAAACTGATTTAGCCTACAGTTTTGTAAAAACTAAGTAATTTTCAGGGCAAAAAGGTTATTAAAAAAAGAAAGTTTTTACGCTGTAAGAGCTTCCAGATCACTTTAACTATTCACTTTCGGCCTATTTTTATTGGTATTTAGCGGGCTATTTAATAGCATATTTATCCTCCTATCACGAGAAAGCGATCAAGCGCTATACGAGCTCGCTTAGAAGTTGCCAGCCATCTGTCTATCACACCAAGATGGGGGAATCCCGCTAACTGCCTTTCCCAACGGTACAACAAGTAAACTTGCCGGCTTGTTCGTCACACTGTCGCTTAAATGCTGAGCGTCAAGCGAGAAAGCTGTGAATACCAATTTTAAGGTCATTGGTTTGACACGACTTGGAATCAAACCCAAGTCTACAGCTCCCGAGGCGGACGCTCTTACCACTCGGCCATCTGAGCTGTTCCGCTCGGGCATCTGAGCTGTTCTTACACTCGGCCATAGTGTAGTTCAAAGTTTTGCCAAAATAGCTCGCAAAACGCAATACAATGACGCAGTATGTTACCCAATGGCGTTGCAGTCAATTGTAGCAAAAAGGTGCAGCATTTCTGCATCACTTTCCGGCATTTGGTCGTAAGTGAAGTAATCTCCGAAAGAGAAAACTTTCTCATCCAACGCATCCTTCTCTTGTTTAGTACGTTTTTCCAAATGATCTTCAAGAGTCTAATGGAAAAGCGAGCATTATCATGGGTTTGAGTCTTTCAAGAGTTATTTTTTCCACAAGATATTAAAATCTCAAAATTATATCTGCTCTTGTTTTCAAGTAGGCCTACCCATACAATTGGATTCTCTTTTTGACTCTCGGCTATTGCTTAATTTTTTTCTGATTATCGTGGCAGCTTTAGCTTCGTACGCCAATGAGATGCAAAACATTCAACTAGTTTCGAATTTTTTTTTCGCTACGGAGTTATTTGCACAAAAGCAATGACGCAGTAGCCTAAGCAATGACGCAGTTCATAATAATATGATAATTCAGGTTATTTTCAAATTATATTGAACCAATAATTCAACAGTAATTGAGAGAGACTGCGAAGTGAGCTTGCGCTCTTCAAGTCACCAGCCACCCAGTGTATATGTCAATTACAATCTGCTCCGGCCGCGAATCGAACTCGTCACGCAGGATCTATCACCTGCACGCGGTACCGCTAGGCCATGTCGATCACATGACATTCTGCAGAAAGTGGTATATTTTAAAATCAATGCAACAAAATGCAACCTGTAAAAATAAAATCACCTGAATGTCAACTAATTCTTTTTTACCAGCAATTCGATTTTGCGTGCGTTTCCATAACAACCTGGCGACCAATCGCGTTTGATCTTCTGGTTGGCCAGGTGAAACTCGTTGAATAGCTGCACACTCGTTTTTATGCTCTCTCCAGGCTTTTTTCTGACATTCTTTGTTGCAATAGCGAGCGTACTTGCACGCCATACATTTTGAAAGAGGATTGGCCGCTTTTCCAGACTGCAACATGAAATCTCTAAACTTGTGGTTAAAGTGAAACGCAGGGTGTAAATTTTTAGTGCTCAACATATATTGAATAAAAACACCTAGTAATGAACGATTTCGGCAAGGTGCCATCCATATTCAACCATAGAAGACAATGCAAAGACTAGATTGCCATCGGCATCCTGAAGGTTGGGGATAGATTCTCATCTATGCCGCCAACATGAAGAACAACAATAGTAAAACATAATTAACAAGCCAAAGCTAAAATCAAAAGCAACTCTTTTCTATCAGCATTTGACGACATTAATTTGTCATACTTACTATTTGTGATGACGCTAAACAGTAGTGACAGACAGTATCGACGTAATTGCTCATTATGACGTAAGAATATGCTTCTTCTCTCATTACCAGTTGTCCAGTTTTAAAAGGCTTCGTTGCAATTAAACCTCTTCCTTTAGTTGCGACTTCAATTATCTCAATTCCGTCCATTTTAAGGAAATGTTATTGCTAGCACTATTTTTTTCCAAAATCTCAAGCCACGCAAATATGCTGTAATTCGTAATATTTTAATAGATTTCTGTAGCTATCAAGATTTTGCCACGTAACGTTCTTATCCCAAATTTAACTTTATTATAGGTGGACTTATTAATTTTAACGCTAGCAGAAATGGGACACGAGAGACAAAAAAGTAAAAAAGCTTGCACCGAAGGCTTGGCACTTGCAGCAGCTGTTAAAAGTTTTGATTTTCAGCATCAACTGCGAAACGTACAAGAAGAGAATTACCGACTTGTAAGAATTTTTAGGTTTTCTGGGAAAAGGCACTTCACAATGGCGGCTCGTGCGTATATAAGATCTGCGGAGCTGCAGCACTTCCAAAACACACCAGCTAAAAAGCTGAATTTTTTTAATTGAATGCTGTTTTTAAAATTATTCACTCCATTGCTTCTATTTCATTTTGAAGACGTTATCCCTAACCTCATCTACACCTACAACTTTTCAAACTCAAATGACAGGGGTTTGCTTGCGCAAGATTTTTTGTAATAAAAGCTTATAATTATAGGCTATACATTTGGCAACACTGTTGGTGCTACAGTGACGTTTGATTTGAACAGCACCAAATGGTATTGCCGGTTCGAAAACAATAAACGCATTTATTTCTACGTTTATGCAAAAAAGCAGACGTCTATTACAAAAATTGTCATTAAGAATGCCAATATAGCAGTAGGAAGTATCTGCATAAATTAGCCAATCGCATGTTTTAACTGTTATTTTTGAAATGAGCACTTTCCAAAAATTGATGAGGAAACTGTACGTAATCCTAATTGGCTTTTACATTGAAATAAGCTATAATTACAGGACCAGAAAGCGCAATTGAATCACAAGCTCAAGCAGCCGTAAAGTTTGGCAATTTCTAGCGCAATCAAATCAGGGTTATTTGGAATTGAAAGAAAATTAGTTTAGACTTGCTTTATTGACAATTAGTCATGGTAGTTAGGCTATGCTGAAGTATTCAGTTAGAATTAGCAGCTTAGCAGCTTCTAGTCTTACAAGTCGAACTCTAGGCTAAAGGTTTCCGAGTTAAAAGCGGAGTAGAATCGCAATTTCAAGTCAGTTGCCGCTAGAGTATATCCTACCAAATAGTAGGCGTAAGTGTGAATGTGAAGTTAAATGAATCCTACATTCAATTACAGTAGTCCTATGTTAACATTATAAATATTACAGAAGTAGGTAGGTCCACGTTTTAAACATTACAATATCAGCAATTACATCATTTTTGCAATGCTGAGATGCTTTTACCGACATGCGATGGACGGCAAGCTACACCCGACACACGATTCTGATGCAAGCGGCAAAATAAGTTACCGGTACCAAAAGGGGTGGAAAAAATCTGTGTTTTGATTGTCATGAAGCTTTGTAGCTCCCCCGCCCCGAAAATATTCTTCACCAGTCGCCACTGGCACTTTATGACAGTAAAATTTACCTACAAGACAGTAGCAAAAGGGGTGTCATGCGTGCGCGGAAAAGCGTATTTAAGGGGGTTTAAAACACTGTGCAGTTTTATTCCCCCCTTACTTTTGACCTACAGCAAATTGTCAAACACTAAAAATGTGGCAACCATTATCCTAATATTTGTTCGTCTTTTTATGGCCGCTTTTTGCGCAAAATAATGATATTGAAAAAATTTCTTTTTTTTTCAACGGTCCAGGACAATATGGAGAAGCCCAAAGGCCTAGTGAAGATAATTATCCACTGGCTATGATCAATTTGCAAACACAAAGCTATATTGAAATAGGCCTACCAAAGCAACGAAACTGCAGGTCACAAGCAAACAACTCGAGCTGAAGACAAACCAAGAACATCAAGTTGATGCCTGGATCACCTGACCTTCACTTAAATTTTTACTGAGAACAAAAATAAAAGTTTTCAAGCCAAAGATGCAGTTTTTTAATATTCTTAAATTCTGTCTGGAATAGCGTATCAGAATCGGTTGATTAATGCAGTGCCGAAACTAGCGCCCCCCGGAACCCCCCAACCGGGGGGGGGGCCGCACAAAAAGAGGGCCCCGTAAATAGTCAGTACGTAGTACTATTTAATCAACGTATGATAAAGGTGCCTTAAATAGGCCTATTCTAAGATTCAATATATTTTTTGTCTTAACTCGCGCGATGTGGGGCCCCCATACCATATTTATGCTTTTGGCCATGGAGGGCCCCCGCAAATTTTTCGAAAAATAACAGTCGCAAAACTAGCAAACAAACGTTTAGTGGCATACCAAGGACCAGGGGCGGATCCAGGGGCAGATGTGGGGGGGGGGATGCACTCCTCACCAGCCATTTTCAACAATGCTTTCGATAAATAAAGTTTTTCTATAATTTCGAACCTTTTCGTAACCATGGGTGCAAATCCATGGAGGGATATATCCCCCCCAATAATCCGGCAGCATTCCCCCCCAATATTTTCATGTCCCAAAACTGGGCATCAGCGAACGTGATGACCTTTTTTTGGTTTTCACTTCATTTTGGGCAAAAAATTAGGCATCTGGAAGTGTTATGATCTGTTTTTTTGGTCTTCACTTCATTGTGGGCAAAAAATTGGACATCTGCAGACGTGTCAATTTTGCTAAATCATCCCCCCCAATATCACAAAATGGTGATTTTGCTAAATCATCTCCCCCAATGCTCAACATAGATTTGCACCCCTGTTCATAACAATAAATCTTAGTCGCCTTAAGCACGCATAATCGAAACTGTGCTTACAAAATGCATCATATTTGATGAAGCACTCAAAGGTAAGGGCCAAAAATATGAACAAACTTTGCCCGAAAATTGTTCGAAAAGCGCTAAAATGACCATTACAATATGCAAATTTTCAAAAATTTCTCGGGGTAGCATGCCCCCGGACCCCTTAAAGTCGTTTTTGTTACTTAAGTTGTTTAAAATAACTCTGCCGGGAAAAGATTGCGCTTGAAAAAGTGACGAAATTTGCTGCCCTCTCCCTGAAAAAAATTCTGAATACGCCCCTGACATGAAACATTTTGAAAGGACTTATTTTCGCCCGTTTCCGGGTCTACACGTCTTTGTATTTAGTTAACATTCAACCTAATTTAAAATCACACCCCCCCCATTAAAACTTTCTGGATCCGCTCCTGCCAAGGGCTCCTCATCTTCAAGTGAAAGGCGCAAAAATACGTCTTAAAAACGTTTGTACGTCGCATAGATAGCGAAATGTTAGAGTAGGGTTTGCCTGCAGCATTATGTTAATGGGTTTGGAAGGGACCTAGTTAAACAGACTACTAAACCTTGTTAAAACTGAGGAATTTTAAAGGCTCAAAACGTACAAAAAGCCTCCAAAATAAGGTCAAATTCCGCAAAATTTTCTCGGGGGGCATGCCCCCAAACCCCCCTAGCTTGGCGTCGCCCCTTCGGGGCTCGCTCTTTTGCATCGCCATCCAAGAAAAATTTTTTAGGAGGCCCCGAAAAATGATTTCGGGGGGGGGCCCGCATTGCCTAGTTTCGGCCCTGGATTAATGCTTTGAACTTTCGCCGAATATCGCACAATTATTATCACACTTGCTGCTAAACTATTCTGTTTTTACTGCGCAAGAATTAATGCTATAACATAAGATGTTTCAACCTTTCTTAAAACATCTGAAATTACGCTGACTAATTATACTTGACTAGTTTTATATTCCCATTGGCTTGTTGTAGATAACTGTTTCACTCATCGACTTCAACGCAGCGATAAGATACAGGCGTTTGAAAAACAGCTGCTTATTCTCGAAGCTTCTATCTCAAATGACAATTATGCTGAATCAGAAGCTGGATGCGCGGGTTAAATACTAAAGTGATGTCTATCTTAATGTCTTGCCTAAAATACTGCAAATTTGGCGTTGTAAGTTTATTATTTAATGCATAACAAGTTAGCAGTTATTCGATTTAATAAACAATGTTTTGGTAAACAAGCAACTTTTCTCGCAGCTTGTTTTGATAGTTTGTTTAAGTTACAATTGTAAAAAACATTAAAACAAGAAACAAAAAACAATGCTTACATTAAACAAAGCATTTAGTGTATTTTTACATTTCTTGCATCAAACAACTCCAACAAAAATTTGAATAAACGACTCGGTTTATCCTTAAAATAAATTAATTATAGTTTAGAAGGAATTTGATACAAAAAATGTCTACAAGTAAATTAACGCGACCGAATGCTACCTACATACATACACCGGTTAGAGAATAACTGAAATCGGTAAACAAAAAACATATTATTACTATCATATTTTCATTTTTTGGTAGTAATTGCTTGTTTCACATTTCCTTGTAATTGTTCTCCAAGATTCGCCAACTCCTTCATAAACTCCGTAAAAGTGACGGATCCATTTTGATCCGTATCAAATTGCTCAAAAGTCCCCTCCTAAAAAAATATTGTTAAATTGGCCAATTAGTATTTTGTGCCTTCTGAAAAATAATCGGCTTCTTACGCAAAAGATGAGGATCAAGAAATAATAAATGCCACAGCTATAATGAACCGTGCAGCCCAAAAGGCCGTTATATTGCGACAAGATGCGTTAAAAGCAATAGGGCTATCGCAACTTGTGTTCTTAAACTTCTCATAGCTTACAGGTAAACACAGCAGCTGATTTAACTGAAGAGTTTAACTACAGCACTTTCTGTTGTAACTTTCTCGTATAGAGAGCTTGGTTTCTGCGAAAACAAACAAATAGATAAATACTCGAAGAAAATGGACTAGTTCTTTTTTGAGTAGCAACTCCATTTCAATTCTATCCAGTTCATTCGGATTGCCTCCTTCGCTCTTGGCAGCATAACTATCACAAAAAAATTGTATGAAGTTTTAAGTGTGCATTGTGTTAAATTTAGTAACCAATCCAGAACATACAGTACAGTAGACGTATGCATATGCAATCAGTGATACGGACTCAGAAAGCTCTATGCGTGCCCCTGCTTCCCTTGATTCACGTTAAAAATCTTCATTGCTCTGATTCTACAAAATAAAAAAAATCGGGCCTCAATGTGGAAAAACTTCTATACCTTCTCACCAAAAATTTTAGCGTACATCCCTGGTTCAAAACAAAGAAAATTTCAGGTGAAACATCAAAAATTAAACTTTTAATTCATTTGAATCTGCTTTAGGACATGTTGGCCTATCTAGCTGCTTCGACGCGCTATTAAACCTAAATACCAGTTGAAGTTAGTAAACTTAGCTGAATGATTTACATTCAGTTTCCATGGAATTCACGTCAAAGTGCAATCTCCTTTTATGCCATGAATTGGTTTACAGCAATTATAACTTGAACATTGGGATCAAATTGAGAAGAGGCTATTTTAGCTTTTGGATCATAATTCTAGTACAGTAAGCTGCATGCTATATCTGTGCGAGTACGTTACAGTTGACATTAGCAAATCTACAGCAAATACTTACTCAAAAAACGTTTCAGCGAGTAGCATCAAAGCTGTCTCCGTTTTTGTGTGTTGGTCCATTGCTCAGTAATTCGCAAATGCTCAGCTGCTGCAAATAAACCAAACTCTGCAAACAACACTCGTGTTTAAACCCTAACTGTATAAGCCTGCAGGACAAAACTTGCACTGAAGGTGATCGCGAGGTTTAACTTTAATTCCTGGCTACATGTAGCAATGCAGCTCTTTCTTTATCCTAATATCTATTAACCAGCCACATGGCCCAGCCCTGTTAACAGACCGTGCCCAGGTTATAGGTCTAACGTAACGTGTTTAATTCGCGTCTGGAGCCCATCACATTTGACATGTACCGGTGGCTGCTGACTCGAAGAGCCCAAACTCAATTCGCAGTCTTTCTCATTTGCAACTCTTGAATTTTCAGTTCAATATAATTTGTTGTGTTCACAGTGATTCTTAACGTCTCTTCAGCGAAACGTTGTAAACTACAATTTGCGATTTTAGCTTTTGGATCATAATTTTAGCTTACTGAAGTGTAACTTTGGCAGATCCAAGAGGGAAAAACCAAGGGGCTCAAATTTCTCCAAATTTTTTTGCTATACACATACATCAGCACTTCGATACTTCTACACGTTCAAAATTGCAAGATCAGCATTTTTTCGACTCTACACTAAAAAATTCCTAGATCAGCTCCTGTGCAACTGTTCACATTAAGCCACAGTTAACGATTTTTCTTCGGTCTACCTCGACTGAACTTTCCTATATATATACATGGGCTAAACTTTTCTCTCTTCTTGCGCATTACAATGCTTGTTTATTGATCAACATGTCAATAATTTTTGAATTTTTCTTTTTAGCTGAACGTAAATCTCAAACGACCATACAAAACTTAATCACCGGTTTTTGTAATCTTGGTGCACTTTGCAAAATTGCGAAATCCTTTGTAACAAGAGAAATCTGTAATATTTTGCAAATTTTATAATCTTTTTCAAGCTTTTTTTCTCCTGTCCATCACATAAGCTCAGCTGAGGTGCGTTGTCTTAGATAAGAAGTTTTGGAAGGAAGATTGGTTCAAGTCATGCAGGAGACTTTCAGCGTATTACAAAACAAATCAAATCAAATCTTTATTGCAGTATACTGGTGGTATATTACGCAGAAGCGTGCAACGAGTAGTGGGGTCCATCTTCGCGCATGGGCGTAGCCAGGGGGGGGCACGAAGGCCATGCCCCCCCCTCCCCAAACTCATCCTGGACAAAAACAAGGATCTTGGTAATTATGATAAACACTTGCCATTGCGTGATTGTCTTCTTGCTGGGGTTGTAACAAGTGGGCTTACAAAGGAGAAATGCAACACAACTATGCTTTTTGCGCTGGCCAGCGAAGGGTCAGGCGTCACTTCAGTTGTTCAAAACGAATCTCCGCTGGCATATTATTTTTACTGTGCTACGCATTGTTTAAATTTGAGCGCTTCTGCAGCTGTAAAAGTTTCGGCAATACAAAAGCTAAAAAAAAACGTAGCACGAAAAGTGGTTAAAATGTTTAAGATAAGCTCAGCTGAGGTGCGTTATCGAAGAAAACAGCGTTGTTGAAGTCCTGCATCAAAGATGTTTCTAGTCAAGGAGAAACAAAATGTTACCTAGTCGGCTTAAGTGAAACCCAGTTTGTAGAACGCCATGGATCGATACCGGTGTAGCACTCAAAATTAGGGGCAAAAAAGTTCAATAAAGTTTGCCCGAAAACTGCTCAAAATGCACTACTGTAAAATGGCCATTGTAGTACGTGAATTTTCCAAAAAATTTCTGGGGGAGATGCCCTCGGACTCTCTGAAGCATTTTTTGTTCCTCAACTTGCTTCAAGTTAATTTTGCCGGAAAAAACTACGCTTGAAAAAATGTTGAAATTTGGTGTCGCTTCCTTAAAAACATTTCTGATTACCCCTCAAACATATAACATTTTCAAAAGGCTTATTTACGCCCTTTTCCGCATCTAGACATCTACCTTTTTGCATCTACAGTAGTAACTATTCAACCTAATTCAAAATTGCATTCCCTCACCAAAATTTTCTGGATCCACTTCTGGCCTGAAGTAAGCACGCATAAATCGAAAAGATGCAAACAAAATGCATCATATTTGTTGAAGGACTCCGAATGAGAGGCGAAAAGTTTGATCAAAATTTGTTCAAAAGTTCTAAAAAGGCCATTGCACCGAGTAAAATTTCAAAAATTTTCCGGGAGAGCATGCCCCTGGACCCCCTAAAGTTGTTTTTTCGTCAATTTGCATCAAATTTACTATGCCGGAAAAACATACCATTATAGCTAAACAACACAATTTGGTGCCCTCCCTAAAAAAACTTTGAATACGCCTCTGACATGAAACATTGACGCCCTACTCTGGCTCTAAACGTCTGACGTCTTTGTATCTAGTTAACACTTGACCTAATTCAAATCTGCATCCCCCTACCAAAATTTTTGTATCCGTTCCAGCTGTTGGGTAAGATTTTTTAAACTTTAGCCCCCCCCCCCAATTGAAAATCCTGGCTACGCCTATGTCTCTGCGGCTTAGCGCCTGGGCACCAAAGCCTTAAAAAAACTTCGCAGGGGTGACGATTCGTTGGCAACATTGTGTCCGGTTTGATCGGCCCGGGAATCGAAGCTCAGACCTCCCGTGCCGGTTGCGATGTCTTTAACCATTACGTTAACCAGTCGGTTGTCAAACGTTAAAAGGAACGAGATTCCTTGTTAGATATAGCCTACTTTTGCGTTCCGGAGGCTTTTCTACTGTATATTTGAATTTTCTTATGTACTGTTATAGACATTATTTAGAAATATTTTTGTGCTTGTGTTTCGTAATTCGCGCTTCTGCAGTATTCCCGTTGCAGTGAGTGACGAGGGACATCGCAAGGTATGAAAAATTCCACGGCAAAACAAAGAGGTGTTGTTTTTGGAAGGAAGGTTTGCATTGCAATGACTGAATCTACTTCAGTAATGCAGAGGTGGTTTACGTTTTCAGAATCACTGAATAGGTTTATCTTCCAAGGTACTGGCAATAAGTTATAACTTTTTTGAAAGCTATCAGTTGCATGTGAAGCACAGACCCATAAGGGAATTAGAAATTGGTTTGAAAAGTTTGCCATTAAGTTTTGTGGCCTTCAGTTTCAATTGCAAATGCAATTATAGTTAAGTTGCAATGCCCAAACTTTTACCAATTATTGTTTTCAAGTAGTCTATCCGGAAGGACAAAATGACTGAAGATTTCTCAAAGGATTATGCTTCATTTAGTTTTAATGGCTTCCATAATTGAAGATATCGATCGTAACAATTTCCCGGTCCCGTAAATCATTAAAAGAAAACATCTTAATCAGTATTGCAAGAAAAAATGCATTCTGTGTCGACGTGATTGTTACACTTTTTCAAAAAGTTTGCATAATTAACACTTCAATCGTCCAAATTTTCGCTCATAATCAAGGGCATTGGAAGGTAGGGGCTGAAGCCCCTTTAATTTTTTTCAGCCCCCCCTTCAAAAATTTATAACTGCAGTACACCCTATTGCACTTCAACCATGGCATATGACGTCACTTGTTATTCGTTTGTTTTCTTCATTGATACCATCAAACCAACTTAGGCCTACTAATTTTTGCAACTTAGTGACAAAAGTGAACAAAATCACAAAAACTGTTGGATTTCCTGATACCTTCGTGCACAAAGCTTTTAGTGCTTTACTATGATATCACAGTAAAATTTTCTCCAATTTTAATAGAAACGTCTGGGCAAATAACAGCGAAACAACAAAATATCAAATTAGAATTTGCTAGCTTATCCTAATAGCAGTGGCGTAGCGAAAAGTTTTAAAAAGGGATGTGGGGCCATAATTTCCACAAAATTTTCAAGCGTATTTTTTTTCGGCAGAACAAATTTGAAGCTAATTGAGAAACAAGAAAAGCTCTATCCGGGGGCATGCTCCCCCAAAAAATTTTTGAAATTTTACGTGCTGCGAATGGGTGTTTTAACGCTTTTTGAATAATTTTCAGGCAAATTTCGTTTGAAATTTTGACCCTAATTTTGAGTGCTTCGACAAATTATTATCCTAAGCGAAGATGTACAGCGCATTGATCGCTTTCTCGTGGTAAGAAGGTAAATATGCAATTAAACACAAAAAAATACGATGCATTTTACTTGCACATTTTCGATTGTGCGCGCTAAAGATCAGGAGCGTATTTAGGAGGTGGGTAGCATTGGGCCATGCCCCTTCTTTCGACTCTGCGTTTTAGTAAAAAAGAACAAAATTAATGGTGCCAAGTGACTGAAATATGCCAGACTCTTTTGATGGTTTCTGGAGCTTATGGCCAGGGACGTATCCAGAGGGGTAAGATGAGGAGTATGCAACTATGCATCCTCCCACCAGCCATTTTCAAAAATGCTTTTGATGAATACAATTTTACCATAATTTCAAACCTCTGTGATAGCAATATGCCTTACGCCCAGCACGCACAACCGAAAATGTGCGGACAAAATGCATCATATGTGGCGAACACTCAGAAATAGGGTCAAAAAATTTAAACAAATTTTGCGTGAAAATGATTCAATAAACACTAAAATAGCCATTACAGCATGTAAATTTTTAAAATTTTTTCAGGGAAGCATGCCCCACGGACCCCCCATAGCCTTTCCTGTTTCTCAATCAGCTTTCGGTTTGTTCTGCCGAAAAAAAATATGCCTAAAAAACGTGGAAACCATGGCCTTTTGAAATTTCTCGCCACGCCACTGCTGAAGGCGTAAGGCTTATCGCTATCGAAGAGATTCGAAACTACAGAAAATTTTATACAATAAAAGAATTTTTGAAAATGGCTGGTGGGAGGGTGCATACCTTTCATCCTAGTTCTACCCCCCTGGATCCGCCCCTCAGCCCTGACCATAAGCTACAGAAACCATCAAAAAAGTTTGGCATATTTCAGTCACCTGGCACCATTAGTTTTGTTCTTTTTTTATTAAAAGGCAGAATAAAAGAAGGAGGGGGGATGGCACAATGCCTCCTTTTTAAATATACGCTCCTGCCTAGGAGCCTGAGACTAGAAGCTTTTGAACAGACAATAAGTTCATTTACAGGAGGTTTACACGTTTACAAACGTCGATCTGGCTACTGTGTGCTATGGTAGCTAGAGGAAAGCTTAAGCTCATCAAGCTGTTCCAAGTAACTTTTGCTGAATTTAAGTGCATGGTGCGCTTGACGTAAGTTGCGATAACAAGGAGGGGGATCTGAGGGGAGAAGCCCCACAGACGTTGGTATGGTAACACAAATTTCAGCCCCCCCCTACTTAAAAATAATTTTAACGCCTTTGCTCTTAACTATAGTTTTCTCAGTTATTTGGCATGAATATAACCTTGAACTTAAATGACGTTTACGTACTAACCAATAAATGCCTCTAGTCTCAACTCTGGAACTGTTTCTTGCGAAATTCAAATTAAATCTTGCTTACCAAGGGCTCCAATAAGTTTGAAGATATTATATCGTTGCGTGCAAAAACCTATAATCAAATTCTAATTATGATTTTTTATTTCATTTAGTTGCATATTTATCCTCCTATCACGAGAAAGCGATCAATGCGCTATACGAGCTCTCTTGGGAGTTGCCAGCCACCTGTCTACCACACCAAGATGGGGAATCCCGCTAAGTGCCTTTCCCAAAGGCACAACAAGTAAACTTGCCGGCTTGTTCCCCACACTATCCCTTCAATGCTGAACGTCAAGCAGGGAAGCTGTGAATACCAATTTTAAAGTCATTGGTTTGACCCCACTCGGTATGAAACCCGAGTCTACAGCTCAACAGACAAACGCTCTATACCACTCGGCCATCTGAGCTGTCAAAATGGCCCAGAAACTTGCGTTGGTGCTATCTGCTCTATGGTGAAAAAAGTTTGGACAAAGTTGCCGCTTATTCAGCAAGTTTAACAAATAACGCTGCTGCAGGAGAGTTGCATCGCTCAAAGATTTTTCAGGAGTCCGTGGAACGTACCACAAGCAAAAAATCTTACCAAGTCATTAAATTCGTTTAGTAAGTCTTTCTCTACTACAATTCCATGTTTCTACAACATTACCATACGTGGTCGCCAAAGTAAGTGAAAGTAGGCATGAGTGGTGCAACTTAAGCTCATTCCTAACGTTTCCCGGAAGGACTCGAAAGCAAAACGGCATATTTTTTTGTGATCTTCATTACGACGGCACAACCGTGTCAATTTTTAACTCTCCACAAACCAAAGCATTAGTTTTTAATTGTAAGCAACATGCATTTTTGACATAATTAAAAACAAATTATATCGACCTTAAGTTAATATATCAACAATTAAATAAATAAAAAGGAAACACAAATGAATCAGATACAAAATTCATTTCACAGCATATTCAAAAATTGTTAAAATCTCTGACTATTAAATTTTTTTCTGGAAATACATTTTCTTATAAACAACCACCTTTTCACATAATATTATGCATAAAAAACTGTTTATATCTAAACAAAAAGACATACGGTCGCGTGAGGTTGTGAAATTGTCAGCAATTAAAAAATCACAAAAAAAAACGCAACACAAGGCACAATTATGGTGCAATTAATAAATTACACTCTAGTTAGAAACCATTTCTGAATTATGCTGAGAAAAAAAGAAAGATGATCTTCAACTTTTGGCTATAACAATACAACGCAGTGATTAAATTCTTTTCAAATGCTTCATCCATAAACAAATACTTGGAAAATAAAATGGAAACACTATCACATTGCGGAAGTTCAACATAGTGTAACAAGTCCATTAATTTTCTCTCAAAGTTCATAAAAGTTCCACTTTCATTCACAAAATCTCTTCAGCTCAAGGTAGCATTTGTCGTGATGAGTTTGTAATATGCGCCCTCTAGCGACATTAAATAATCGTGGGTTCCTTGTTCAATAACCTGGCCTGAAACAATTAATTTGTATGTTTATATTATTCATAGAAATATTTGAGAAATTGGTTTAGGTCTGTAGCACTAAAACCATTGATAGAGTGTTCTTTGTCTTGTATCTGCATTTTAATTTTTTAAAATTTTTATTTACTATATTCTTCTTCTTCTATCCAGTTTCAATCCGGTTTTCTCCTCGTTCCCGAAGGTGGCCGGATACACCTCATCTCCTCCGCAATCGCTCTCACACCTTCCCTCCATCTCGTTCGATCTCCAGCTTCCTCGATCTTTAACCCGACTTTCTTCACACTCTCTTCCACCTGCCTCCTCCATGTCAGCTTTGGCCGTCCTCGCTTTCGCTTCCCATTCACTTCCATCATCATTGCCTTCTTCAGTATATTATTATCATCCCTTCTAATCACATGTCCATACCATCTTACTCTATTCGCCTTTGCCATTCTATCCAACGTTTCCTTCAAACCCAACATCTCCATCAGATCCTCCATTTTCTTTCTATCCACTAATTTCACTCCACACGTTAACCTCACCATGGCTCTTTTAGTTCTTCTCAAGATAGCCATTTTAGTCTCCCTCAAACACCATGTCTCTCTTCCATACAACATTGCTGAACTTACTTTTTTTACTGACTTTTTTTTTTTGCATTGACTTTTTTTTTGCTGAAAGGAAAAGCAATTATTCGAAAACAGAACTATAAAATCATTTTGGAATACAACACGATACCACAATTTCTTCAGTAAAATCAATGCAGAAATTTAAAATGCCAACATCTTTACCTGAAACCCATTTTGCCAGAATTTACTACAGTTATTTGGACAACCTTTTTCTACTTTTGCAGGCAGTAATCTTGCAATTGGGAGTCACTTAGCCATTTTATGATAAACAATATAGTCAAGAAACACCCCAATGTACTTAGGTGGATGTTTCAGATCGATGCTGACGCAATTTTCAACGCTATAAGCATCAGCTAAGCTGGGTTTTTAAGCCCTGGTTGAAAACAAAGCTAGAAAAAAACTTTGCCCACCTTGTGACACCACAGCTATTTTGTCAGCATTTCTGATCGTTGAAAGGCGGTGAGCAATCACAACACAGGTCCTGCCTTCTCGTGCGCGATCCAAAGCATCTTGTACAATCTTTTCGCTCTCTGAAAAAATATTCGAGATCATCACTATTTACAGCAAGCATTAAACGCCTCTACACAATTTCTGAGTTTTTTGTCTATAGAGTCACTAAGCAAGAAACCAAAATTTTAGACATACAGTATATTAATTATTTTTTTCGGTAAACATATCCAAGTATTATTTGAAGAATTAATTGGCGAAACAGAACTATAAAAAAATAGCTTTGAAAAAAGCTGTTTTTGCCATAGGCTTCAAGAAACGCTCTGTCATGGCACAAAGCTACACAAAAGAGTTATGACAGAGCCTTTCTTGAAGCCTAATGCGAAAACAGCGTTTTTCAAAGCTATTCACAAGTATTATTTTAGATTTATCGCCTACATAAATAAAAAGCAATACAATGCAATGGAAAACCAAGCAAGAAAAAAATTAGACCAATTGTAAGTGTCAAATCAGAACTTTGGAGCTTAAAGAAGCGTAAATTTTGGTATTTTTATTCAAATTCGCTGATTTCACTTTCAGTGAAAGCTCCTTTGAAAAAAGAAATTATTCCATGAAAGTCTTATATTATCTGATAGTAATGCAAAAATCTAAAGCAAGTACATAACGAAATTTCCTTCAATGCTTCCATGTTTTTTGACGTTACTGCAGTACCTGTGTCTAGCGCAGATGTGGCTTCATCAAGAAGCAATATTCGGGGATTCCGCACCAAAGCTCGAGCGATGGCTACTCGCTGTTTTTGCCCTCGGGACAGTTGGTCTCCTTTATCCCCAACGGAAGTGTCGTATCCCTATCGGAAATGACGTATAAAGTTCAAGAATTCTGAGTTAGCAACAATTTTGAAAGAGAAACAATGGTTTTAGAGCTAACTCCCCGTTACAAAAAATTCCAACTCTTCTTTAGGTTTGTGCAACAATAAATTAATCGGTGCGGAAGGTCTGGGGTTCAATTCTCGGGTCGCTCAAATCGGACACAGTGTCGCCTACGACTCGCCACCGTCGCGACGTTTCTTCGGAGCTGTGTTGCGCGGGCGCTAAGGCGAGAAGATGGGTCCCACCATAGCCACACGCTTTGGCGTATTACCGCGAGTATAATGAAGATTTGATTTTGATTTGATTAATAATTTAGGGCGGGGGTAAGCCCCTTGCCCTTCGGATCTGTCGGTGAGAAGAAGTGTTCAATTGTCATTTTACATACGACTCACATCTTTAAGAGCAAGAATAAATTCATGCATATTTGCCAGTTTAGCAGCTCGTTCAACATCTTCTCTAGGGACTTCTCTGCTGTTGTCTCCGTAAATAATGTTGTCAAAAACTGTTCCACCAAATAACACAGGTTCCTGAGAGACGATTCCAATCTTCGCCCGTAAAAATCCTACGTTTGTCTCTTTCGTAGAATGGCCATCAATAAGCTAGAAGAAACTTTAGGATAAGTACCTTGAAATCTAGGAATAGCTGAGCAGTTAAATTTAACCTAACCATAGCCGCAAACATGTGTATTTTTGTCAGCAAAGTTTGTATCAACAATCAATAAATAACTAGTCCTTAGCGAGTTGTTACATGGCCCTGCCCGCAAAAAGGGGGCAAATGTGCCATAGCTAAAGCCTCACCGTCGAATAACAAACGGCATTACCATGCGAGCAAGTAATATTGCGCAACGCCACTTTCGTTTTCTCGTAACCAGGTAAGATGCATCAAAGAAAAACAATACCTTAAGCCAATGCATGTAATGCTGGGAGGGGGATAAAAACCAGAAAGAATATGGAATCCCCTTACTCCACATACCCCTTGCATCTATCCCATCCCAACTTTTGCAAAATAACGTAGAGCATACTCGCCGTTTCTTACCACTTCGCCCTCGTCAGGATCATAGAACCTTTCTAACAGCTGTACACTTGTGCTCTTCCCACAACCACTCTGACCCACGAGAGCGAGAGTCTCTCCACTTCCAATGCTCACACTCAACCCCTGGAGAACGGTGATGTCCTTGCGAGTGGGATAAGTAAAACGACAGTCTTTGAATCGAATATTTCCTCTAAAATCGTTCTGGAGAAATATTTATCAACAAATTTATTATCATAAATTGTAAAGATGATACAGCACAAACGTTTTGAAATTATTCTTTGAGTGTTTAGTTCAAAGACTGTTTTTGTTTTTAGACAGTCAATGTTTTTAGAGTTAGATTAGACTTAGATTAATATTCAAACATGCATAACGAAACACATATTTTTAAAGATGCTTAATAAGGAAGGATTTTACTTACAACCTTACCTGTAATTATTGGCATCAACAACCTTGGCAATACAGTTACTGTTTAGGGAGGAAAAATAGAGCCACAATAGGCTAAATCTCAAAACTGGACGTTTCCACCACATAGATTTAACTGTTACCATCAACAGTGTAAACAAGCTTGTTTACACTGTTGATGACTGCTGAATATACGTTGTCGAAAGGTCTAGTTTTGAGAAATACAGCGGCTTCATTTTTTCTCCTTAAACTATTTTCGTCCCATTTTATTGTATTCCAAAGCTACTGCTCATTTATTATTACGTGACCATCAGAGTTAGATACAAAATGTTGTATTAATTTACTGAGACATTTTGGGATAAAAACTCACCCATTTTTCTCCTTCTGTGCTGTAAGAGTCGATACTAGGTTCGCGATCAAAAAGCTCAAATATTCGAGCAGCTGAAGTACGAGCTTTGGCGTAGTCTGGTGCGTAATTTGACGCACGCCCAAGCGCCGTACCGCCAAACACAATAGCAGAAAACACTCTGCAAAAAACATTGATTACCGCTTTGAAAAGTAGCATTAATCAGTAGTTTTATTTTTAGTGCTTTTTGCCAGTAATTAAGAATGTGCGAGACATTTCCATGGTATACAGCATTTATATCTCAGACACGCGCAAGGCGTTTTTGCTTTTCACAAAACTCGCTGCTTTGTAGATGATGCAATTTTTCTATTTTACTATTGAAATCATGCTTGTTATCGCCAAATTTAGTGCAACAACTTCAACTTCACCAAAATAAAATTTAATGCAAGCCATGCGGTTTCAAAAGAACGCTCTAACAAAAAAATATCGAGTTTTTTCAACGAAATCATTCTGCTTGGATTCGTTACCTCATGACTTGAAGGCATAAATACAATATGAAAAAGTTAAGTGCTGCCAATTTAGAAGCATAACTATCTTCACAAATTTATTTTAATATATTCTCTCCAACAAAAGTAACCTCAAGTACCTGAATACATACTGAAACTCCATCTCTCCAATAGCTACCAAGTAACCACCGAAACGGAACGAAGCTGCATAAGCGAAAAAAATGATGGAGTTAGCGATTCCGAATGTAACTCCGTAAACTTGGGAATTGAATTTTCCTTCCCTGAATAACAAACTTAATCATGTGAAAAAGTAATTAAATTTTTTTAATTTTTTCCAAGCAACACAGCAAAGGCGACAACAAAAACAATCCATGGCATTTTATAATTAACAGAAATGCAGCACTACAAAATGCAGAAAGTCTTCTGCTCGTTATGTGCTGCTGAGATGTCAACGGATTTAGATGCAAACAGAGCGGATTTTGGTAACTTTTTTGTGTTTGTATTTGGGTGTACGGTCATTATTTGAATTTTGAAAGAAAAATCCAGGTTATGTGGGACTATTTGGGATTTGAATTTTATTCTACAAAATGGACTTGGGTTTGGACTTACAAAAGCGGAGTTGGATCGAATTAGGACTTTGAAATGCTACATCTAGACATTCCTAGAGTGTTGTTTTTCGTAGATGGTAAACTCAGCAAATATTGTTTAAACTGAGTAAACATAAATAAAGGCGCGAGTTGCCCAAGCTTATGCAACATTGTTTTAGCAATCCAACTGAAAAATTTATTGTCACCGAAAGTATTATGGCTTAGTTTTGTTTGACTATTTTGCATTTAACTAAACCGATGAAATATATATATTATAGGTCAGCTTACTTGTAAGGTCCTTCCAATACTTCATTGTATTTTTCGGTAAAATAACTTTCTTTGTTCAAAGAAACGACCGTACGAATCGATTCTATCGCTTCAGATACCACCTGTGCAGAAAGAAATCAATATAGTCAAAAGTAAAGCAGTAGTCTTTAATTTTTTGTTATTTCTACTTTTGGATACACGAACACCAAAAACATCAGCTTGAACCCATCTAAAACCCAATTTTATTTCGATATCTTAAACAGGCCCGAAAAATTTTGAAATTTAAGTTTGGTCTACAACACTTACGTTAAACTTTTGTTTTATCAATGCTTTTTTAAAGCGCTTCCACCGAGTATTGACTTATGTTTCCCTTTCTCAGCCTTTCGCAAGCAACCTTCGCAAACATTTGGTGTACCAATTTGCTAAACCTATTCTCAATTTTGTGGGCTTCAAAAAGAAAACAAATTCAGCGGGACGGCCTAGCGGTACCAATTGCAGGTTGCACTCGCAACGGGTGGGGTTCGCGGTTGGAGCCGATTGCATTTAACACATTTTTGGGATGGGTACTGACTCGAAGAGCAGAAGCTTACTTCGCAATCTCCCTCTATCACGGCTGAATTTTTTTTTTTAATTCAAGATAATTAAAAAATTACCTTAGTCGCTGATTTATTTATCAAAATAAACCTTACCCCAGCTGCTTCTTCCATTGATACTTTATCTTTTCTCGCACTGCCAGTCATAAGCCGAGCTTGTATGAGACCAGAGACAACAATCATGGGAAGAAAGACAACCACAACGCAAGCTAATTTCCAACCGAAGTAAAATGCGATAATGAGAGCACTCCCAAGACTTGATATCGCTGAGACTATGATGCCAAGCTGGGCACCAGTAGCCTTAAAAAGGAAAGAATTTGAAATTGAAAACCTGAGTTTGTGTTCTAAAGCGGGTTTCCCAAACGCGGCCCATGGCTTCTTGAGACATAAGTTATTAGCATGGAGCCTCAAGCAGGGGCCAAAAATGAACTAATTTATATTTAAATATTGATTAAATAGTTAAATTTATAAAAAGTTAATTTTTTTCGAAGCGAGTTAGTAAAAGAATGGTAAAAAGCATGATGACAATTATATATACTTTAATACGAGATCATTGTACCATTGCTTTCGGTAAACAATACCTGAAACATCGAAGGTAAGTCTTCTATCTCCTTGAATAAACTTCTGAATTCATCATTACAGCTCAGATGGCCAAGTGGTAAGAGCGTCCATCTCTGGAGCTGTAGACTCGGTTTGATTCCGGGTCAAGTCAAACCAATGACTGTAAAATTGCTATTCACAGCTTCCCTGCTTGACAATCAGAATTAAAGGGACAATGTGACAAACAAGCCCGCGAAGTTATTTGTTGCGGCGTTGGGAAAGACACTTAGCGGGATTTCCCCATCTTAGAGTGGTAGACAGATGGCCGGCAATTCCTAGGCGGGCTCGTTAATCGCTTTCTCGTGATGGGAAGATAAATATGTAAATAAATACAAAATTAATAAACAGGCCACTTACCCCTTTCACATAAGCTGCATCAGTAGCCAGCCTGGCAGATAATGCTCCGGGGTTATTTTTATGATCATCAAACCATCCAATTTCTTGACGCAGCATACACTCGAACCCAGTCTTTCGAATACGGCGAGTAAGAATTTCACCAGATTTGGCGAACATGTAATTCTGCAAAAATTGATTTCATTTATGCTTTTGTTCACGCGAATTCGTCCGTTTTAAAGCATTTGTTCAAGATTTACTATACCTTATATCAACAAAACTTTATCCCAACAAACAAAGATTTCGTATATTGTAGTGTTACGTAGCGGTATTTCAAATGTGATTGTTACGATCAAACAATCATGTCCTGGGAAAGAATTAAAAGCATTTGGGAAAATGGGCAGAAACGATCATAATTTAATCAATTCAAGCAGAGCACTATAGCAAACTAAAAATAGTAGAAAAATATAATTTACTCTGCGATATAGCATAACCAGTAACCACTATCAGATCCAGAGGGTTTATCCGGACTCGTGCTTCATCTTATCTTTTAGCCAAGCACATTAGTACATTAATCCTTCGATGCTTTTTGATGTGCAAAATCTCAAGTATATTGTCTATTCTAAGCTCCTCTTTTAAAAAAATCCTCCATTCGCCAGTGATACCATCGTTGTTAGATTTGTTACAATTAAACATAGACTACAGTATTGTAATACCTGAAGAAAATAGGTTATGAATGAAACCACTGCAATTCCAACAAACAGCAGTGCGTATATATCAACTCCTCTTTCCTGCGCTTCACGATCAGGCAGAGCAAATACCTAAAAAAAGAATTCTTTTTATAAGCACTACCTCAGAAAAAGACACGGAGGCGCTGGTTTTTGAAGCACACATTATGGAGACGATTATGAATTGTTATAGCACAATCATTTGTCTTCCGCCATGCTTGGTGTTCGTTCAGTCACCCTCTGTTTGTCCGATATTGTGTTGTCTAGTACATAATTTGACCGTAAGTAACCCTCGAAAAGCTCGTCATACAATCTCTCTTCGTGTTCCGCATAACTCATCTCGCAATTTCCCTGCACCCCATTTAATTTTTTTGACCCAAGAATTGCTCGCAGTGAGTTTACTACTTTGCTTAGTGCCCACAAGTTCAATTTGCGTAAGCTTTAGATCCGTGGTTCTTTGTTCTAGCTTCGGCATCATAATCATTTTTCTAATGTCAGAATCATTTTTTCTAACTATGGCATCAAAAAAATGATTATGATGCAAAAACTAGAATAAAGAACCGTGGACCTAAAGCCCACTAAACTTGGACATGTGGACAGGGTACACATGAGCATTGTTGCGCATTCTCCTTCTTCAGTTTTTAGGATAACCTGACTGGAAATAAATCCCAGCCTCCCACCTACCAAACCAGCGTTCTTAATCGACACCACGCACCGGTTATCAGCTTCATACAAAACTGTTGCACTTTCAATAATGTAACAAACGCATAAATCAAACTGTTTGCACTTTAAACAATGTAACAAATCAGCACATAAGGCTTCTGCACTTTCAATAATGTAACAAGCATACCCCGAGCAGCCCAGAGAACAAAATTGCAAAGACAGGTTGAATGGCCCCGTTTACAGCAGATCCAATTGTTCCCCACAAAATGTAAGGCCATTCAGTGATATTCAACTTCAATATTCGCTTCAATGGAGCTGGTTCAACTTCCTCATCTTCTGTTTCACTTTCAGAATCACTTGAAGAATCGGAGCTCTGTAAAAATAAGCTCACTTGACTCCATAAGACAATGAGCTGCCCTAAACGTGTCAAAAAGGATATTTTAGTCTACCTAAACCAACATTTTTAACAAGCTAAAGCACTAATTGTATCTATAGTATCTTATTTTACAGTTGCAAGGTACAGCAACCAAATTCATTAAAACTAAAATTAGTTCAAAGTTCATGTTGGTTGCATATTTATCCAATCACGAGAAAGCGATCAAAGCGCTACAGCGAGTTCGCTTAAGATCTGCTGGCCACCTGTCTACCACACCAAGATGGGGGAATTCCGCTAAGTGCCTTTCCCGACGATGCAACAAGTAAACTTGCCAGCTTGTTCTCCACACTGTCCCTTTCATGTTGAGCTTCAAGCAGGAATTTTAAAGTGATTGGTTCGACGCGACTCGCAATCAAACCCGAATCTACTCAGCTTCAGCGGTAGACGCTCTCACCGCTTGGCCATCTAAGCTGACTAAAGGAATAGAATACGAGAAGCTACTGTATATCCACTGCAGTATTTACAAACATACTATTGACATGAACTTCTTATAAAGTGACACGAGCATCTTCACATAAAGTATATTATCTTGTTCATGGGAGCAAAAAATGCAAGCTAATTCACTATATTTTTGATCAACTTGTTGGCAATTTCAAGTCAAACGCAATACAAATGATAAAAAAACAACTTACTGAATCATCTGAATCTCTTGGTCTTGTAGTTTTAGATACTCGATATTTTTTCACATCTGGGGCATTAGTGATGGCCATTGGAGCTCCTTGACCTTGACAATACACGTTTGCATCTAAATCTGCAGCGCCACCTGACGCTGTACGATTTCGAAGACTACGTCTGCAAAAATGCAGGTGGTGATTATGGAGGATAGAAAATATATCGACAACCGGCATTGTGGAGTAGTGGTAACGATAGATTTAATGATGCGCGAGATTTGGGGTTCGATTCCGGGCTGATCAAATCGGACACAGCGTCGCCAACGACTTGCCAACCTTGCGATGTTTCTTAGTAACAGTGTCGCCAAGGCGCTAAGCTGCGGTGACCGGCTACGTCACTCGTTGCGCGCATTGGCGTAACACCGCCAGTACAATAAAGATTTGATTTTCTCAAAAAAAAAAAAAAAACAAAAAAAAAAAAACGAATAATGATATCATTCTTATAGCCTGACAGTTTAGTGATTTTTCGCTCAAATCTTAATTTTGTAGCAATTGATCGGCAATCAAATAGGAAGGGCTTGCATGAAGCTTGCACACAAATTAAGTACTAGGTTACCAAGCCGACTTGTTTATCACGGAATACAGACTTTGAAACCTCAATAGAAAACTGAAGTCTTATTCAATAACTACACATTTAAATACTAAGCGTCAAGTTTCTAAAGATAGGTTTGTATTGTTGTTACCGGAAGCTACGTCTATGTATTCCAGTCACGTGCTCCAAGGCCACTTCCGGTCCTCCTTCCAAAATTTCTTGAAAAACAAAACGTTGATAGAATAAACAAAATGCCATGCAATAAAAAGTGCATTAGCTCTCACATAACACAAGACAACTTTACGCAAAGACAAAAATAGCAACACTAGTGCACATACATAAAGAGAATAATTAATGACCCTAGGCCTGTTATAAATTTAACAAAAATGGCTTGACTGCCGCTTTTGCGATGAAATTATTCGCTTCCATAAAAAGTGGTCAAGTTTTTCCAAATACTTTATTCACGTATTTCATCTCACCATCGTTATCGTCGCTGTTTTCCTCAAGTTCGTTACTGTCGCTTTCACTTGATGCAGCTGATTCCGCCGCAGCAACGCTCTTCTTTGTTCTGGTGGACTAAAAAATACTTATCAAAAATAGCAAAATTACTTTAAAATTACGTTTCAGGAAAGAGTTGTTGAGTTTGCAGCTGCATAATACCTGCAACCTTGCTTTTATGTTAGAGCTTTCGGTAAGGTATTTCATCTTGAGGTTAAATCCAAGGGAGGGGGCGATAGGCCTGTTTAAACGTCTATAGCTCAACAGCAAACAGTTGTTGTTTAGGTAACATTACGAGTGAGATGTTCAACGTTCATGCATCACTACGACCATGAAATCCTGAAATCACTCTTATCCCGGATCCGCCCCCAGCTTACGCAAACACAAAAGTCCAAAGCCATTTCACAGCCTAAGTTAGCGGTACTGCGGAGCCACGACACATTAAGCAGGGGACCACATTTAAGCAGGCGCAAGATTTATTAACCTGCTAACGTTAATTGACCACTTAAGACCAGCGGACGGCTGTAGCTATTATGAATAAAATACCACAGAAAATGTTATTGCTGAGCAGGGGGGCATAGATGCTGAGAGTCTCTAGAAGGGGCCCAAAAACCATAAAAACTTGAAAACCACTGGTCTGAGTAGTAAAAAGCCTAGGAGAGATTTTCAAAGAAGCAACAACAATTTTTTCATATTTTTATCCTGTATGCTTTGGCGCTCACTTTCATCGCAAAAAAACAGTGAAAAAATTGCGTGTCGCAGAAACATTATCGAAAAACTAAAACATCCACAGCGGGTGACCCAAGCGGATTCTCCTCAAGGTCACGTTAACTCTTAATATTCCTAGTCATAAGCAAATTCTAACACAAGAATACCTAATTAACAACTATAGTTACTAAATATAATAAGCAATAATTTAAAGTTACCTGGAGGGTGACTAGGGTGAAATAAACTCCATGATTTTGCATTAATTGCTCGTGGGTTCCTCTCTCTACCGCCCTACCGTGTTCAACACCAACGATGACGTCAGCTCTACTTATTGTTGACAATCGATGAGCAACAATTACAGTTGTGCGACCTTTTCTTTGCTGAATAAAGTTCATAAAAGCAAAACTTTACTATAAAGAGTAAAAAAATTACGACACCAACAGTTCTTTAAATCTTCCTCGTTAACACTGCTGATTCTAGCGCTTTATGAAAACATGCAGTAAATGGAAAATTAGTTGTTTTCAATACTGATTACAACAACTGCACCCAAGCAGATAACAAGCCTAAGAAAAAAACATACTATAGTATTTAGTAATATCGTAACAAATTTGTGCCGGGGATGGGTCAGTCGCTCGAAAGACGGTTTTGGATATTATTGGCAGGAGCGAACTACAAATACGTCAACCAGAAAGAGAAAAAACACTAAAGACTATTTTTTACCTTGTTTAGCTCTGAAAGGAAAATGGCTTCACTTTGAGTATCCAGCGCCGAAGTAGCTTGATCCAGCAACAAGATCTTCGGATTACGCACCAAAGCGCGCGCGATTGCGATTCTCTGCTTCTGTCCTCCGCTCATATGACCACCTCCAGTTCCCACTTGGGTTTCAAATTTCTAACACAAAAGTTAAAAGTTAGTAGTTCTTTTAGTGGCATATGCAAAGGCTCCTCATTTTGTTAACTAGAAGGTTTCGTTAAAATTGATAGATGCAGGCAGACTTGTAATATTTTCAGTATTTTTATTTTTATAACACAGACATAAGGTATTTTGTTTACACTGACTCGAAAAAATCTAATGCAGTGCTTCCTAATTCTTTTTTGTATTATGCACACCAACGGAGTGATGAAGCCAATCTTGCTCCTTCCGTTTTAAATATAGGAAGGCTGTGCATACTTTAGTAGCTTTATACCCTTTGCATATTACACATACTGCATATATTTCTGCAATTTTAAAGGATTCTCCCCTCTCCCCCCAACAACGGCTGCTTGTTTCTCTAAAAAGCACAAGCACCCCCAATCGATAAGCAATGATCAAAAAGACAATGCCAAAGCCAATAAATAATTTTACAAGAAGTCCAAAATATCTTACGTTTGGCAGAGCCATTATGAAGTCATAAGCATTAGCTGCTTTTGCGGCTTGGATAACTTCCTCGTCCGTCACTCCGTCTCTTCCAAAGCGGATATTTTCAGCGATTGTTGTGGCAAATAGACTCGGTTCTTGTTGAACAACTCCAATAATACTTCGAAGCCAGTTGACATTAAGCGTGCGAAGGTCATGTCCGTCCAGAGTAGCCTGACGTCAAACAGAAGATTTAGTCGCTATAGTCTTAATAGTTATTTTCTTAATATTAAACTGAAATTTCAACAGTGGTTGAGGGAGACTGCGCAGGGACTTTGTGCTCTTTAAACACTCATCTAGTATGAATGTCAAATGCGATCATCTCCAGTCGTGAAGCGAAAAAGAAGCCTACTGCTAACCTATGTTCGAATGACAAAGATCTTTGTTCTAATTAGGCTTGTAGCAGTTCCGCTTTCAAATACAGTTCTGTTTACATATTTTTTTTTACATGCAAGTTTGGTAATCTTGTTTATAATCTCTAGTCTTTAACTACATCTACTGTAAATATAAATTACACCTTGCCAAACAATTTTGAAAGACCGCCAATTAAATTTATAACGTAAAACGCAGCTTTCTACACTACCACTGGAAGTAGATTTTGAGAGACCGCTGGACATTTTGAGAGTCGATTTCGGTTCCTCAAAACGCTTAAAAAACACTGCAACTTTCAATTCCACAAATTTGCATCAGTCACTTACTACTCCGCAATCCGGGTCATAGAATCGTTGCATTAGTTGCAATATCGTGCTCTTTCCCATTCCACTTGGTCCCACGATGGCGGTCGTTTCACCAGCTCTGCACTTGATTCTCATGTTGTGCAAGATCTGATAATACAGTAAAATAAACAGTAAAATCTTACAGCATAGCCTATAAGCAATTAATCTATTTCCCACGGCAGAGGTTGTCTAAACCAAACGCAGAAAATCTTGCGAGGAATAGTGAATTGCTTCCGGCGTATAGGTTGCAAAATTTCGTGATTTTTTAAACCGTGTGGGGGTTATATTGTAATCTTAGTCGCAGTGTTGGCACCGATAGACAAGCCACAAGTTAGAAGTTGAATTACGAGCAAGAACTACCGAAAGTAGTTAAGGTGACGGTTGCAGTAACGTCACGCTCACAATGCTGTCGCTACAAGATTAAGGCAGATCAAGACGAAAATAAAAGTGGAGCAGGGTAGGGTTGGAACAAGTTGAAGATAGTTGGGCAAAGTTTCAAAAAGTGAAGTGGAGAAAAGCGAAACGGAGCCGCAGAACTCAAAAATTTCTCTCCCCAGCAATCCAGAAGGAGAGCGGATTCGAAAAAAATTACAAGTTGAAGCAAAAGGTGTTAAACTGCATGACGTGATAAAAAAACAAATGAAGGTATTTTAAACTTTGGTTGTCTCGGTAAACCCACTTCCAACCAACTACTTTCTTCAGCTGAATCATGTCCGAAGCTACCGGTTGTCTCTTCTCTACTAACACTCCAGTATTTGTAACATTGCTCACCTGCTGATCTGGGCGACTGGGATAAAAGAAATCGCAATCGTGTAGTTCCAGGTCTCCTATAAACTTATCAGGAATATGTCCAGCTGTGGAGAAAGGATCTATCTTCGATTCCTTTAAAAACACAATAAATCCTTAACTAAGCCTCTGAAACCCGCAAATTGTACTATAATTGTTGGATTCAACGCAAAGCTCCTAGGTTCTATATGAAGCATTAGCCTAATTGGACAAAAGTAGTAGCCTAGACTCCCACACCACGCACAGAAACACCATTACAGCTTAAACACCACGAATGCCCTACTTACTCGTTCAATTATTTGGAACACCAAAGCTGCAGCAGATCTTCCAACTGAGAAAGCTTCCAGATTAGGAGCAGCTTGTCCCAAATTAATAGCACCAACCAAAACAGCAAAAAACACCTAAAGAAATAATGCTACGCTTAAAAACGTTACACCAAAAACGCTAGACCAAAAGTAGCCCTTCCAAACACATCTAAAATTATTACGGCAAAACGTGACGTTTCAACACGAATAAAACTCCTACTCTCTCAATTAGTTTCAACATTATAGAAATGACTAAGAAAAAGCATGTCCTTCCTGGCCTACTGGACGGGATGTCATGACGACTTCCTCTTGTCGGGTCGGAGGCTATATCAGTTCTCCATCACCAACAGTGCAAAGCACTCCAGTCAAACGTACCGTAGAGCGGGACAACACTGTTTTCCCGACAAGAGGAAGTCGTCATGACATCCCGTCCAGTAGGCCAGGAAGGACATTGCTTTTTTTTAGTTATTGATCTTCACCCTGGCCACGTAAAAGATTTGACTAGCGTGGTGACGTAAACACACGAGTGGCTGTGTACCACAAAGGTTAGATTCTTTAAGATATATTTATGCGGAGGGAAGAGTGATCCTGGTAAGATCATTCGTTCTGAAAGGTAAATGTATGATACCTGAGGGCGGCTGATGAAGGCTAATAGCCCGAAGCAGCGCTAACCCGCTCTACGGTACGTTTGATGATAGAAATGGGATATAACTATTTTTTCTGAAGCCAGCTTACATGATGTGTTTCAGTCGAATTGAAGACTAGAGGAAATGAACTAGGCCTATTGTTGCTGCATGACGCACAATGCCGTACCTCCTCTCTAAAATTTTCTACCTATGCTCCAAAATGGAAACTAATTTTCAAGCTCTAATGCTAAGCTATCAGATCAAGATGAAACCCGTTTTTCAAAAACCAAGATATTATCTAACATAATATACAAATCAGTTTACTTACAGTCATTAACTTTCCAGGAGTAAAGCCATTGCCTTCAGTAAACACAAGACTTGATCCATACCAGAAAGCAAGAGCATAACTGAGGAAGATGACACACCACATGTAACCACTAAAAAATCCTTGGATCATTCCTTTGCGGATTCCCTGTTTTTCAGCAGCTTCGAGTTTTTCATTATATCTGCAAACACCGCTGTTAAATATCTTTCTCTGCTTGTCCATTCAGCTAGGCCTAAATCAAATTTAATAAAATATATTTAAAAATTGACGTTTGAGTAAGTAAATAAATAAGCTAGCAAATTTAGTAAAAACGACCGGTCGGTTGGCTCAGTGGCTACGCGCACGCTATCGTTGCGGGAGGTCTAGGATTCGATTCCGCGGACCAGTAATATATTGATTGTGTCGCCAACTGCTCGCCACCGTTGCGACGTTTCTTCGAATCTATTGCCCTGTCCAGAGTCCACATGTCCAATTTTAGTGAGCTTTAGGCCCGTGGTTCTTGGTTCTAGTTTCTGCATCATAATCAACTTCTTGATGTCGTAATCACTTTTAAACTATGACATCAAGAAATTGTTTATGATGCAAAAACTAGATCCAAGAACCACGGGCCTAAAGCCCACTAAAATTGGACATGTGGACAGGGTATGTGTTGCCCAAGCGCTAAGCCAAGGAGATGGGCCCCGCCACTCGTTACACGCTTTGGCGTAGCACCGCGAGTATAATGAAGATTTGATTTTTGATTTCGCAAAAAAACTGGCTAGTTGTACGATTTTGCCTGAGTTTATGATCGTGAAAGTATTTGTGTGTTGTTGCGTATTTATCCTCCTATCTCGAGAATGCGATCAATGCGCCATACGAGCTCGCTTAGGAGTTGCTAGCCATCTGTCTACCACACCAAGATGGGGTAATCCCCAGTGGTGGGCAGTAACTAGTTACTTTTTTAGTAACTGTAACTACGTTACTTTTCTGCAAAAGCAACGGAATTTGTAACTAGTTACCACTTTAGAACATCAAAAGTTACAGTTACTATTATGGGGCATCTTCGTCCGCTAAAAAAACGGAAAAAATTATTTAATTTCACTCCATTCATAATAATGAGCTTGGTTCTTTGACGACCCCACTGAAATTGAGGCTGAATTGAAAAGAAAAATGATCAATGTACTAAACAAGGCAACTGACAACGCTCTAGATACTTCGACAAGCAATGACAAAGGCAACGACCGTGATGCAAGCTCACGTGACAGTTTTTTTGATTGTTTGTTCGCACAATCAAAGCGACGAAGGTCTAGTAATGTCGAAAAAGTAGAGGAGTTCCTTTTCGTCCCACCCTCACAAACTGTACAGTTGATGCAAACGCTTTAGTCGCAGTTGATGCAAAACTTCAACCGACGGCTGCATATCATGTGCAGTTAGAATCAGAGGGGCGTAACGTAAAAGCAACGTCGGAGCTGTGGTTTGTGACTAAACCTGGAAATGAAGTAGTTACGAATCACGTTGCTGCAAACGTTATGTTACGTTTAAGCAGAAATGGTTTCGACTCGGCTTATTTGGAAATACATCTCCACGCCCATCGAAGAATTTAGTTGACCCAATTGATCCTTTTGAAGGTGAAGCAACAAATAAACAAAATGCTTCATTTGAAAGCTTGCCAAACAGCAAATTTGATAGTGGAGACAGTGTTAATGATCGAACTTTTGCAATACCTGTCTTTAAAGAAAATGTAATGCCTGCCCTGAAAGAAACTGATAAAGAAACAAAGAAATACTTCTCTGTACATGGTGAGCAATGAAAGATTGAAACTTCAACCAACATTTGATCAACCAATAACCCCTAGAACCTTTTATACGACTTTTATGCATGAAGAACTCATGGCACTTTTAATTCATTAAAATACTGCTCTTCCTTCTGGTCAGGAGCGTATTTAGGGGGAGGGCATTGTGCCTTACCCCCCTAAATATGCAAACTAATGGTGCCAAGTGACTGAAATACGCCAGACTCTTTTGATGGTTTTCGTAGCTTATGACCAGGGGCGGATCCAGGGGGGTAAGATTAGGGGTAAACATCCCCCCATCACCCATTTTCAAAAACGTTTTTGATAAATACAATTTTTCATAATTTCGAACATCTTCGATAACAATGAGCCTTACGGCTTAAGCACGCATAATCAAAAATATGCGAACAAAATGCATATTTGGTGAAACACTCAGAATCAAGGTAAAAAAATTTAAACGAAATTTGCGTGAAAATTATTTAAAAAGCACTAAAATAGCCATTTCAGCATGTAAATTTTTAAAGTTTTTCCTGGGGAGCATGCCCCCGGAGCCCCAGAACCTTTTTTTGTTTCGCAATTAGCTTCAAATTAGTTTTGCCATAAAAAACTACGCTTAAATAAATGCGGAAATAATGCCCCCTCCCCCTTTTTTTAAAATTTCTCGCTACGCCACTGCTTCTAGAGCTACAGTTGAACGACTTTTAAGTATTGGAAAAGACTTTTTAAAGCCGAAGCGCTGTGGGCTTAGTGATTATCACTTTGAAGTGTTAGCGTTTTTGAAAGGCAATTAATTGATATTAGGCCTATACTGCAGCGTTAATCGTATCAGAATCGTACTTTTGTTTGGTTTCAATACAAAGATAATGACTTTGGTTTAAATACACACCATGAGCTCTACATGTTATGAATTGATAGCATTTTTTTAGTTTTGCGGCTTGCACGAAAGTAACTGTAACTAGTTACTTTTTTAAATTTGTAACTGTAACTAAGTTACTTTTTTTTCGAAGTAACTTGCAACTGTAACTAGTTCCTTTTTAAAAGTAACGTGCCCACGACTGGTAATCACGCTAAGTGCCTTTCCCAACGGCACAACAAGTAAACTTGCCGGCTTGTTCTCCGCACTGTCCCTTTAATGCTGAGCGTCAAGCAGGGAAGTGGTGAATACCAATTTTAAAGTCATTGGTTTGACCCGACTGGGAATCAAACCCGAGTTTACAGCTCCCGAGGCGGACGCTTTTACCAGTCGGCCATCTGAGCTGTCAAAGAAAGAAGCACAGCTACAATAATAAAATAGTACATCTCGTCTTTTATAAATTCACACAGAGGCAGATGAACAAAACGAATTGACCGCGCCTCTCTCCATGACTGTTGTGGTCACACAGTTTTTCCTACCTGATCACTTCTTTTTTCTCACCACCAAATGCAGCCACAGTTCTTATGGAAGACAGGACCTCTTCCGCAACTGCTCCTGCTGAAGCATAAGCGTGCAGTTCCTTAGTTGTCATGCTGGCCACAAACTAAAATATACAAAAATCGTTTGTCCTCGCTTTCAATCATAGTTGAGATTTTTATCCTAAGTCTACTTAAGTACAGACAGCTCATGTAATTTATAAAGCATACCAAATCTATATAGCCGTTACAGCAGCGACCCTGAGTTTTCAACCTGGATGTTTGTATTACCTACGTAACTGTATCACAATCTTACGCAACCCTCACTTCACTCTGATAATTTTTGCACTTCGCACAAAACCGTTTTTTTTAATCAACTACGTAATGTATCACGTGATGAATCAGTAGCAAGAATGGCTATTGCAATTTCTTGAATTATCAACCTTGCAAACCTACACAAAAAATGTTCAGGTGACAGTAGTTAGAGTTCAATCAATTTTGGGCGATAAGTGCTGTTATTTACCAGGTAAGTAATTACTTGCGGTTTTGTGTAAAGCAACGCAGCTATAATAGCTGGGGTTTACACTTCAAAATTAGTTCGGCTCATTCAATTCAATGCCAGAGATTATCAAATCAATTAAATGAAGTTAAAAATGAATGCAGCACGATGCACGTTTAGCGTAGCATACGGATAAAATTATCCTTGTAAGAGGCTGGAACATTATAACAGAAAGGTTTGGTCGTCAATAGTGTTTCAACGAAACATTGGTTTTGACTTGAAAATTTTAATGCGTCTTGTTCCTAAGTGACTAATCCACTGAAGATTAAGAACTCACTCGTCCCATTAGAGCGGCTCCAACTCCCAGGAGAGGGCTGATTGCCATAATCACCAACGTAAGTTCCCAACTGTTGATGAAACCGACAACAAATCCCCCGACAAAAGTTGTCAATCTTTGCACAAAAACGCTAAATTTGTCGGCAATTGCTTCGCTAATCTTGTTGACGTCACTAAAAAATACAGTTTTGAAACACGTTGTATGAAGTAAAAATTTCCTTGGCAGACATTTCGCTAGTCTTAATATTAACATCAGTAGTATAACTCGCAAAATTTGAAAGTAAGCTGAGCATAATCCTTTACTTTCACCCTAACCAACACATCTTCAGTTTGGCTAATGGACAAGACGATACCATTGCTCCAGAAACCATGGGCTCTAGCACACGCACCGTGCTATACAAATACTAGTCGTCAAAGAACGTCCAACCTACTGGTCAGTCAACGGTTGAGATCACCAATGGACCAGTCGCGAAATATAGCTGAGACAAGTCTCGACAATAATATAAAACTATAAATGACTTTCTGTATATCAGAGTTGTCATTCGGGCATGGGCTCTCAGGGTCGGGTTCAAGCCGGGTTCGGGCTTGGACTCGGAAAAAATTGTCGGGCTTTAATCTGGCCGGACGCTGGAGGAGTAAAATCGAGATTTTCAGTGAGTGATAGGGTTTCTGTGATTGATGAAATAAAGCAAAGAGAACGCCTTGCATAAATATTGCTGTTCGAACTGGTGGTACTGCAGATGGGTAAAACTCCTTTTCTTTTATATTAAAGTTTCTTCAAAATTTAAAGAGGTATTTTTGATTTCGGGTTTAAATCGGGCTCAGACTAGCTGATAAATTAGGGTTTGGGCTTGAAAAATCGAATTCGGGTCGGGCTCAACATCCTAATTCGGCCCATTCATGACTCTTCTGTATGATTGCCTGGAGAGCCTGATGGTGCACTGTGGGATAGAAACAATGAAGATGCTCGAAATATGCCAAATTAATGGTTTTAATTACAATAACAGGTGTATAAAGGCCTAAGTTTGGTCGTACACAAATCATTCGGCAAACTACATGCACTCGAACTGCAATATACTGCGTAGATGCAGTATTCCGTATCTTCTTAAATAGGGCATGCATACTCGCTCATCCTGGTGTTAAGCTCGCCCATATGGTGAACATCAAACCAGCCAATTTCTTGTCTCATGATGGAACGAAAAAATAGTTGACGAATTTTTCTTGTCTGACGAGTTGAGGCTAGTACCCAGTTTCCAACCTGAGGATGTAGACAAGGTAAGAAAAGAATAAAATAAAAATTAAGATAGAAAATAGTGTTAGGGGAAATTTTTTTCGCAAGCAACTCTTTCATAAAAGAGCGTCCGCCTTTGAAGCTGTAGACTCGGGTTTAATACGAGTCGGGTCAAACCAATAACTTTAAAATGGGAATTCACAGCTTCCCTTCAGGAAACTCAACGTTAAAGGGACAGTGCAAGCCGACTAGTTTACTTGTTGTACAGTTGGGAAAGGCACTTAGCGGGATTACCCTATACCTTAGAGTGATAGAAAGATGGCCGGAGACTCCTAAGCAAGCTCGTTATAGCGCTTTGATCGCTTTTTTGTGATAAGAGGATAAATATACCGGTACAATTAAATACAATAAAGAACAATTCATCACATAACTAATATTTTTGCGTGCCATACAACTTCAGCAGCACGCACACTCATTTGTTGATTATATCAACAACTATAACAGCACTAGCGCCATCAAATCTAGCAAGAAAAGGCAAACTTCACCTTTACAACGTGTTAGAACAGACTTACGCACATGCATACAGAATCACATTACCTGAACGTAACCGCATACGATGACCATGCAGGCAATAAAGACATAGTAGTAAGAGAAGTTAGTTAGTTCCAGTTCGACATCAATTGGGCTGAAATACGCAAATAGTAGTTCTTTAACAAAGTTTTTTTGTTCAAAAAATTTTTTTCAAAAAAAAATATCAGGTGCTCGATAAAGACTTGATTTTATACTCACATATCAAATGATTTTCTCGCATTAGCAACTAGATTTTTAATTTTAAGAGCTCCAATTGGATTTCCAAAGCAATAAAAAAATGTTCTTTATTAATAACCTAGCTGATTGAGATCATGAATAAAACTGAGAAATTTAATAATTTCATTTCTTTAAAATTTTCTGGGATAGCTTTTTGTAACTAACTGGTTAGGGTAGTAGTGCAAAAAAAACGAGCAGTACGACGAATGCTTCCATTTAAAGTTGTGAGCCCAGCCAAGTTTGTTTTAAGCCTAGCCAATCTACACGAATATCAAGTAAGCGCAAACACGTTTCTGACCAAGGCTTAGAAATGCTGTATAGTTTAGTTGTTTTAGAAGCTGTAAAACACAATGCAACCTTTTCTACGAAACTTTCTTTGAAGGTTTAACTTACTCATGCCAATCTTCCAGGCTGATATTCTGCTCACTGATATTAAGATACTCGTAGGAAGCGTTAATTTCCCCCTGAGTACATGTTCCTCCTGTGTCCTGGATGCACACGCTGTAGTTGATGAATGTGTCAATCATTTGACCAAATACTAAAAAAGTGAAACGTAATATAGAAAACACATGATTTTTGTACTTTCTGGATGTCGAACGAAATAGCTGGATGAGAAAAAATAGTTAAAGTGATGCTTGCCATTCCGTCAGTAATGTGAGAATGAAAACCACACAGTATTTAATGATTTTGTACAACGCGCTTAAATTTTTTTACTTACACAAACTTGTTTGTCACGGTCCCACTCCCAATAGATAATGAGGTTATTTTCAATTATTGAGCTGGAAATTCAACAGTAGTTGAGGGGGAGACTTTATGCGAAGTAAGCTTGCGCTCTTCGAGTCAGCAGCCACCCAGTTATATGTCATGATCGGCTCCAACCGTGAATCGAACCCGTAACGTAGGAACTATAGCCTGCGCGCGGGACCGCTAGGCCACATCGCTAATAAAAGTCGAATAATTAAAATGACAACACTGCAATACCTGTTAACATAAATGGGAAAGCAGCGCCGTGCACTATAGCTCCGAGTGTTCCTACAAACATCAACATCCAATCGAATCCGTTCGCATAGCGGAACTGTGACAAAACAAAATTTCACAAAGTAACGTAACAGCACATAATATAAGAGCTGTAGGCTACAGCAGTTTTTACCAGTTTGAAAAATGAAACTTGAGCAGGCTTTTCAAGTTGCTGTTTTTTGTTTTTCTTGCCTTTCTTTTTCTTACGTTTTCTAAAAAACAAAAATTAAAATAATATCTTTTAAGTTAAATTTACCGACACGCGAGATGCACCAAAGCGATGCGCGACGTGCGATGATTTTTGCGCATTTTACAGGGTGACCCAAAAAAAACGGAACCCAAAAATCTCTGAATAAAATTTTTCATTTTAATTATTCCTCTTTTCTTTTTCAGATTGTAGTAGTAGATTTAGTGCATGAAATATTGCAACACTGGTTTTTCCCACCATGTCTTGGTCAACCAAAGAGAAGGCATTTTGCGTGGAGGCCTATTTCGCTAAGAATTCATACAAAGTAGTGCAAGCAAGTTTTCGGAGAAAGTTTCAGTGTCGTCATGCTCCATTAAAAAGCAGAATTTTTGACTGGATTCAGAAGTTTAGAGAGTATGGGACTGTACAAAATCTTAATTCAAAAGGTTTGAGGGATACTTATTCTGGTCGGACGGTGAGTGCTAGGACGCAAAGAAACAAGAAACATCGAGGATGAAAATGAGAGAGCACAAACGGTGAATACGGAGCGTTATGTGGAAGTGCTAACTAAGTTTTGGGCATCACTTGGACAATGCGAAGGGATATATCGAGAAGAACAGTGGTTCCAGCAAGACAGGGCCAGCCCCCACACATCAAATAACTCCCTAGCCTGGCTGAGAGAGCGATTTCATGAAAGACTGATCAGCAGGAAGTGTGAAGTTGAGTGGGCACCGCATTCACCGGACTTGAATCCCCCAGATTTTTATCTGTGGGTATATCTCAAGGATAATGTGTACCGGAAAAAACCTCAAACGATTGGTGAATTAAAGGCAGCAATCACAGGCAAAATTATTGAAATACCCAAAGAAGAATGCTTTAGAGTAATTGACAATTTTGCCCGACGTATGCAAGTTTGCCTCCAACGCTGTGGAGGCCATTTGGAACATATTTTGGAAAGAACATGACTTTTATGCAAAGGGACATCAATGACTGAAACTTTGGGGAATGACTATACACAGACTGAAGTTTAAAACCTGCAAAGTGTTTTAAGTTTACTGGATCTTTGTAGGAATTAATAAAATTTTTATGGGTTCTGTTTTTTTTGGGTCACCCTGTATTACTTTCTTTTTCCGGCTAACTTGTTTGCAATGCCGCAGGTCCCGTTTCCGTAAAAACGCCATTAGGCGAGCTTATTTACTTAAAACTTTCTGTAATGTTTTATCAACACAAAATCACAATATACATCAAACAAAAAACTGAGCTAAAAATTTATTTTCTTTTACTAAAAGTTCACCCATTGTATATTAATGTATACGTCATCAACCCGATACCTCTTCTTTTTCGTACGTCGTTGCTTAGCAACTGCTTCTTCCAATGATATTGGTCTAAATTAAAAAACAAAACACAATCAAAATGAGCTACCACAAAAGAAATGGGCACAAACCAAGTCACTGCTTGCGATAAAGTCACCATTAGTATTTCAGCAAAAACTTTTGAAATATAAAGACGTCGAGGCCTGTCCCAGGGCTAGATAACTTTCGGTTGAACTGTTTTTTTTTCCAAAATCAGATCAAACTAGGTTATTTACATGCAATATATAATAAAAATCTGCTGGTTAAATTCAAACCCTTTGAAGTCTTTTTGTACTTATAGTGATGCTCACAGCAGAAAACTTACCCCTTCTCTGTTTTTCCTTTGAATATTCGAGAACTGTGAGCACTGCTACCGTTTACAATTTTGGTAGAAAAGTCATCGTTGAAATCTGCGATAGAATTGTTATTCAACCAAACCATGGTTCTCATAATTTTCTTTTTTCACTCGCTTTTTGCATTCGTTTCGATTAATTTTATTTTAGAAAATGTGGCATTAAAATTACTTTATCATTTGTGTATAATTGATGACATATAACACAATTGAAACCAATAAACACAACATACTGTAATGTCCAAAACTGAAATGTAATTCGAGTCAATGCGATTCAGTAAGATGTTTACATGGCACTTTTTCTTCGCGATTGGATTTTGACGCAGTAGATATTGTTTAAGGTGAAATAAATCTAATGAAACCCGAGCATATACAGCTCAAAATTGTTGAGTTTTCAGACTTAGAGTTTGGCTAAAAATCAAAACTTTTCTAGTATTTGTATTATTCCATCTAATTTTGCAGGATCATGATGACGTCATAATTACAGCCAATTAAACACTTGCCATGTGCTCAAGAGTGCTCGCTCTCACCTGTTTCGTGAATGTAGCTTTCATTATCATAAGTTGCTTCCTCATCATTGCGGAAGTCAGTTCCCACGTCGCCGCGATCCAAACGATATTTCATTATTTAATTTTAAACCCAAGTTAAACAAAATACATTCCTTACCGGATTCTGTATGATCAAACCTAACTTTGCTTAAACCCATTCAAACCAAACGAAAATGCAGTAGAAAGAGACGAACTTCAAAAAAATTTAAGTAGGTTTATCATATGTAGTTGGATAATATTTTTGTAGGTTAAAATTATGGCAATTTCCAGTATCTACAAAACATCTAAAAATGTGATTTTATTCTTGATAGATATTTAGGCCTATAACTTACTTACCTTTGATCATACTTTGTGAAACATCAAATTTATACAAACCTTATCTTTTTATCAACGGCAAAAAGTAAAAAAATATTATATTGTATTTCCGCATCACAATATTTCTCTCTAAAGTAAACGAGCTGCAATTATTGAACTATCGGTACATGCGATAAAAATATTGTGATTTATAACGCAATGGCATCGTCATTTTAATGACCTAAATTTAGAACACCGCTTCATTTAATTTCATTACTTTGAAGGTGAAACAGGCCACAACAATGTAATACTTTATACCTCCTGAAGAACCGGACAACGGCGAAACAAGCTCTACTGCTTTTACGATTTATTTTATACAGTAATTTCTAAATTGCATGACTCGCTTCACTGTTTCCTTGTCGAGTAAGTATTAATATGAGGCAGAATGTAACCAGCAAGAGCACATTTGAGCTATGCAGCTAACTACAAGTTTAAGTTTAACCTTTTAAAGTAAAAAAAAAAAAAATTTATGCTTGAGGTTTGCAAATCAGGCCATTGAATTTTCGGCACGCATATGGAAAGTTTTTCAGGCTAAATCTGTGAACAACAGTACTATTCTTTTAATTCAAATGCCAAATCTTATAAACGCTAACTGACTAATAGATTAACTATAAACAATAGCCAAGTTGTTTTGAATTTTAACCTTGTTTACATCCAATGTTGCTGCTGGTTTATGTCTTCAATAAGTTGTTTTTCAAAAACTATCCTATAAAACCAACAATAAGTTGTTTTTCAAAAACTATTCTATAAAACCAAAGAAGTAATTTTCTTCTCTCTTACGTAGCTCAACTTCAAGATACAGTACTAAATTTTCGATTAAAAAACTTTGGAATTTGTTTTTAGAAATCTTGTTTCTCCAAAAGGCTTACGCGCTTGCGTACAGAGGGGCGCTGAGAGTAGCTGTTTTAATATCAAACAGGTTGGCCACTTCAACTGAAGCAACATGGCGTTAGTTGTACGAAAGTATACCAAAGAAACCACAACTTCGCTTGCACAATTTGTGCAAATTAGCCTTTACACACCGCTTCACTCAACCTCTTCGTCACCAATTTCACCAGCGAAAGTTGTGCTAAAAACAAAGCTAGTCAACACAGCTACTAGTAAACAGTACAACAGCCTTTATGAATCAGTAATATTTCAATACAAGTTATGTATTAATGTAATAGCTATCCATACCGAAATTTCGGAATTATGATTATAGGAACAGGTTCAACGACCTTTAGGTCATTAACCCTAGTCGATATTTGCCAACATATTCGTATGTCATACAATTGATAACAGAGTAAACAATCTGCCTAAGGCTATCTAGCAATGCCTGGCGAAAAAAGAATACACCTTCTACTTAAAACAGTCCAGAAATGTAAACTGTAACGGAAATTGCTCAACCCTTTTTACTGCGACTTCGACATTTCATAAAACTTCAATTAAAATCCTATCAAATCAATATAGAACAATTTTGCTGACTAAATCATTTTGTTGCTCAACTAGTATTGCAAAAAACTCTTCTGGTGAAGCACATGCAAAGTTCAACGGTCTTCGAACTACGGTAATGAATCGCGTAATTTCCTGTAACGCCAAAACAATGCGCAATTATTACCTCACAGATAGAAATTTTATTCGAATTTTGCAGCAAGTGCTAGCGTAATGAACTTCGCAATCTGACGAGATCTTTATGATTTCATAAACTGTCATAATCCAGTTACCTAATTAAAATTTATGCGTACTGAGAGTGTCATCTGTTGGTTAAAATATATATCAAGGAAGAAAATAAAGTAACAGCTAGAACTTGACCTTCGACGACATACATTTAGCTGTCATTATCAGCAGTAGGCCTATGTGCATTGTGCCAGGCAGTATAAAGATTTTTTGTCACAACGTCCACGTTCTAACAATTGCAGCGGCTTTGTTTTTCATTCACTGCTTTTGTCCCATTTGTTGTATTCCGAAATAAATATTTTAATGCTATAAAACTAGCAAGCTATGCGTATAGACCTTTTGTTGAAACTGATTGCAAGAATATGCGGTCATTTTTTCATGCTGCTCGTAGTCGAAATTGATCAGGGGTTGAGTTTAAAAAATTCTGTCCAACCGCAGGCAGTTAACAACAAAAGGAACAAGTTCTTCAACAGCAACAAGCGCATAGTTTACTCGATTTTCGGGCCTTAGTTTTTGGATTGCAAGGCTAAGGTTAGGGACTGTAGGCTTATTCCATCCAGCTTTAGTTTACCTTTTCCATCGAAAATTTACCTCCAACTAACGTCTAAAGTCCGTCGGTTTGGTTATATACTGGAGCCACATACACCGTGCAAGTTTTTGCAATTTTTATCATGTTGAACTAACTGATAACGACGTCCGAGTACAGAGTTATCTGCCAAGAAAGATGCTTTTTGTAACCTTGAGTTTTTTAAACATTGGAAAGGACATGAAGAAAGCAAGTGGTTTAGAGCTAAAGTAAAAAGTTGTCTCAATGTTTTACATCGTTTATGTATGTTATGAAATGTTGTTACACAAAAACCTACAACTTTCTCCTTATTGATGAACCATGCAAAGTCCAAAACTCGACTAATATAAATTTTGCTGTGGTACAAATGCTGCGAGAAAGCTTTGCTAGCGTATTTCTCCAGCTAAACTGTGTTCCGTGCTAGTAAACCTAACATACAGCGGCCTTACATATTTCTGCAAATTTCTAAGCACGCCATTATCAATACACATGTAATTTAACATAGCGTACATAACTGAATAACTTAATTATCGAGATTTAAAACCTTACAGTATATTCTGCAATATTTACACTAGTTAGTAAGTTAGTTAGTTGCATATTTATCCTCCTATCAGGAGAAAGCGATCAAAGCGCCATACGAGCTCGCTTAGGAATTGCCAGCCATCTGTCTACCACACCAAGATGGGGGAATCCCGCTAAGTGTCTTTCCCAACGGCACAACAAGTAAACTTGCCGGCTTGTTCTCCGCACTGTCCCATTAATGCTGAGCGTCAAGCAGGGAAGCTGTGAATACCAATTTTAAAGTCATTGGTTTAACCCGACTCAGAATCAAATCCGAGTCTACATCTCAAGAGACAGACGCTCTATACCACTCGGCATCTGAGCTGTTAATGAAACTTCAGTTAAAAATGCTACCTAACCTCTCTTTGGCACAAGCTTAAAACTGCAAATAAGACTATTTATTAACTGTGCAGTCTGCAGTTAATACGCATTTCCAACTACCGGTACAATCGTTCAGTCCAACGTTTAATAGTTGGTTGTGGTGTATTCGATTAACCGAAGGTGTCTGCTACTATCACACTTTTAACTTATTTAGTGTATTTTTCGTATTTAGTTGCATATTTATCCTCCTATCACGAGAAAGCGATCAATGCGCTATACGAGCAAAAGTGACATTCACATTCAAAAAGTTATTAATTAACAAACTATCACGATAGGTTTAAAGAAGCACTCTGAGAGTTTTTTGACCAGAATAAAATAATCTAAAACAGCTTCAAAATAACGAAACTGTAAATGGATTTTCTAGAAAAAAATTTTGACCACAAATTTTAGCATAGCATACTTTACTTAACTAAGCTTAAGGTTAAATTTATGCCAGAGTTTTTTCAAATTTGTTGAATTGTCTTGCGAGAAAGTGTTTTGCTTTAGCTGAGTGTAACAGCTATGACACATAAAAACTGTCCTTTATAATAAGCAGCCGTCACTAATTTAAAATTAGACTGGACGGTTGCGGCGGTTCAAGACACAGCGGTCGGTGCGGAAGACCTGGGGTTGGATTTCCGGTCAAATCCGACTCAGTGTCGTAAGCAGATGAGTACAGTGAAGATTTGATTAGGTGTGGTTTCGTAGAATTAGCTAATTTACTCTGAAAATAAACAATGATAGCTATTGTAAAATTACTACGCAATACAATTATCTAATTTGGTGAGGTAGTTAATATGATGTCATTGTGCAAAAATTTATTTCCATATCAACCAAATTAGGTTACTCATCAATTGCGTAACAATTTCTCAGTGGAGAAAATTGGGAATTGGGAGTTAGCAACGACGTCTTAAAGGCATTATTGTAAATAACAATTACATAATTTCTGTAAAAAAGAAAAACAAGGAACTGCTTTTCCCAAAACACAAATGCGGATATTTGTAAGCCACCGTAAGCGTCACAAAAATTTGATTGCGAAAAATAGCAAACCCGTGGAGAAGTTATTGACCACTAGATACATTAATGAAGAAAAGGAAGGGCAGGCGTCACCCTGCACGCCTGCCCTTCCTTTTCTTGAATTGTGACCGAAATCATCATGAGGCTTGATGGATTTCAAGCCCGTCGGCTTTGCCTTCCCCATAGCGCTTGTGATTGGCAAAATTCTTTGTAATTTTGTATTACCGCATGCTTCAGAAAAGGCGTGACGTCATTCACCATGCGATGTTTTCGCGTGCTCTGCTGACGTAGTTGGCTTTCATATTGTCTTGGTATATCAATGTGTTGTATTTTCGCCGCGCAGTGATCTCGTGACTCGTCTGATGAGCCCCATTGGGCGAAACAGCTGTCACGAGGAGAGATCTCTGTGCATTCTTTGTTGTGTATTTGTATATATTTCTTTATGGTGTATTTGTATATTTGTCTGATCAAATTGCGTTGAATTATGTTGTATGCATTTATTTTGCTTCTCCAGGTGCTAGTCATTTGCCTAGATACATTAATCCAGGTAGTAGAATACTAGGATTCTATATGGTAGCCCAATGGCAGATACACGATTTCCGCGTGGGAGAATTACTTGATGATTTTATGGCACGAAATAAACAATAAATTTTACGCTTATCTACTCATGATGTTGCATAAATTACACTTTCAGTTGTTTGTCGTCATAAGCGCTTAAAGAAATCGACGTCCTCTGGATCTACGTCGAGAAATCGACGTCCTCTGGATTCACCCCTGATGCCAGTCAGTAGTAAGAAGCTCGAACTGATTATGCTGTCTTAGAATGGGCGCAAACGCATCTGCTTCACTTTTCGGTAAACTTTGGCGTCGAATAATTAACAACGCTTAATTCTTCCCATTGCCAAGTCATTAATTTACAGACATATTATTTTGATAAATTTGTTATGACTTAATGTTAACCAAATTTTTCAAGTGATTCTTGGAGTAGCGATTAAAGGCAACGCTTTTGGTGCAGGAAGTCCTGGGTTCGATTTCCAGGCCCGTCAAATCAGACATTGTCGCCAACGGCTTGCCGCCGCTTCGAAATTTCTGTGTTGTGTTTTCACCACAAAAATTAAATTTCTTAAGGTACCACAAAGGTTAAGTTTCTTTTAGGGTAGGCTATATAAATACGGAGGGGTGTTTGGCTGCTCAGGGTCAAGCATTCTGAAGAATGAGGGTACCTTAAACTTGAAGGCTGATGAGGGCTAATAGCCCGAAACAGCGTTATCCCGCTCTATGGTATTTCTGCGTTGTTCAGACGCTCAGCTGCGGAGATGGATCTCACCAATCGTTGTACGCTTAGCGTAATACTGGAGTGTAATAAAGATTTGATTTAAAGGGCTAGTATGAAAAAAAAAAGAAGCTAGAGACATTATTAAAAATATAATTGATCTGTGGAGTCAAGCAATTTTTTCACTCACACATATCTGAAATTAAAAAATTTCAAAATCCTTCATTGATAACACGGATAATCACATTTACTGCGGCGTGTAACAATCCATTAGCGATAAACCCAATACCTTTGGCTGTAATTTAATGACTACATAGGCTATAAGCCTATTTCATTTAAGAGGATATCCACCGTTTTCACGTTGATCAAAAGCACAAGAAAGACTGCACGTCTCATCCAAAGCATAGGTCAGAGCTCTTGGGAAGGTTGAATGACACGGGATTAAATATTCATTAATCAAACTCACAAAAAGAAAAAATCTTGAATTTGTAACATAAAAACGCTCAAATGCAAGTGAAAATCAGTCTGTGTTATGTTATTTAAATTTAGATTCGCCCTTAACGAGCAAAACATCCAGTTGTATTGTAGAACCAGGATACAATTTACTGCAGGTTTCTTTTTTTATTTACCAGACTGTATTTGAATGAGATATTGGATAATTTCATGAGAATAGCTTTTTTCCACTCGTCGCTGAAATGATATTTACAGTTCGAAGTCAGTGTCAGAGTGCAGTTTTTACTTAGGCACTGCTACATTTTTTAAGCTCACAAGCCAAGACCGCCTAACTTGTCTTTTCTTTCAAACCTGAAGCAAGCTTCGTCAAACTTGCTTCAATCTTTCTTCTCTGCCGTCTCTACTTCTCACTCCCGAATCGCTAGAGTACAATTTTTGCATTATTTACAAATCACGAAACTCAGAAGCCAAACCAGACCATAAAATATAATCTATCTAAATCTTTCCTAATATTCCACATACTAAATAACTCTGAACGTACGCACGTGCGATCCAGCGCGTTTATATCACTGACAGAATTTCACAAAACGCAGCGGCTCTACTAGAACAATAGAAAATTACACTGCAGATAACCAGCGTAATTCAACCGAGTTTTATATAAAAGAATTATAAATACAGCACTGCAGGAGATTTAAGACTAAAGCAAAGGCTCGATCCAAATGCGAACAAGTACTAATCAATTTTAGAGTGTCTCTTTAGAACTTTCAATAATGATGATAAGGTTAATTGACCGGTTGCAAGATATCAAATGAGATTCGATATAAATATAAAGGCGAGACAGTTTTATCATTAAAACGGATATTAAATGTTATTATTTTATTATATGAATATTATATTTTATATAAATAACAATAAATCCCATTTTGTATGTGAAATACAGCATTCGGTAGTATAGCTTCTACGAGTTGTGAGTTTGAAGTTAAGTAATTAAATTAGGTCATGTTTCATCGTGCAGGTAAAGCAGAAACTCACTAATATAAATACCTAAGCTGCAATTGCATGGTTTAAGTAAAAAAAAATTCTATCGCCAGATATTTTGTAAATATGCTGGAGCACTAAATACGCTTTTTTCATATTTACGAAGAATTGAAAAATCATTTTTCGATGAATTTGGTAAAAAGGATTTTTGGTTTGTCTTATGCTGAGGAATAGGCTACAAGCAAAAAGTCATTAAAACTTGTTTTTTTTAGGTTATGTCAAATTAGGTTGAATGCAACTTGATTAAAAATTGGGTCGATTATTTAATTAATAATTTTTATAAAGGATATTCGTAAAAACATGTCTTTGCGACGTCGAAGCTTTTCACTGTATATTGATGGAGTAGAAAACTACCAGCCATCTATGACGGTAAGTCATCAGTAATGATAATAATAACAGCAACAAAAAATTTTAATAAATAAATTGAACTTGAATCAAACCCACAAAGATCTTAGGCATCAGGCTAGATCAAACGTATATGTCAGAAATATCTGAAAAACGTAATACTTTTGATTTAGTCTAAGATCTTGGTGGGTTAGGTTCAAGTTCAAACCATTAATTAAAATGCTTTACATTCATTTATAGCTTGAATTACTCTCTTAGCTTTGTAGCTGAACTGGATATATCGACTTCGCTAGCCTTCATTGCTTAATCTCATTGAATAATAACAATAGTAATAATACCTAAAATTATTTTTAATTTGTTATGATGAAGATTCAAAGTGATTGATGTAGACTGCGCTGGGAGCTTACCGTCTTCAAATCAGCAGCCACCTGAAAGTGTTGAACACGATTGGTTCCAGCCGTGAATCGAACCCGTGACAAAAGTTTGTGCATGTTACATCGCTAGCTAGATTATTGAAAGCGATTGAACACAAATGACTTCATGATAATTCGACTTCTAATTCTATTCAGACTTACTTGTAAATTTCTGTTATTCAATTTAAAAACCAATCGCTCAAAAAGTGCATAATGCTTTATCAATAATTTATTTCATTGGTAAATATAATTTGATTTTAAAAAAAGCAGCGTATTGACAAAGTCTGCATAAAATCCATGTCTCTGGAGGCAAAACTGCTGCGAAATGTGATAAAAATCATCAAATATTTCATTGATTTTTCTTGAATTTGTTAATGTCATGATATTTTTTTCTGCATTTTACGTTGTAAAATATTGAATAGCATGAAGATCGATTAAAATGATTTCAAACTACTGTAAAATTTGCTTTTTTATGCCACAGAAACTTGAAAATGCTTTTTCCTTGCTCGAAATCCCATTTCCAACTACCGAAATCTTGGAAAAATTATCTTTGAGCACTCCGAAATCAAAAATACCACCGCTCGATTGCCAACAAGTAGAAAATGACGAATTACTACTCATCATGGAATACTTGAACTCAGTAGGTGTTGTCACCATAAACAATCAAAGTGTCATCGAGTGTGAAAATAAGGCAAAATCGGTTCGGGTATATAGTCCACGGTTATAAAAACAGGTTGTTATACCCTCATTTAAAAACTAAGGGGCGACAACATACCGGTTTTCTTATGGTCTACCCTGATTAAACTAACCATACACCCAAGTTCACTTGCTTTTCTTTGGAAAAAGTACAAGGGACTGGTAACTCCCAAAGGAGTTTATTGTAGCGCCTCCGTCGCTTTCACGTGCTCAGAGGCTTTTAACAGCCTGGTCATTTAGTTACATAATCTGAAGTTGTCAGCTAGAACAAAACATGCAAATACAGTCATCTACAAATTTAACTGCGGTATAAAAAATGCTCACAGCCTATTCCGTAAACTCATGGTGGGTAAGCATTGCTAAAGTTAAAATTTACCCACTCTAGAATGCATTATTTGTTTGTTTTACAGTATATGCTTGAACAAGGAATGGCAAGAATCTTTCGAGAATTCGATAAAGATGGAGATGGATTCATTTCTCCTGAAGAACTTCGTCAACTGCTAATTAATCTGGGAGAAGATTTTTGTCAATCTGACATAATTGTAAGTTTTAACATGGGGACAACGCTTGTATATTAAGGATCACAGCGGCTGGTGTATAAGGGGGTAACCTTGAAGCCCCTAGAAATTATCACACTACATCACTTGCAGGGTGTTTTAAGAGTGAAGTTAGGCTATGCTGTATGCATCCTAAAACTACAGTAAATTATGACTGTTCCTCCTGGAAATTTTCTGACGATGCCCGTGGTTCTACTGTTTATGTGGTTTTCATACACGCTAACTTGTTTTCAGATTTTGTTGATGAAAATCACGAAACTCAGAAACTTTTTAATTTTAGGACATGATTGCGGTAGCAGATAAGGATGGGGATGGAAGAGTTAACCAGTGTGATTTCACCAATTTGTTGACTTCAATTCAATCACAATCAACGGAAACTAGTGGAAAATCGCATAATTCTAGCACACTGCTGGTCCAAACACCTTCAAATATTTCATTGGAAAGCAATTTTAGCAATGAGGAGTCGTGTAACCCCAACACCTCACCATGCCCACTAACCCCAGCCGAAAAACCTACAGTTCTTCCCAAGAACGATGCTTTTACTAAAAAATCTTTCAGGCATCAATGGAAGAAAGCTCTCAAAAGTCTTCGAAAGTAACTTTATCCATTAGAGGTTTTAAGAGGGGAAAATGAGGCGGCCCAACCCTCCTCTCTAAATTTTTAGTTCTACCAACAGTATTACTTGATTGGTAGTTCGACGCTTTAAGATCATTATGCAACGCCGCAAAATACTCATTTTTTCGATTGAAGCCCATCTAAATCAACTTTGAAATCTACCCCTGCTGTAGTGTTGATTTCTGCTCTCATGCTTGGTTTGGAACAAACTACAACTTACTTTGTTAGCCATTTCGCTGCAAAATTTGGTTGATTAATTGTCATTGCTTTGAAAAATTTTCTTCATTCATTTTTATTATTGCAGAATATTAATTTTGTTTGGCAGTTCTTTTTATCTTTCAGTTGAATGTTTCAGTCATTTTCTCACAGCTTTAAGCTAGTTCTAGCACCATTCGAACTTTGGAGGCATATGTCGGGGGTAAAGCAGTCGAAACAATTCCTGTCACATACCATTTCGTGCTCTGGTCAATGTAAGCTTTCATTTCCACTAAGTTTCATGTGGTACCTAGAAAAAGTATGCTAGCGTTTTTTGGGGGGGTCTTTGCCCCCCCATTATTACGGCCAAACGAATCCAATCTAACCCGGCAGAAATCATTTTTCGCCGGAGGTTTTGGACGTAGTAGGTCGCAATATACTTGGTTATTGGTACCTAGAAAAGGTATGCTAACCCCTTTACCCTTCTTAGCTGCCGGTCTATATCAACCTTGCATTTCGTAAAGGCGCGATAGTCAGACATGATCAGATTGGTTAGACCGACGCTTATTTTAGCAGGCCCACTGAGCTTATTTCCTTGCTCTACTTATTTCGGCAATGTGCTTATTTCAGTACTGTGCTAATTTCACTGCCGAGTTTATTTCAATGCTGTGAGTTCTTTCAGCGTGTGCCGAAAACCTTGACAATATACTGTGCTATTGAATAAACTTTTGGAAATTGCGCTGATACGATATTGTTTAGATTTGGCTGATCAACCGAAAAACGCGATATTAGTATGATTGCTATAAGTTACAAAGTTGATTTTTCGTTGTTTCTGTCTCAAATTATAATCTTATAATTAATTAGCGGACTAGCGTTAGCTTCCGCTAACGAAAAATTTGTGTTATCGGTTCAGCGTTGCGAAGCTAATCTTTTTGATTATCGGACTTGCTGTTAACGGAGCTAATTTTTGTGTTAGCTGTACCCACCCATGTGCAACTTTGTGACAAAGGTGAACAAAATCGCAAAAACTGTTGGATTTCCTGGTGACTTCGTGTACATTAAGCTCTTAGTGCTTTATTATGATGTCACACTTAAATTTTCTCCTAATTTAAAAGAAATTTTTGGGCAAATAACAGCGAAACAACAAAATATCAAATTAGAATCAGCTAGCATATCCACGTGGCGCAGCGAAAAATTTTAAATGGGAGATGGGGGCATAATTTCTACATTTTTTTCAAGAGCATTTTTTTCGGCAAAACAAATTTGAAGCTGATTGAGAAACAAGAAAAGCTTTAGGGGGTCCGGGGCATGCTATGCCCCGAAAAAATTTTAAAAATTTACATGCTGTAATGGCTATTTTGGTGCTTCATGAATAATTTCCAGGCAAATTGTGTTTAAAATTTTTGACCCTATTTTTGAGTACTTCGCCTAATATGACGCATTTTGTTCGCACATTTTCGATTATGCGTGCTCAAGGCGGAAGGCATAATGCTATCGAAGAGGTTCGAAATTATGGAAAAATTGTATACATCAAAAACATTGTTGAAAATGGCTGGTGGGAGGATGCATATCTATCCCTCATTCTAACCCCAGAATCCGTCCCTGGCCATAAGCTACAGAAACCGTCAAAAGAGTTTAACATATTTCAGTCACTTGGCACCATTAGTTTTGTTCGTTTTACTAAAAGACAGAGTCAAAAGGGGGGAGGGGGCATGGCACAATGCGATCAGGAGCTTATGTGAACGGATAAGTTCAGTTAAAGGAGGTTAACACGTTTAAAAACGTCGTTCTAGCTAGAGGAAAGCTCGAGTTATCAAGTAGTCTCCAAGTGACTGTTACTGAAGTAAAGTGCGTGATACGCATGATGTATACCAAAATAATCGGTTACCCTGTCCACTTGTCCAATTTTGAAGGGCTTTAGGCCCGCGGGTCTTGGTCCTACTTTGTGTATCACAATTAATTTTTTGACGTCATAGTCAAAAAAGGTGATTATGACATCGATAAATTGATTATGACGCCCAAACTAGAATCAAGCGATGCCTGAAAAAATTTATGTGCTGATGAGCAAGGGATTGCTACGGTACGGTACGGAATTACGATACGGTTAGATTTGGCAAAAAGTACGGTACGGAAATACCGTAAAATACGATATTATATTTTCCGTACCGTACACTTCCCGGACTCCATTAATGCACGCTTTGCTCTTTGCTTCCAAGTATAGGCCTAGTGCTCTTGTCCGTCTTGCCTATAACTTTACCACGTCAGTTGCGCTCACCACTAACCAGCACCAGTCACCCCTCACTTTGGTAGCCTATAAAAGCAAAGTTTTGTTCAACAGCTAAAATAGAAGAACGATAAATCTGAACTTTGACGAGGCCACGGCAAAAGTTTCCTGCTATGTTTTTCTTAACGTAAATTGGTTGAAAAAATGTGGTACGGAAAGGTATGGTACTACGGTACAGAAAAAATTTCGTACCGTACTGTTACGTATACGGTATTTTTGCGAATTACGAAATTACGGTACGGTATGTTTTTAGAGGAATATAGTACGGAAAATAATTCCGTACCGTATACCGTAGTAACCCCTTGCAATGAGTAATCAAAATTAACAACTTAATTGGAGCTCTTAATCAAAACAAAATTTTTTTTACAAAGGTCAACTATGCGTCTGTTGGTATCAAACATCCTTGGTGCAATGTCCTAGATCTGCCAACGTTGCTTGGAGTCGGGCGCCAGATATTGGTGTATACTGTAATATCAGGAAACTGTTTCTAATTAATAGACCCATAAAGGGATTACAGCAAGCGGACAACTTCGGAATAGACATTTCCTCATTTAAAACACATCCCTACCAAACTGTTCCTTACCAAAAAAATGAAAATTAAAAAAACAACAACAAAAAACAAGGTCATAGAAAAACAATGGAAAAAACTGTTTTTTGCATCACTATACAAAACTGACAAAATATCAAAAACTGCATCTGGTGGAATTTTTTAAGGAAAATGATGATGCTAAAATTAATTTGCAGGGGTGCAGACTGTACAAAATGTTATTTCCTGAAGCAAAACCCGACATCAGAAACCTCCAAACCGCCATAACCAATCAGGAAGAATCAGTAGTCCAATAATATCACTTAAAAAACTTACAGTTTGTACGGTACAATTTCAGCCTCTTACACAAAAGCTCGAAGTGGTGCGACGACAGTCGCTTGAGGGAGAGGCAAAAATAGTGCAAGATGGCTAAAAAAAGGTATGGTTGTACGAATTGCGGGATATAAACTAGGCTAAAAGTAGTGCATGCGCCCCGAAAAGCTACTGCTCAATTGAATATTTTTACAGCTCAGATGGCCGAGTGGTAAGAGCGTCTGTCTCTGTATCCGTAGACTCGGGTTTGATTACGAGTCGGGTCAAACTATTGACTTTATTCACAGCTTCCCTGCGTGACGCTCAGCATTAAAGGAACAGAAAGGAGAACAAGCGGCTGGTTCCGACTTGTGCCGTTGGAAAGCGCTTAACGAATAACGGGATTCCCCTATCTTGGGGTAGTAGACAGATGGCCGGCAACTCCTAAGCGAGCTCGCTGTAGCGCGTTGATCGCTTTCTCGTGATAGGAGGATAAATATGCTTCTAAATACAAATATACAAAATACAAATTTTCTTTTATTGGTGCTAGTTGAGCAACATCACAAGAAAAATTCATGGAATCTCATTTCCATATTCCTGATGGAGCTTTTGCTGCTGTGAATGATGCAATCAGAAGTGAATTACCACCAGCCCATGCCATGTACCAGCTGGAACCCAAGTAGGAAGTCACGTGTCTCTGAGACGTAGTGGTTAAAGTTGGTCTGTTTATGAAGTAAACTTCTATGCCAATGGTTACGAAGAACGCTAAAAAATACAAGTCAAATGCTTTTATATCGTGAAACTCTTTGGGTGCGTAACGTAAATGGGGGGGGGGGAGAATCACAATGGACTACATATGACTTTTTGATGTAAACTAAGCACTTAGGCTTCGTCACAAAGAGGTTGAGCTCTCCGTAGCTCTTCAACTCTGGCTCCTCCACCGTATCAGAAGTGATGATGGAAACATAACTAAGGTTGTAAAATTACAATCGAAGAATCGTTGCATAGTGACTGAATCGCGTCATTAGTACTAGTAAGTTAATAGACAATATGAACGGCGGCTAAACAACTTTTTTCCAAAGAAGTTGTTTTCGGAAGAACTGAGAACTTTAGTGTTTACGCAATGGTTTTTCTACTGTGATTTCAAAACCTGACGAAGGAAACAATTGCATTGCATTCATAACCAAAATTATTTTAAAATTATTGAAGTGAAAACTCAGTATTAAGTACTGGACAGACTGCAAAGAGGTCTAGGCTTGTGTAGGTCTAAGGTTCATTGTTATTATTATTATTATTATTATTATTATTTTTTTTTTTTTTCGATAAATCACAAAAACAATGTTTTACGCGCAAAAAGCTATACCTTAACTAAAAAAAAAAAAAAAAATTAAAAAAAGCTATACCTTTTTATCGGTCAGAGTTAAAATCACTGATGCGTACGCGGCTGGAAGCATTTAATTTTCCGAAGCAGGAAGTGGAAGCAATTTTTAATATTTTCTTGTAGCAGGAAGCGAAAGCAGCTAGTTTTGAAAGTTCTGCATCCGCTTCGTTTTTTACCGAACATAATGTTAAAATTTGACACATTTTAAGTTGTCACAAGTGGCCGTCCAGTTTCCAGCATTGGCAATGTGATTTAACCAAAAAATGTGTAGGCTACCATTTACCATTTAAAATGAGGAAAATTTGTGGTAAAAACTCATTCTTTTTCTTGATCTCGAAGCAAATGGCTTATGCTATGATATAAGTTCTCCACGAAAAAAATAAAGTAACCATAAAAGCGGGAGGAGTGCTATGTAAAAGCGGAAGTACCGGTACTAATGATTGTGGAAGTGGAATTACTGAGTTGGGGGAAGCCGATATAGGACACAGAAGCAAGACAGTTATACGGCAGCAGAAAGTGGAATCACTAAATAGCAGCTGTTTCCGCATCACCAGTTGTAATGACTATCTACAGTATGCCTGTTGAATATAAACACAAACACACAAAAAAAACAAACAAAACAAAAACAAGAAGAAAACAGTAATATTAGGTCTAGATTACCAAAAAATAAAACAAAAAATTATTAAAAAAACATGTACACAAACCTGAAAGCAAAAAAGCATTACTCAAAAACAAAAAAGTCTTCAGTCCAATCCATCTTTTTGTTCCCAAATACCCTGAGGTAAGTATCGTAAAGACGGAGATCAAACACGATATAAGTATGGAAATTATCGTTACCCATTCACTTGCCAATGGTTTTACTACAAAAGAGTATTTTAGATAGAAGAGTGGATAGAACGTCTGCCTGTGGAGAGTAGACTTGGTTTGATTCCACGTCGGATCAAACCAATGACTGTAAATTGATATTTACAGTTTCCCTACTTGAAGCTTAGGATTAAAAATGGGTAGTGTGGAGAACAAGCCGGCAAGTTCGCTTGTTGTACCGTTAAGAAAGACACTTTTAACGGGATTCCTCATCTCAGAGTTTTGGACAGATGCTCGGAAACTCCTTAGCAGCTACAGTACTTACACAACATTCGTAGCTACGGGTACCTCGCAAAAAGGAAGACAAATTTCTAATGGGGTCATGCAGTATATCTGTCGAGGTGACCAGGTTAACGAAAGACTTGCAAGTAGTTCAAGTAGGTCTGGAGCGTGCAGCTCAAACGGAAAACAGGTAAAATCAAGTTTAAAATGCTGGGAAATTTTTGGTGCAAACATTGGAAATAAAACCTTCCACAATGATCATTTTGGAAGAGGTAGGTTAAAGTTTTACTGATTTTAATAGTAAGAAACAACAAAGATTGGGGATTTTACGTAAATACTGCTCAATTCATTGAATTAGATATAGGCACATTACTAGCTCTATCAATTATCGATGATTCAAATTTTGAAATACAGTATTTTTTGTATTTACTGTAGTTGCATATTTATTCTCCTATCACGAGAAAGCGATCATAGCGCTACAACGAACTCGTTAAGGAGTTTGCAGCCATCTGTCTACCACACCAAGATGGGGAAATACCGCTAAGTGTCTTTCCCAACGGCACAACAAGCAGACTTGCCGCCTTGTTCTCCACATTATCTCTTTAATGCTGAGCGTCAAGCAGGGAACCTGTGAATACCAATTTTAAAGTCAATAGTTTGACCCGACACGGAATCAAACTCGATTCAATAGCTCCATAAGCGGACGCTTTTACCACTCGGCCATCTGAGCTGTTATTCAGTGGTAGAGTCAACCGGCTGGTCGGCGAAACAGTAACGACATCGCTATCGGTACGGGAGGTTTGGTGTTCGATTTTCGGGCCAGTCATGTCGGACACAGTGTCGCTAACGTATCGCCACCGCTACGTTATTTCTTCGTAGTTCGAAGCTACGTAGTCCAAGCGCCAAGCCGCGGAAACGGATTTCTTTACTCGTGAGCACGCTTCGGCGTAATACCGCAAGTAAAATAAAGATTAGATTTTTTTGATTTGCAGGGCTAAATGATAGCATAAATTTTCTGAAGCAGTGTTTCCTCCCGGGAAGTCGAGACGAGAAATTTCCCGGGAAATTTGCGGTTTTAAATTTTTCGTTTCTCGGGAAATTTATGTCAGGATCCCGGGAAATTTTTCGTTCGTTAGTAAGGATTTCAAGGGTAGCCTACTGATATCCATCATTCCGACATAAAAAAGGCGTTACTGCAAATTAAAATTTTTTTTTGCTTACTAAAAATTATTTTCCAAAATTTGAAAAATTTTTTAGAACGAAATGTTAGTGAGATTAAAATTTTTTTCTCAAATTGTCGAAAAAATTGAAAAACTCCAACTACTGTAAGTTTGTCAAAACAACATTACAAAATGCTAAAAATTAGGTGTGAAATGCTGAAAATCAGAAAAAAAGGCAAAATAATCAAGCTCGAGCAAATTTCCCGGGAATTTCCCGAATCCCAGGAATCCCGAGGTTTCTTTGGGTTCCGGAATTTTCCCGCAATTCCCGGGAATTTTTTTCAAAGTTTTTCATTTCTCGGGAAGTTGAAAATCCGGGAAAATGGGAAATCCTATTCTGAAGAGACGGAGCATTACTTAAAAAGTTAGTTATGCAATTGAAATTTTATTGATAGTTTGTTCAATTTCTGTTAGTTTTGTGTTTGCCCTCAACAAGTATGGGCAGAAAAAAATGAGAAATACTTACGATCTTTTGCACAAGAATTTTCAGAAACGTTTACGCCATTTGCTGTTAAGTGTTTGCGCGTTTCACAGATATAGAACAAACCTTTGTTAGTAACCTAAAAATACAAAATGCAGCTGCAGAAAAGAAGAAGTTTTAGCTAGTTTCAACTTTCAGTGTTGCAATGACACGACAGAAGTCTGATAACATGAACTTTAACAGGTGGCAGCGTGGCGTGTGGTTTGGAGCATCGTCTTTACGATTACCATAATCGCAACGTTGACAATTCGCCTCCCACCCAAGTCTTGTTGTTGTGTAGTAGAATAAGATGTTTCACGATCGTTTTTCGTGCTTGATAAGCTGTTACATGCAGCAAATTGAACAAGTTGGAAACAAAAGAAACTTCTAAGCGAGTCTGAATTTGTCCTATGTATAGTATCTCGTGACAGGAGGATAAAATAAAGAAACTATAATCATTGATATGTGGCGGAAAATGTAACGCGAAGCAACAAATAGAGTTTACTATGTGCTAAATTCACAGAGCGTCAAGAAACATAAATATGCAGGATTTTCGGAACGGGAAAGTTGCAACGCAGCATGACAATCAAGGCACATATTTTTTCCACTCTTTGGTTACTTATTTTGCTGCTTGTTGACCCAGCTGCGGCCACTTGCATCAGAATCGCGTGTAGCTTGTCGCCTGTCGCATGTCTGTTAGAGCATCTGACCATTGCAAAAATGATGTAATAGCTTAAAACATCGCCCCCCAGGGGACAATTTTTTCCTTCAGAGGGGCGATTGTAACAATTGTTGAAATTGGGGGGCGATTTCAGAATTGCCAACAACGTATGCAATGATCTTCCGAAAGAAGCTCTGCGAATTATCTTCACTTGATTTTGGTGGAAAAATGGAGCTATGCGGACGTGAAGACCTTTTTTTGCTCTTCACCTGATTTTAGCGGAAAAATTACATCAATGCGCTCAGGGGGCGATTTGGTCCCACAAAAGGGGCGATTGTGCAAAAAAGGTTGAAGACATGGACCTACTTCTGTAATATTTATAATGCTAGCATAGGACTACAGCTGTACGGTAGTTAAATGAAGGATACATTTTTTAGTTTCACAAGTAGACTTACGCCTACGACCTCGTAGAATATGCTTTAGCGGCAACTACTGTAACTTGAAATTACAATTTTATTCCGCTTTGAACCCAGGAAACCTCTAGTCTAGAGTGCGATTAGTAAAACTAACTTCAAAGCTGCTAGTTCTTTGTGAATGCTTCAGCATAGCCTAACTATCCTGATTATTTATTGTCAATAAACCAAATCTAATTTTCTTTCAAATCCAAATAACCCAGATTTAAATGCACCAGAAAATGAGCTTGTGATTCAACTCCCTGCATTTTCAGGTCCGTTAGCTTTATCATTCTTTTAAATAAAGGCTAGAAACATTAAGATATCTGTCTTGTTTTATTCTAAGCATTCATATACACAAAAAATAGAGGACCCTAGACGCAGCATGCTTGGGAAAAAATTCGCAGCGCCACTCTATTTCAGTGTACAAGCTGATTAGGATTACGTGCAGTTTCCTTATTAATCTTTGAAAAGTGTACATTTCAAAAATAACACTTAAAACACGCACTTGACTAATTTACGTGGAAGCTACAACTAATATTGGCATTCTTAAGGACAATTTTTGTAACAGGCCTCTAATTTTTTTCGCAAACTTAGAAATAAATGCGTTTATTGTTTTCTAACCCACAACATCAATTGGTGTTGGTCGAATCAATTACGTCTCTGCAGCGCCCGCAATGTTGCCAATTATAGCAAAAAAAATCTTGCGCAAACCTGTTTTTTGAGTTAGAAAAGTTGTAGGTGCAAATGGGGTTAGGGACAAACTCTTCAATATGAAATAGAAGAAATGGATTGAATAATTTTAAAAACAGCATTTAATTAAAAAAATCAGTTTGTTTTGAAGGTGCTGCAGCTCTGCAGCCCCTACACATGAGCCGCTATTGCTACAGGTAGTCTCGTCAAGTCAAAGAGCTGCGTGTTTGCAGAGAAAATCAGCACATTTACTACAACTATTAGGCTAAGACAACCATTACAAACATAGAACGACATGGCTTTTGTTCTGAGCTGATCTCGTTCAAAGTTTGAAAGCAGTCTCTCGAGAAAATAGCTGACAATTACTGCCAGCACATTTCGAAAAGTTCTGCAGAAAAAAATTTGGCCCCCAAGCTACCTGGTGGATGCTCTTAAAGGTTAGATTTGTTCAGAATACGGGACAGCAGGTACTTCAAGCACGCATTGCATAGATCATTCTCAAATGACGAACATTATAAAAGTTTATCATGAATGATCGGTGAACGCAGTTGGTGGATACGCAAGGCAAACAGGGAACATACACTTAAGCCTTCTTACTCTCCACCGTGCCAAGTGCATTGCTGGGAAACTGCGAATAGTACTTTTAAAGTTTTCGAGACGTTTCGATTTATACTTTAATCATTGTCCATCTTATTCAAATAGAATAATGCAGAACTTTTTATGCAGATTCAATTCGTATTTTTATGCAGCAAATAGAATAACCCAGAACAAATACAATAACGCAGATTCTATTTGAATAAGATTGACAATGATTTAAGCGGATTCAAGTATAAATCGAAACGTTTCGAAAATTTCAGATGTTTCAAATATTACTGGCTCTTACTTTTAAAAGGTTTAGTATGACCCGACCGGGAAAATACAATCTTTCAAGTAACAAGCAGATGCTCTTAACAGATACACCAAGAGCAGGTAATTAATTTAGAATATTTAGAACAAATTTCACTTTTTATGCGTGCCACACAAGCAGGGGCGTAGCCAGGGGCAATTGCCCTCCTCCCCGAAATATTTTCAGTTACCACTAGCCTACAAACAAAGGTACTAATGATATAACGTAAATCTGCTAACAACGCAAGCAGGGGCAGATTAAGACCACTCGGGAGTACCATGGGCAGGGCCGGTGCGTCCATTAGGAAAACATGGGCAGCCGCCTAGGGCATCGTTCTTCAGGGCATGCTTCAGGGGCATCAAAATGTCTTTTCCAAAACATTGTCGCTTTTATTGCTCACTTGTCAAGGTAAATATATATGCGAGGGGGCATCAAAATTAAAGCTTGCCTAGAGCATCAAATAGCTTTGAGCCGGCCCAGTCCGTGTGTCCTTTTTCGACAAAAAAACTACGCTAAAGTGAAGGTTTTTTTTTTGTAAAAACCCTAAAAATCCGTGGCGGATGGGGGCTTCTCCCCTAGACCCCTGCTTGTGGCCCCCCTTAGCCAAATGTTGAGGGCACCGCTGGACAAGCCCATGAAAAGTTGCCCCCCCCCAAATTTTGGGCTGGCAACGCCACTGCACACAAGCATGCATTGTTTTCATTGATTCGACGTCTGTTGTTGTCTCTCCTAATTTGTTTTCCCAAATGTGTTTCCTGGGAGCTATGAAAGGTTTTACGTAGAAAGTTCGGCATAAAACTTTACATTATTTTCTTACCATTACGTTGTCTTTCCAAACAGCAGTTATAATTGTCCATTCGTTGAAGGAAAGGGATAAAAGTAGTGACAGCAGGCCAGCTAAACCAATAATTGCTGCGAGAAAGCCAGGATTGATACCGTAATTTGTTCTACCATAGAAACGCTGCACTGGGACATGGTTGTCATTTAACATCCCAAGAATCACAATTTTTAACAACAAGCCGGAAAACAATACTCATGCCTATCTAGGTAGGAGGTTAAAAACCCATACCCAAATACTTTTGCAGCTCATTTTCCAACTTAGCAATGACAAATATGCTATTGTAATGAAAAGCCATTGCGTCATAGAGGATCATTCCAATTGTTCATTAAATAAAGCAAAATCAATCAAAGCAAATCAAAGTTACTTTTACCATAACGTACAAGCAAGCACAGGCAGGAAACAGTGAAAAAACATTGGTCGGTAATCTCAGTCAACTGTACCTTTAGCGATAACTTATAACGCAGATGTTAAAAGCAAAAGAAAAAATTAACCAAAAAAAAAAACATCGGTATGCCACTTAATTCTATATCATCATAATACTTGAGAAAGGAAAAAAATTTTTTTACATTGAAAACACGAATACAAAGATGCCTTTTGCAATGAACGTAATACATCGCTCAGCCATATCTACATCTTACCAAAGGAAATTTTGAATACTGTGACTGTAAATCAGATCAGTAATCAGTGGCAAACCCAAAGGGCGCTAACCCTTCTTGTTGAAGAATTCTGTATTCTGAAGGAAGATATGAATACCAATATCTGCATGGGATGCCTTCTCTGCTAGGCGACTTTAACGAGATGCAAGCGAAAAAGACCAAGTTCAGCTGGAAAATTTATAAAAGTCACGTCAAAACATTGAGTTCATTCTATGTATTAGGACATTACTTTTCGCATAACATTAAGAAGTGGTGCACAGTATACCGAGTACAATTGTATCGCGCGCGGTACTTTTTTGTACCGGAACTGGTACCGTCGGTATTTTTTAAAATTTGTACCGGTACATTTGTTCAAAAGTAGGCTACTCGGTATTTTCAAACCACATGACTATGTCACACGCAGTGGACCACAGACAAAGGCGTCGTCAGCCAGTCTCGTTGAATGTAAATCCCTATGCACGTACACAATAGAAGGCGCTCTGTGCACCTGAACAATGCGGCCATTAACTTTGAAACAGTGTTGCCATCTGTGTAAGACGAGAATCCGTAATTCAGACTTCAAAATCCGATGAAACTCATGGCTGAATCCTCTAAAAAATCCCCCGAATTTTCACTCCCTTTGCAACAAATCTTTCTTATTGGTCCAGGTTGGTCACAAGATTCTTTAAATCAATCAAGGCTCAACTGACAGCATACACAGCAAGAATTTGCCTTACTTTTATACAAGTAGGAAAGTTGCAAGGGATTTCAAATGTTGAAAGCGCAAACTTAAGCCAGTGTCAGAACCATTTCTGCACAAAAGGGACTAGCAATGAACAAAACAGCCACCGTAACCATGAACGCAACAATGCCCAGAAATGTAGCAATACTAATGGCAATGAAGGCCAATACAATTCTCACAGGTTTGCTGAAAATATCACACTAAAAAGCTAATAATATTATAAATTTTGTAACCCCCATATGTACACCAGCAACAAACACTAGAAGCCACGACAATCAGTCACAAAGATGGAATCGGGCCGTGTTGGTTCTGCCCGAACCCGACCCGAACCCGAAGAAGTAAGCCCGAACCCGAGGCCTCATAAGGAAGCCCGATTCGGCCCGACAGTAGTTTTTCCGGTTCATTAAGTAGGCTATGCTACATAATTGAATGGTAATGTGCTGCAAAGCAGTTTTATTGTTTAGAAAAAAACAAAACAAAAACACTAACAAATCAATGATTGATTTATTTATTGATAAGCAGAATTCAGTAGTTCTATTGCCTCCACGGTTTCGGAGATAGCAATGTCCGCCTTGCTGTTATGGTCAGTCCGCAGGAGGAAAAGTCGCGTTCCGACTTAGCGCTAGAGCACTTATTAGCAATGCATAACGCAGTGTCTTTTGTTAATGATCTTAGTGCAGAAGAGCTTCTAATTATTACTAAATCTGTAGTACACTACCAGCAAGTCACTTCGGCCGTTCGGCGCACAAAAATCTAGTTTTGAGAAATATCCTAATGTAAAAAAATTATTAGCCAGTGTGCCCTCGATTGAGCCCGATTTCTCTTATGAAAATTAAGCCCTAACCCGGCCCGAACCCGACCCGACTTCCATCTCTGATCAGTCACAAGCTCCAACACTAAATGAAATCACAATCCTTATTGATATTGTGGCGATTACGTGCTCGTTAGTCGTTGCTGGACGTTGTGCAATCTGTTTCCCAGACAAAATCTGACTGCCTTTCCGCATTTTTAATCGATAGTGTAATTTTTATTTTTTTCTCATGTGAATATTGCGCATTTTATATTTTGTTATCACCTTTTCCTCTGTCCTGGAACGGGCAGATTTGTCCGAAACAGAAGGCGTGATTTCCGGCAACCCAACGTGGCCATACCTCATGTTGTGTTTTTTTTTTGCGTTTACATAAATTTTCGTGCTTGCTAAAAATATAATCTCTTTTTACCCGGATTTACTCGAGTGAGGATCTTTCAAGCTAGCTTAAGCTATTTCCGAAGACCATCGAACTCATTAAAGTTTCCGAAGACCAACGAACACACTAAAATATCAACTATGCTTGTCATAGGCCTACTGCATACGAAAAACTAATAAAATCATTAGCAAAATATTTCTTCATAACTAGGAAAGTAAAAGTGAAGGAGGTGCCAACAGAACAGAACAGAGTTTATTTCGTTGCCAATTGGTCCACATAAACTCGATATTCAGCAAAAAACTCGTACATTATTTGCAGCAACAGGCAGTCACGAAGGGACCACTGGTTTTCAAGTCAAGTAACAGTCCGAGGAGAGCGACAATTACTCCGTCCACACGCCCACCATCCGCAGACCAAGGCACCCCTGCATCACAATCAGATTTTCGATGACTCAACTGAAAGAAAATTATCATGGCACCAAAAACCCAACGGCGACGCATGGAGATCACTTGGCCCACAATCACCAGACACGTACAGTGTTGCCACTTTTACTGATTTTTCACGAAATTGAGTGATTTTTAAAGTCTGTTAGTGATTTAGTGATTTTTTAGCACATTTCAGTGATTTTCAGTGGTTTTTATATTTTTCTCAACAAAGAAAGATTTTTTAGGATAAGCCTACTACACTTTTTTCTGTTTTTAAACATTTCCACGGGACCAGAGGTTCTTAACCTGTGGGTAATTACCCACTAGTGGGAAATTTGAGGATTTCAGGTGGGTATTTGAAGTTTTGGAACTCAACAGTTTAGGATAGGTCATAAACTAGTGGTTCTCAATCTATGTTCCCCCCCTCCCCCTTTGAAATATAAGCTGAGGACGTGAAAACCTTTTTCTTTTTTTTAGTCTTCACTTGATTTCGGGCGGTAAATTGGACGTCGAAAATTGCGGGCCCCCTTTTCAAATTTCTGGGCACGCCTCTGACTTATGTGTGTTTAATGACTCATAATATTGAAAGTGGGTAATTTGGTTATGTCGGATTGCAGAGTTGGTAGCTGAATATAAAAGGTTAAGAACCACTGCACTAGATCAATAAATTGTCGACTCAATGACAAGATTGCATAATGCATGGGGTTGGCTAGATATGGCACAAACTACGGTTAAGGAGCGACGAAACGGAATAATCGGTTATGCAGCGCTCTTGCCAATAGGCCTACCATAATTATAATCTTGAGGGCTGACGCAGTCATGCAGCATGCCCGTTTAAGTAAGACAATTTATTGTTGGCCTATGGAGAATTGGGTTGCAAGCTGACCTGCTGACAGTTAGCAGGTTAGCTGTCTCAGATCATGGGCTTAGACCAGGGGTTCTTAACCGGGGGTAAATTTACCCCCTGGTGGTAAATTTTACTTACCGAGGGGGTAAATTTTCTGAATTAAAAGCTAAAGAAAATTTTAATTTTTAGTATTGAAAAAGCAGTAGTGGTACACTGAGGGTAAATTATTCGTTTTTCTTTCGGCACGGGGTAAACGAGACAGAAAAGGTTAAGAACACCTGGCCTAGACGATTAGCAATTAATTAGTATAATAGTAAAAGCAATGATTACTTGGGTACATGTTTAGTCTGGTTTTAGCAAGAATTGGATAAAGTGGGTATATAGAACTGCAGCCAAGAGCACGGTATGTTTAGTTGCACAAAAATCATAGATGAAAACTGAAAATCGTCTTGTATGTACTACTTCAATATGTTCATTTGGAAGTAGCTTCAGGTGCAACGACACCCATATCTGAATTGTTATTATTAGGCAGTGCTAAATAGGTAATGATGAAAATAGGAAACATTGTCATTTTACTTGAAATTGCGATTTACTGAATTTTTCCCCAAATTTAGTGATTTTTATGGTCAATTTAGTGATTTTTTAATTTTTAGAGTGGCCACTCCGGACACGTAAAAGGGCAAATACACGTAGAAGGGCAAAGACAGTTACTGATTGTACATTAACCCAATACTGTAGTCAAAACTGTAAAAGCTCTTAACCATAGCCTAACATGCTGTAACACGTTACCTATAAGCTTAGGTTTTGTTTATACTTGTCAGAGCGGCAATGCCTTGTTCTCTGCAAGACAGGACTTACCAAGTATGGGTACTGACACTGGATTGACTCCAAATTACAGTAGGGTTATGTGTGATACTGATGTTTATTCTATTCTAGACTACGTCATTTACAAGCAAAAATGAAATAGCTGACAAACAGGATATATACGGAATGATAGACTGCAAGAAGGATGCGAAGGGATCGTTAGATCTTTGAGTCTGCATCATTTCAAACGCAAGCCTGTAAAGGCAGACTTGGGCAAAATACTCTCCAAATGTATTTAAATACAAATACAAAATAGATTGACTACAAAGTATTTAAATACAAATGCAAAATACTTTTCGGCAATAACAGTAAATACAAAATACAAATACTTTAACAATGTGTTTAAATACATTTCAAAATACTTTGAAAATACTTTTCCAAAAAACAAAAAACATTTGAACTAAAGCGAATTTTGGAAATCCAAAAGCACTACGATATAACTTTTCGAGTACTATTGAAATTAGGAAAAAAGTGAAAATCAACAAAGTTCCAGCTAAGGCGTTTTTATTTCGGGCGGCAGCTTTGTTCAGCGTTATTTGTTACCTATTGCGTGGAACAAATGTATAAAGTACAAATACTTCTTGTAAAAAGTATTTAAATAGAAATACAAAATACATTAAAATAAATGTATTTAAATACAAATACAAAATACAGTATTTTGTCTTTTAAATATGTATTTCGTATTTTAAATACAAAATACATCCCAAGTCTGTGTATAGGTTTTCCTGTCAGCTTTGTTTCAACACCACCTAAGCTAAGCAAAGCTCTTCAACTTTTTAGCTGTGTTTGACTGTAACCATTCAACAACTAGCACTACAACGCTACTAAAAACACTAAACGCACTTTCTCTTTTTACTGTAGTTGTAAAGTTTTTTATTTCCGCACCGTCAACACAATAAAGAATACGATAAGATTATGGAAATATAACGTGCTACAAGAAAAAGGAAGAGGCAACAAAACGATTAACGTTAAGGCATGCAGGTAGAAGATGAGGAGTTAACAGAATAAAAGAATGGCATGGTTGCAACATTCAGGTCCGGAGCAGAAATTGCAAAAAAAGAAAAAGCGATAAAAACGACGGTCAGACAAAAAAAGACAACAGAAGTATCACAGCTACCAACACCGCTATGTTAAGGTGCAATGGTAGGAAACATAACAGAGGTGATCTACTATGTTTGTTCCATCTCCAAGCAGCTCGACATAAAAAAAAATGCTACGAGGTGAGAGGTTGAGATCGAGTAGTCTTCGGTGCAGTAAAGGACTATCAAAACTGTTTGCATAAGATCAACCACAGAAGACCTAAAAGGTAATTAAGAAACCTACCAAAAAAATCCTGCCCAGTCAGACCACAGGTTTCCTTCACTAACCCAGCTACGAAAACAGAGCACGATCAAGTGAGCCACTGATACTGGTGCTTCTAGTTTTGATGTCACTTGCAAGTTCAATTGCTAAGTCGCTATAGAGAAATTTTAAGCGGATCTGTTGATATTTTATGGCAAAATTGTTTTTTACAATCCGCGATTTTCGCAAAAAAAAATTGAAATGTGTTTTATGGCCGTAACTTTTTTTTCTGAAGCCAATACGGCTTTTAAATGTACAAAGGTGTGTTTACACAGAATACGATACGATTTTTCCTACGTAAAGTGACGTTGGCTACGAAACACGTAGAACTTATGACCTAAAAGTACGTCACTTTGCGCGGCATTCTAAAAAATAATCGTAAGGCCCTTTGCAAATAACCGATAAAAAGCAAAATTGTTGGAGTAGGAGTTGAGTGGAAGATATTTCCGTCAACTGCTTACGTCAAAAATTAGATAAAATTTCGCACGACAACAATCGGATTAAAATCGCATTCAGTGTAAACAGACCTTAATGCACACAGGAAATCATATTATCCTGCATCATTTGGTTGACACTAGTAGCAAGTTTCCAGCGTACGTAAATAATGAGATCGCAAGTAGGCTAAGCGCAAAAAATCGAACATCGCGTGGTGCACCCTCAAGATGACGTAATACTAATAATTAAATATAATGTCAGATTCGTAATCAGCGTCAAAGTCAAAACTTATCATAAACATTGGTACGCGTTTTGAAATATCTGAAGTGCTGCAGTTTTGATACATCTAAATGACCATGGCTTCCACATTTACGTCACACAATAGGCTATACAGAATAAACATCACAAAGGCTCGGAATGCCGAGTCGGTACTTTTTAAAATCAGTACCGAATACAGGTGCCGCGGTACTTTTTAGGGTCAATAACAAATGCAGTTACCGCGGTACTTTTAAAATGTAACTTTATAAACATAAAAAAACAATGTTCAAAATTAGCTTTTATTTCGTTTGAAACGCAGCGTTCATCACGTGCCAAGTCACAAGCAACAAATCAAATCAAATTTGTTTCAAATAGTTATTCTTGCTCTTCTAAAATTCAAGTGGCTGGCCAAGGCCACAATACCTGCCAAGTACAAATTCCATGTCGAAACCCAACCTATGTGGTAAGCACCTCCGGTGACCAGAGCAACAGCTATTCTGCTTTGCGTCGCAGAATTTTCAACAGTTGAAACCTCGGAACCGAAAAAGGCCATTGCTCCAGTGTTAAAAACTCCTGTAAAATGAACTCAAAATCAGTCCATTATAACTGTTCAGATAGCATGGACACCATGATATAATTTATCGCAAGATTTTAGTTGCAAGATGTTAAACACCTGAAATAAATTCCTTCACCCCACGTTAGGTTGCCAATCCATACGAGAAGGTTCCCTAAACGTCTAAAAAGTATGACCCAGGGATAAATTTGTGATAACCTTGTGTATAACTCATCATCTACTGCATACAGTGATGGGCACGGTAAACCTTTCTGTACTAGCGCAATAACAATAATCGATAACTTCAAAAAAGCCCTGGGCGATACCGATAATCGAGAAATGCCAATTTCTTAAAGCGATATCGGTAAAATAATCGATAAATTATTGCCGATAAATGTTGCGGTAAATTTTCAATGCGTTTGACAAAGTTTTTTTTGTAAGTCGAATTGCAAAAATGTTTTTTCTAGACTTTTCAAGGAAAGAGAGCAGTTTACGGACTCTGCCGTGAAATTAAACAAAGCAAAGAAATAATTTTTAAAAATGACAACAAACCTTAATGGACACCGCGTGTTTTTTCCATAGTGCCAACTCACTAACTTACAAGTAGAAGTTTAAACACTGCGTGCATAAAAAATCGTTTATCGCGATAATTTATAGGCGATAACAAAATATATGACAAAAACGATAACGGTAATCGATAAATCAAAATTATTTTCAGCGATAACGATAATCGATAATAAATAATCGCCGATAACTATCGCCGATAAATTATCGCGATAAATGCCCATCTTTGACTGCATAGAAGTAGAAATGCGTAATGCATAGGCTTGGTATACCTGATACTACGAACATCACTCCTGAAAGTAAAGCAAAAAATGGATTCTCCCATTTGCTAATGCCATTCCTCAAGCAAAACGCTAAGGCTATCATCGTAAACACGACGCTGAACACCAGCATACCACTTGTTATTCCAGTGTCCGACTCTGCAAAATTCACAAATTTATTTCATGTAATTGGAATCATAAGCAGAAAATATTTTATAGTTTCGGATTCTGAAGATAGCGAGCAGGTTGGCGCAATAGTGGACAACACTACCTACAGCAGGAGAGGGTTTGATTCCCGGGCCAGTTAAATCTGAAGAGGTGTCGCCACTGCAGCGAAATTTAGCAGTAGTTCGAACTCGAGCTGGCAAGAAGCTATGCCGCTAAGATAGGCCCCGATGCTCATAACGACACGTATCGGCGTAATAACGCGAGCAAAACTATAAATTTGACTATTTTTAAGATAGCATTTTGCCGCTTTTGAATTAATCCGCAAGATCTGATGTGTAGCTCCGCCATGGCTCAACAGTACAATGCAATTTACCAAACCAATTATTGTTTTGCATAAAAACAAACAATCGTACCAAATCCTGTTTCTTGTTGATACATGGTTAAAGACTTACAGCCACGAGAAATTATCACATTGTTCTCGCCCAGGTCCATTTCGCAGACTCGGAACAGTCCATGTGAAGTAACACGCTGAATTAAAACATTGATTGGTTGGTTAATGATGATCGAAATCAACTTCCCGGCTTGACTTTCGACAATGAATGAAAACAAGCCCGTAAGTTAATTGCTGGTTGTGCCGTTGGAAAAGACACAGAAAGGAATTCCCTCTTCTAAGAATGGTAGACAAATGGCCAACAACTCCAAGTCGAGCTCGTAACACAAATTTCGCTCGTAACACAAAAGGATAAGTTTCCCCGTGAGGCCATGCAGTTTAACGAAAGACTTGAAAACAGAGCGGGAGGCTCATACTTGAGACAAACGGAATACGCTTGTAGCCGAGCACACTTAGCTGATGCTATTATTTTAACTTACAGCAGAAAAAATGAAAAGTTGGCGCTGTAGGCGAGAAAACTGCTCAGGCAAGATTCTCATTTGTCAATTTCTCAAGAATTATTGACTTATCACCAGTACACACTCTTTTTACCGGCATCATTTGAACAATTATCAAGGCGTATTCAAAATTCATCGAAACGATGTCAGCATACTTTTTGCTGTCTTCTTTTACGAGCTTTCTCGCTCGACCATGAGCATTAAAATGACGGTGTAGACGCTGTAGAGGGCAAGTTTTTTTTTGAGTTGGGAAAGGCTCTTAACGGGATTCCCCCTTTTAAGGCACGGTCACACGGAGCGACTTTCGTCGCAGCGAGTGCAGTCGCAGCGACTAAATTTGACAACTCGCTTCGTGTGACCAACTAATCGCTACTCGCTAGTCGCACTCGCTAGTGAAATTAGTCGCTGCGATTAAAGTTGAACATGATTATTGGTTAACTTTACTCGCAACTCGCTAGCGATTTGCTACTCGCTAGCGATTTGATGATGACGTGACCTAATCGTAACCTAAACAGCACTGTCTGACCACGCATTTGTGATTGTTGACACGTGGGGCTGTAACTTTATGACAAATTTTTGATAACATATCAAAAAATCTGGCAAAAAGGCAAAGATGGTCTGGAAAGGACATACTCACATTTTTGGATATACACAGAAATTTTGAAACTTTATGGGATACTACAAATGAAAATTATATGAAAAAAATGCTCGTGAACATAGTTTGAACAAGTTATTGCAGGAAGTTGCAGCTACAGATCTGCATGTTGATGATGACGAAGAGTCATTAAAAAGAAAAATTTGAAAGATTGCTACAGAAATGAATTTAATAGAATAAAAAGATCCAAAAAAAGTGTGGCAGGTGCAAATGACATGTAGGCCTTCACAGTTTTCGAAAGCGGATTTGTTTGTGAGAAGCTGGGAGGGAATCGCATTTCAGCGCATGCTAACCGCAATACTTGGTTTATAACTAGCCGTCGAATGCGTTGATGCTGCGTCATGGCCGCATATTTTCAAAAAGGCTATCACAGAGCTTTCGTCGGCTTATAATAGAGGTTAAGTAGTAGCGATCACGCAAAAATTTAATCGCCACGTGTGACCACCCATTCTCAGCGACTAGCTAATAGCGAGTAATAGCAGCTTCTATACTCGCAGCGACCAAAATCGCTTCGTGTGGTATGCAGTTGGTCGGCGACTTTTGAGTGAGCTCGTTATAGCGCTTTAGATCACTTTCTCGTGATAGGAAAATAAATATGCAAATGAATAAAGTAAAATTTTTTTGAGCCTATGCTTACCGTGTAATTATTCGATGTCCCATACGTTCCGGTTCCAATCGTCCACTCAGGTAATCCCAAAGCAACCATCATAAAAACAAATCCTGCACATCCGGGCAAAAAAGCAAAAATACTTGGATTAAATTTAGCCCAGTGCTTCAAATATTTACCCTCTTGCTTCATGTCGACTTTAGCATAAATATCACTACTCGTTTTTTTTCGATCAACTATGTCTATAATTTCCGGTTCATCTTCATTGTCTGAACGAGCCTCCACCGTAGTTGAAGAAGTGTGTCGAGTAATAATCCTCTTAAGCACTTTTGGATTAAAGTGAACTCCCTTTGTTGGTAAAATGGCTGAAACAACTTCTGATATCGAGGAACCGGTACGATTATTTTTGGTTTTTCCTTGGAATGACTCATCGTTTTCATAAAGGTGAATCGAATCTTCAGTGGCTGTTGTGTTGCTTTTTTTATCACTTTGACTTTTTTCAGTTTCGCTCATAATAGCCTATTTGAACTGCCTGTAGCCAGTTAGTTTCACTTCAGGTTTTGGTGTTTTGCCTCTACAACGAACCAAGATTCAGTTACAACAAGGTAAAATTATTATATTAAACGCAAAAAAGTGTCGGAAAATTTTTTACAGTAAGCAGTAAAATGCAAAAATTGTCACAGAGCCCCCCTATGTTTTGTCACAACGACACATTTCTTTTCTTTTCCAAATGAAGCAGAGGCGCAAACACTTCCAACTTTAAATCAGTGTTTTCAGCTGTGCATTGTGCAACTATAGGCTAACTGTAGCTGTGCATTTTGCTAGTAGCTTTTGTTGACAAGAGTTTTTTTAATTAGTTTTCGTACTCATCTTCAGACCGCAGTTGTAGATGAATTGTTATCTTACACATAAATATAACCAGCGATTGGATTCAGCGGGTTTGCAAGGGTTCGTGCGAATCCGTCGTTGAAATGTTGGTTTAATCAGCGAACCCGTTCTTGCTTTTTGGTATAGACATAGACCTTTGTTTCGGTCCACCAAAAATGTTCCAGCTTACTTCTCAATTTCAAAATTTTAAGGCTCGTCGATTATTACGGAATAAAATTATCTGGCCGGCTAGCTCAGTTGTTAGGACATTGTTGTCGGAGCGGAAGTCTAGGGTTCCAATCCGAGTCTGGTCCAATCAGACAGCGTCGCCAACGGTTCGCAACCTCTGCGACGGTGCTCCGTTTCTGCGTTGCCCAGGCGCTAAGCCTCGGAGGTGAGCCCCGCCTCTCGTTAGTCGTTACGCCGGTACAATTAAAAAAATTTGGTTTTAGAGCTATTTGAAAACAACCGCACGTTCTGTGATTTGTAGCGTTGTGACGTAAGACAAATGCGCGCAGCACAAATACACTATGCGAAAGAAGTGTTGCCAGATTGGGGTACAATACAAGTAGCGGATTGGATATTGCTGTTGAAAGTTTAGACCAGAGATTATTAACGCGTCTTTCAAATGTCGATTGGTTACCGTTAACAATTCCAAGATAAGGAGGAAAAGCAAAGCCGCAGTAAATCTCAAAACTGGACGTTTCGACAACATAGATTCAGCTATCATCATCAGCAGTGTATGCAAAGCAGTTCAAAATTGTAAGGAATAACCATGAGCATGGGCGTCCGCAGAAATTCTGCAGGGGGGAGGGCAAAAGATTTTTGATATAATCGGTGTTAAGCAGCGTTTTTACAGCACCAGCCTGACTTTTTTCACTTTGTTTAAAATGATGCAATAAAATAAACCACTTGAAAACTGCTGCTATCTACGATCACCACATTTTCATGAAAACAGTTGCTCATAGAACGAAAAAAATAATCGCACCTTTTGCCAACCGATGCAGCATTATAGACACACAGCTGTCTGCTATTTGGTACAAAGAGCTTGATAGCTTGTGCTAGCATGGTGCCAGTTTAAAAGCCTCTCTATTACGCAGAAACAAAAAACGTGAACAAAATTCAGACTGTTTTCATATTTGCACAATTTCTTCAGCTTCAAATTTTGTTTTACCGATCCGTGGTACCGTACAATCAGCCGAACCCAGCAATAAAGCATTGAACAAGTAAGGCCAAAGTCAATCATAGATTTAATACAAAACAAGCGAAGAGAATAACAATTTGGTATAATTAAAATGGCAAGTGGTGACTCTGATGAGTTAGCGCTGCGATAATGCAATATTGTGCAATGCATGCAAATTTTTCTTCGAAAAAAAAATTGTCGTCCTCTTTAAAAATGCTTGCAAAATTTTCATGGATTACAAATAAGGATTTAAGTACAATTGGAAAAAAGTTTGCTTTCACCCGCCTTGTCCTTGCGTATGGCTTTTCGTTAATGTTTTGCTGTGGGTTCTATACGGCAGCCTAAAGCAGTTTCGTGGAGCGCGGTCAATTTGCACCCACTGCTTGAGAATCAGTTGTTTTTTGTGTCGGAGATCACGCAAGCTAAAACTGTAAAGAGTATTCCAAACACTATAAATTAAATTGTCAACCTCAGATCAAACCTTAAAAAACACACGGCATAATTTTACGCGCTTTAGCAACTAATAAACTGGTAATGAAGCTTTGTTTGGCAGCGTGGCGCAGTGGTTTGGAGCAAAGGCTAATGGTTCAACTCCCCCCCCTACCTATAGTTGTTACGATGATTATGTCTGCTTGGTAGAATCTAACAAGCTGGAAATTAAAAGTCAGAAGTAACACTCGAACGGAAATCTCGGAAACAAAGGCAACTCGTAAGCGAGTCTGGATTAGGGTGGCTCATTTTCCTTAATGTTCTTACACATTTTTGTCAGTTTGAAAAGTTGTTCCAGTTTAGTTACTGACAACTGCAATCCAGAAATTTTTGTCGACTTTTGACATTTGACCCTGGTTCACCTGGGTAGAAATTCCGAAATTTTTGAAAAAAAATTAAATATTAAGCTGGATAATTGGGCATCTTGACGAGAATTTTTTTCAACACCACATGCAAACTTTTGTCTCATAGGTTTTGTATTTTGCTTACTGATGTTTAGAAATCAAAGTTTTTGTGTAACTACGATGTTTCACCATGATTCAAACCAGATGAAATAATACATTTTTTTGAAAATTGAATATGTCATGACTAGGGCTGCGAACTCGATTGATTTTTAACCGAGTTCAAGTTGAGTTCTCAGAATTTTATTTTTCGAGTTCAAGTTCGAGTTCAAGTTCGGCAAAAATTTCGAGTTCGAATTCGCAACCCTGGATTTTATAGGTCGCAATGGCATGAACAAATAAACGACATGCAGCTTTTCTTTTGGTAAAATCATAACTTCAACTTACACGGATTGTGACAACTTGAACAACAAACTATATTTCGTAGTGATCTTTTATTTCTTCTCAACAATAATATCTTTCTAATGAACTCGAACTCGAAAAGTTTTATGCGAGTTCAAGTCGGTTCAGAAAAAATATTTTTTCGAGTTCAAGTTCAAGTTCGAGTTCGGCAAAATGATCGAATTCTTTCGAGTTCAAGTTCGAGTTCACAGCTCTGGTCATGACCCATCAGTGTCGCGTCAAACGATATTCTGCATCTGTGTCGCATGTTTAGACGGTCATATTTTCTAGGATGTTGCTTTGAGCCTATTTCATTTTACTAATAACTAATAAAATCTCAAAAAAGTATTTTTGAAGCTTGCAAAAGCAAGTTTACTGCACTCAAAATGCTGTTTTCAAGTCTTAAAAAACAACCAAATCGATGTGAAAATAAGCCACATGTGTGGGAATCAGCTCAATACCAGCCATCTGTTTTCCTTCATCGTTGAATTAACGTTGGTAAAAGACTTATTGAACAGAACAGTTAAAAGATTTTGCGTTTTGATGACAGTAAGTCCTAGCTTCAGTGTTGCCAAATGTTCAGAGATAAAATAATCTAGAATCTCATCAAAAATTATCTAAAATAATCTAAATTTGAAAAGTAATAATCCACATAATAATCTAAACATACCAAAGTAACATTTTCAATGAGTAAATGAAAATTGACGTTCAATATTACGCTAAAAGTCAAGTGAAGAGCAAAAAAAAAGTCTTCACGTCCACAGACATCCAATTTTCCACGCAAAATCAGGTGAAGACCAAACAAAAAAGATCTTCACGTCCGCAGACGTTCAATTTTCCGCGCAAAATCAGGTAAAGATCAAAAAAAAGGTCTTCACGTCCGCAGACTCCGATTTTCCACGCAAAATCAGGTGAAGAGAACAAGCTGGAGTAAGAAAAAAAAAAAAAAAAACACGTCGCAGATGTCCAATTATTTGCCAAAAATCAAGTGCTAAAAAATCATCTAAATGAAATGCTAAAATAATCTGAAAAATAATGCAACATCTAAATGGGTATTTTTTTACATCTAAATCATACGAAAATGATCTAAATCTAGATTTAAACACTCCAAGTTGGCAACACCTCCTAGCTTGGCATGCTCAAGTCGTTTGCAGGTAATTCAAGTAAGAAAGTGGGGTTGAACTTCAAGGAGTTAACTAGGCAAATCTGCAGCTCGAAAGACTAATTAATCTAATCTATTAAGCTTATAAGTAGTCACAAGCCTACATAGAGCCACTGCAAGGATAAGACAGGCTTACCTTGCACGCACCATGAAACGAAAAATGAGTTCTACAATCAATGATGTGCAAGCCAGATTCTACACAGCATACAAGGTAGTTTAAACTTTACCAGCTGCAACTTTGAAATAATATAAGGGGGTTTGAGCTTTGATATTTGATCTAAGTGTGTAAACGTGGTTTGACCGCTATACGCCAAACAAAGAGCTTAATCGTACACGCACGGCATAAACAAATCCAATATTCACTCGAAATTAGTCTTGATCAAAAACACAGCACAGCTGCCAACAAATAAAAATAATTTTGGACACCCTTGATATATGGAGCATTGAAAAACACCTGATCATTGGTTTAGTGTTTGAAACAACTTCTCTTAATTCGGGAGTTCGTAGTAATGTGGCTGTATCCTTGGAAAAAACATTTTGAAATAAACTTTTGCTGTTGCCCTATCGACATCATGTGATGGAATTGTTGTGTGGAACAGCTGCTTTTATGGTTCATAATGCAGCTGGTTCTATGATTTAATTCTATGAAGATTTGAGCTTGTACAAAATAGTGGTTGCCAATGTCATAAAACCATGAGTCTGAGAGACTACGGAAGCTCAGCAACGCCGTTGCTAACAAGCTTGATAATGACTTTTGACATTTGACAGAGCGATTGGTGGTTCTCGCACTTTTTCGAAGTGCAAGTGTTCAGGAAAACCGAAGCTTGGCCAAATCCATGAAAAAATATCAAATGATACTTCTTGTAACCACTCAGTGCAGCAGATGCCGGCAATAGCTGCTGTTACCCAGCCAGAGATTTATTTGGGCCGGATTAGTGTGGGTGCTTTTCAAGCTCATCAATGAAAACCCAGTATTTTTGTGTAAACCCGCTTCCGTCCGGGAAAAGGACGAAAGCTGCATCCGGATTAAATCTCGGCTTCTTCGTCTGAAAGCTGTAAAATATTCCTCAGAAAGAGCCCTTGGCCTCGTCACAGAGTTACGAGTACGACACAGAGTACGAATCTACGATCTCCAAATCACCATCTCAAAAGCGGTTTCCTTATCAAGTAATAAAAAACCTACGAGAAAAACAAAGTGGTCTTTTGATCAAGCCAAATGCATAACGTTGTACCAAGTATATTCTGTCTAAAATGTGGTAAAGCTCCATTGTAGGAGGAGTTTTTGCACTGTTTCAAAAAAAAATAATCACGTCTTGTGTATCTTATAGCTTGTGTTTTTGTTTTTCGTAGATAAAGTTGTTTTGTTCATGGTATTCAAAGGCTACGACCGAACATGAAAAACAGTCAAACTTTTAGAAATTTTGAAGTGGGTAAACCAGGGTCAAACATGAAAATACTTTCATTAAATTTGGTATAGGAGCTTCAATTACCAAAACGAACATTATTGCAAACGGACGAAACGATCGAAGAAAAAAAATTTTTTTTCATGATTTTGAGCCAGCCTAGTCTGGATTCGTCTTACGCATAGCGCCTCCGCCGCTTTCTCGTGACTGTAGGATAAAAATGAAGAAATCAATCGATCAATCAAGACAGGGATAAACAATTTTTCTTTATTCATCATGTACAAAAATGTGAACTTAAACATTTTAGATTGATTTAGTTTAATCTGTCCTCTCATCATCAGAATTGGTTCAACTATCACAGAAAACAATTATCTGTAATCAATCTTGACGTAACTGTATGTTGTGGTTGGTCAAATTAATAACGCCCATCCAAAATCCAGGAGGGGCATGTTTCCCCCTTGCTCCCCCCTGCGGACGCCCATGACGATGAGTGATGATTCTTTCAGTTTTGTACTGCCTTGCATACACTGCTGATGATGACAGCCGAATCTACATTGTCGAAACGTCCAGTTTTGAGATTTACTGCGGTAATTTTCGTCCCATATTTATTGAATTCCAAAATATTTTGCTCGCCAACGTTAGCTATAATTATCGTGTTTTTTATCGTGTATTAATATTATCAACTGTTTTTTTTTGATTTACCGGAAATGATGAGATAATCAGTTTTAGAAGGGAAATGCGGTAACCTGCTGTTGTTGATAAGTATGATAACTTACAACGAGAAACTGTTCTTATAAATTTGAATTCCATCACTGAATATAACCATGCTAAAGTTTTTTCTTCCTGGACATAGCCCATTACAATCCTCCGCTTCTAAACTGAGGTTAATCGTGGGCCTACTGTAAAGAATTGAAACATAGCTTCAGAGCTAAAAACGAATGATTATAATTAGGGCAAGTTTTGGTAACTTTTGCAACTTTATTTTACAGCTTTCGACAGCTTCCAAAACACTCAAGACTCTACGTAGTTTAGTGTGTTAAGCTGTTTCCATAAATTTTATTTTGCAACTTTTTGCTACTTTTTTCGATTTTACATGCAACTTTTTATTGCAACTTTATTGAATTTTTGCGCAAAATGTAAAAGTGAAAATGTGATTTGAAAATTAATTATGGTTTGAAACTAGTACAGAATTTTAGTTTAATTGTAGTATTTTCTTTAAATTGTATAACAACAAGCTTTATGGCGGATGAGCTATGTCTCAATGTTATCTGTTATGCAACAGTTGGTTTGTATTATTTAAATTCAGCTACAATTCTAGAAGTTCTAGCACGTGGTTCCCAACCAGGGGTTCGTGAAAAGCTTGCCGCAAGTGCATTGGCATTTGACAAAATAATCTACAACACTCAAGAAATTTCTTGGTAATGTAGGCATAAGGCAGCAATTTTTACGTTCGAAAATAATGTAGGACAGTAGGCTGCATTGTTTCCGTATTTGGATAAATATTGTGTAATCGCTAACCCCCTAGTTCAGTGTTTTGGTGCGAAAAAGACAACAACAGACTTTTCATTAAATTGCACTAGGGTACCTGTATTCTTTGAAGTTACTTTTTTGATGATTCTTCAATGTAACGTGTTATGATTTGAGCAATTTGTAATTTAGTTCTGTCTACAATATTACATTTAAAGTTCGCTAGCATTAAAAGTGAGCGTAGTTCACCAAATTACTTGTTTAGGGTTGGTCATAAAAATGTAAGGGTCATAAAAAAGCTTGAGAATAAATTGAAAGGGGTCCGTGACTAAAGAAAGGTTGGGAACCACTGAATTGTATGACAACGAGCTTTGTGACGGATGAGCTATGTTTCAATGTTATCTATTATGCAACGGTTGGTTTGTATTATTTAAATTTAGCTACAATCCTGGAAGTTCTTGTACCCTTGTGTCAGAACCAGATTGAGTTGCCCGTTATGCATAACCTCGTTGTGCATAGTCCTAAATTCCACGTTTTACTACAACTTTCTTTAATAAATGTAACTTATTACTTGTTACTGCAGCCGTTTTCTTTTTGCTCCGCTTTTAGTTTTTTATGTTTCTATTTGGCAACACCACAGTGGATAGTTTCGCGCGTAATTGAGTTTTTAGTCATTCTAGTCCAGCAGTAAGTTTGGTGGTTTTGGCTTGTTACTGTTTGGTGGAATAAGTTGGTTTCTTGGAGATTTTACCGTGGAAAGTGGAGTATTATGGATTTAGCTTTGGTATGTACGATTTTGTATGGTTTTGTAGGCCCTCTGCTTAGGTGAAGTATGGTCTCAAGCTTTGGTTTAGCCTTGTTGGTTGCTGGTAACTTTGACTGGTTTCGCATCGCAGATTGTTGTTGACAAGATGATTGAGCTAAGCTATAATGGTAAACTTGCTGTATCGTGCTTTAGCTTTCCTACCTGTAGACTTGTAGCCCTCGTTACCCACCGTATCGTTTTAACACCGACTTGCCGTTAGCAATACCGTAGACTAGCAGTGTTTGGCTTATGTAAATAATGCCCTGTTATGTGGCTGTGGTTTGCTTATGCACGTGTCTTATTGTAGATGTATGGACATTTTGTTCGTATTGGGACCTTCTGATTTGCTGGCACGTGTAGTCTCAAAGTCAGGTTAGTTTTCAGTTTAGTGATGGGCCAACAAATACCAGTGTGGAGCAGTATTTTCATGTAACTGCATTAATCTCTACCTTATGTAACCTTTATTGTTTGCGTAGAATGAGACTCAGTAACCGGTGTAATGATTCTTGAGCCTAATAATTTTCGTGATAATCTAGTGGTCGCTTCTAGCTTGGGATTATAGACAGTGCTGATTGTATTACGGTAGACAGTGTCTGATTTTCTTGTGCTTTATGCTCTTGTGTATGTTTTTTAGTTACCGCTTTTCTGAGAGGAGTAAATGCAACAAATTTTCTTTTGATCTGGTCTCATTGCTCCACTGCGATTAGCGCGTGAAGTAACATTACTTATTAGTGCAACTTTTCTTAAAAATAAATACACTTTTTTCGGAATTTTAGTGCTACAAAAACTTGCCCGAATTATAATATGTCTGATTTCAAAAAAACGCTTGTTGATCGGCGTCCTTAGCGGCTGTTCCACAGCCCGGTGACAAGAAAACGTTAAATATTTTGGTTGGTCTCGCCTTGGTACTGCGCCAGAGCCTCCACTCTTCGTCGTGGAGGATCGAGATTCTTGTAGGCTCCAACTCAAGCTGCTGCCCCTGCAATCCTCCAAGGATAAGCTGGTTTCAAAAAGTAATTAACGCGTTTTTCCTATAAAAACACTCTTTCACTTTCGTCAGTCTAGCAAAGTGGAAAAATCATTATGCATTCTCAACAACGCAGAATAAAAACAATACAAAAGCAGTGAGAAAAAACGTCATTAGGCAAAAACAAAATTCATTTCATTTCCTGTTAAAAAATACAACGCAAAGTCTGGAGCATAAAATGGCGAAGATGAGGGCGTGCGCAGACCATCTCTTAGCGGGGGCGCGTGAAGAAATTTTACCACATTAAGAGAGGATTCTTTTGATAGGCAAAGCGATAGAAGTTTTAACGGGTACCACAGAAAAGCCTGAGCAAGGGGGTCGCCCAGGAGCCTTCCTGAGTACCCGATTGAGTGAAGACGTTTTGCTTGTTCTCAGTTTTGGAAACCACAAAGCTAACCTCAGTCGAAAAAATACAAAATAAGCACCAACTTTTGAAAACATAGAAACAAAATTTTCTTGTAAGTAAACTGCTGATTGGTTAAGTGCGAAAGATGTGTAAAGTGCATGACCATATTAGTTATAGGCTTAGTAAGCGCTGACACTAACGCACGAGCTCAGAAGGCCGAAAGGCAAGAGTGTTCGCCCCTAAAGTTGTAGATTCGGGTTTGATTCCGAATCTGGTTTGACCGATGACTTTAAAATTAGCATTCACAGCTTCTCCGCTTGACGCTCAGCATTAAAGGGACAGCGTAGAGAACAAGCAGGCAAGTCTGCTTGTTGTGCTGTAAGGAAAAGCACTTGACGGGATTCCTTCATCTTAGAGTGGTAGATAGATGGATGGCAACTCCTAAGCGAGCTCGTTATAGCGCCATGATCGCTTTCTCGAGAAAGTATTTACGAGATGTGAAAGTTATCCTTGAAGAATTGCAACACAGTCTAGTGGTAGTTGATGTGGAGGAGCAGAAATTGAAGAAGTCCGCGAAGAAGAGTAAAAGAGTGAGATGGAAGGTGTGGAAGCTGAAGGAAAAAGAAATCAAACAGAAATTTGAAGAAAGAGAAGTAGAATTAGTGGGCGCTGATTCAATGGATTTGTGGGTATCTTATAAGAATAAAGTTTTACAGGCTTGTGATGAATTGTGTGGAAAGACGAAAGCTAGCGGAAGTCGGGAAAACACATGGTGGTGGAACGAGCAAGCAAAGGATGCGATAGATCGGAAAAAAAAAGCGTTTAAACTGTGATGCTTGAATCGATCAGTGGACAGTAAAAATAATTATAGGAAGGCCAGAAATGAAACGAAGAAAATAGTTGCAAAAGCCATGAAGCAAGAGGCGGAAGAAGAGATGCTATGCACGAAGAGAATGCTATGCACCGAACCAAACAACGTTTTCGAGTTTGTGAAGTTCATGAAAAAAGAAGGAAGGGACATAGAAGGTGGAGGTTGCATGAAGGATAAAGATGGGAGACTTGCAGTCAGTGAAAAAGATCGTGGGAAATTATGGAAGGAACACATGGAAAAGATCATGAAGTGGAGAATGAATGAGATCAGATAGTAGAAGCAGATATGCTTGAAAAAACAGTTAAAGAAGTAACTGATGAGGAGGTAATGGAAGCTATGAATAAATTGAAGCTGGAAAAGGCAGCTGGACCCTCAGAAGTAAATATGGATATGATAATAGCGCAGTGGTTTTCAACCGGGGTTCCGCGGAACCCTAGGGTTCCGCCGATGCTGGCCATGGGTTCCGTAAAATTATATTCAAAACCGAAGGTTTATTTTTTCATTGTAACCACATTGTTTAAATACAATATAATTAAACGCTTTTTTGACGTAATAATTGGTATGCGAACTTTTTAGTTTTGTAAAATGAGCTTGTATTTTATAGTTTTGGGTGGGAGTCAAGTTTGTTATTAAAAGAATGCACAGCCGCTAAAACAAATATGACCTTTTAGTGATCTCTAAAAGGAGGTCAGTTCAATATTAAGATTAGAATATGCCAATACGTATTAGGTTTGCCACGGTTATTAAACTCGTTACTCTTTAAAAATTATTTTGTTTCGCCAGTACATTACTAAGTTTGGTTGTACATTCGTCTTGCAGTCTTACAGGTATGGATAAATTTCTGAAAAAACGTAAATTAGATAAAGGTGAGGACACGCAGGATTTGAGACAGCCTATTGAAGCTACCTCATCGAAATTGCCTAAAAGTGATGGAATAAACCAGCAAGTGAAAGTTCGACGATATTGCAAAAGCTACGTAGCTCTGGGGTTTACTTGAACTGGAAATCCAGACTGCCCTTCACCTTTGTGTATTGTTTGTGGGAAGAAGTTATCTAATAGTGCAATGGCAACAGCCAAATTAAAAAGGCACTTAACAACTAAACATCCAGAGTTGTCAAGCAAAACTGAACAATATTTTAAGAGAGAATTGGAACTTAATGAAAAGCTAATTTCTACGTTTGCCAAAAAGTTTAAGTTAAGTAACAAAGCACAAGAGGCAAGTTATGCTGAGAACAGAATAAGAGGATTGGTAACGGTAGATGACACGCAATTTGGCTTTATGCCTGAGAAGGACACGACTCATGCGTTGTTAATTCTTAGGAAAATGCAAGAGGAGTTTTGTGGAAGAGAGAAAAAGCTGTATATGTATTTTGTGAACTTAGAAAAGGCATTTGATAGGGTACCGAGAAAAGCGATGGAATGGGCATTAAGAAAGAAAGGATAGGCAGAAGTGTTGGTGCAAACAGTGATGAGTTCATATGAGGGTTTAAGGACAAAAGTCAGAGTTGGATCATGGACATCAGACGAATTTGGGGTACGAGTTGGTGTGCATCAAGAGTCTGTGCTATCACCACTGATATTTGCTATTGTGATTGATGTTGTGACAGAACATGCCATAGAAGGATTATGGAATGAAATTTGTACGTGGATGATCTGCTGCTGATGAGTGAAAATTTGGAAGGTTTTGAGGGGTAGGTTTCAAAGATGGAGAAGTGCTTTGGAAGGCAAGAGATTGAAAGTAAATGTTGGAAAAACTAAGATGATGGTGAGCGGAATGGAAGGTGAAATTACATGGAGCAAAATAGATCCTTGTGGAGTATGTGGGAAAAGGGTTGGGTCTAACACTGTGTGCTGCACACAGTTAACGAAGTGGATACATGGGAGATCTCACGAAAATGAAAAAGGTGACCTGCAGTTCTGCAAGACAATTTGTTTGTAGAAGATGCACAGATATTGGAGATGGCACGGAAAAACCAGTGGGGGTATTATGCGATGAAGTGGAGAATGTGAAGAGATTTTGTTATTTAGGAAACCGGCTGAATGCTAGTGGTGGATATGAAACTGCCATGACCTCAAGAGTAAGGATTGGATGGATGAAATATGGCGAATTAGAAGAGTTGTTACGTGGAAGAAAGTTTTCTTTGAGAATGAAAGGGATGATATATTATCGTACTTGCGTATGCTCAGCAATGTTATATGGAAGTGAGACATGGTGATTACGGGAGAGTGAAATGGCAATTTTGAAAAGAACTGAAAGAGCCATGGTGAGGTCAATGTGTGGAGTAAAATTAGTGGATAAAAAGAATATGATGGAGATGTTGGGTTTGAAGGAAACGTTGGATAGAATGGCAAAGGCGAATGGAGTAAGATGGTATGGATATGTGATTAGAAGAGATGATGATAAAATACTGAAGAAGGCAATGATGCTGGAAGTGAATGGGCAGCGAAAGCGAGAACGGCCAAAAATGACATGGAGGAGGCAGGTGGAAGAAAGTGTGAAGAAAGTCGGGTTGAGGGTCGAGGAAACTGCAGATCGAACGAGATGGAGGGAAGTTGTGAGAGCGATTGCGGAAGGGATGAGGTGTATCCGGCCACGTTCGGTGACGAGGAAAAAACCGGATCGAAACTGGATGATGATGATGATGAACAACCATACTTTCCCGATGCAAAATAAGAGACTAGAAGGTAGAGATATTTTGGGATTTAGGAACCAGCAAATTTGGTCTAAACTACAGTACTTTACTATCAAAATGCCAAAAAAAAAGAATAATCAGTATCTCGATTGGCTGATTTCTGATGAAGAAACCAGTGTTTACTTTTTCAAAGTCAAACGATTGGTACAGCTCCACGCAGGTTCAATTGTTATGCAATATGGTAGCCTTTTGTCTATCCAACTGTCATGTTGATAGAAAAATGGCTCGAAGCCAAAACATTACTGCACTGATGAGATTTAAGTGGTGGAAACAATGTTCACTGTTATGCGGAAAAAGTTAGGCCTACATCTGATGAACTCATTTAGGACCGGCACAATGCGCCATATATGATGTAACTGTTGCAATGATTAAACAACCAGCCCCACCCCATCCAAAATAGAAAGAACTTCCAGCAAAAACAACGGTGGTTTGCGGTGAAAAATGCATGGCATCCAACAAGCTCGCAGTAAAACATCCCATCCCTCCTCCTGCGCTTGCTCCTGTAAAGTTTATCACTTCGTTTCAATTCAAAAAATAGCATGGAATAGACAAATACATCAAAAAAAAAATCTTTATTATACTCGCGTATTTACGCTGAAGCGTGTAACGAGCGGCTGGGCCCTTTTCCTCGGTTTAGCACCTGCATGGGCAACACAGCTTCGAGGAAAGGTCGCAGCGGTAGCGAGCCGTTAGCGACACTGTGCCGATTTGAACCCAGACCTCCCGCACCGATAGCAATGTCTAAAAACCGAGCAGACCGACCGGTTATTTAGAATACGGTTAATTGCCTTAATTCTTGAACTAGGCTACATACATGGCCCAGAGACGCTGCAGCCTACAAGGCCCTATGCAGTGTTTGTGTATTAGTTTCATGGTGTTTTATAGCCTCTTCTTGGAAAAAGTACTACAGTAGTTAAGCACGCTTATTTGCTTGTAATAATCATTATTCCACGAATTGTATCGCTGGTGGACGTGGAAATAGCCTCTTGTAGTTTCGCCATACATTCTACGACCTCTGTGTATGTTGACTAACAACTAAAATTAGATCTAAAACTAAAATTACTTTTATAGGGTCTAATGAAAAAGTCTGCAATTGAACATGGTTTCGATTCTTGGGGAGTGAGAGTTTCGAGTCAGGTTTGCAAAATATTTTTAAACGTTTACCTGCGAGCGCGAACAAGCAGCCCGAAATTATTGTTCCTCTCTTTCTCTCCCATTTCCGAATTCCGAGAAAACAGCAAACCACCACAGCGATTGCGGCTACTGCTGCTGCTATGATTACCAAGCCTCTTGTCGCTTGTTCTAGTCGGTGAAAAACTGCAAAACAGGGTTAAGTTCGCATAAAATTTTGCGAAGCTATGGAGTCTAATTTAATTGTCACATGTACTTAGCACCGAACTAAATCAGAATGCATCCATCATTCATCTTTGACCTCACATTTTCCTGTACTAATGTTGCATTATAAGTGGCTTCGCGAGAGCTTTAACAGCGCACTGCTGCTACCAGCTCGACCGACATTTCAGTTGCTGTTAAGTGAAGATTAAGTTGCCGGTAACTGCATTTCAGAAGTATTTTGAAAAAGTGTGTTAACTTTGTTGGTGCTGTATCCAGTGGTGTATAGTAAGGAAGTAGTTTTACTTAAGTAGATTACTTAAATATTATTGCTTGGTAACTAGTACTTAAGTGATTTAAATTTCAACTACTTCTACATACGTAGTTCCATCAGAAAGCAACGCTACTTAAGTGGTTTTAAAAATGATAAGTAGTTAATATTAGGCAATATATCACGCAAATGATAAATAATCATGCTTGATAATAGAATTGGCAACATTAGTATTAGGTATTGTTTTATTTTATTGTACAAGTTTTACAATTTCGTGATATTAAGTGGTCTTTTGTTGTTTGTGTTTGGCGTGGACTCTGAGGTTGCATTTTTTCAGATTATGACGCACTTCACTTTATTATTTTCGTCAAATAAATGTGCTAATTACCCTAAATATACTTAAGCATCGGCAACATATATGTCAAGTTTGGAAGTGAGCAAATTATCTTTTTCCAAAGCTCAGCTTTATGGCCTTGATTTAGCAAACGCTACTTTTTACTTGAGTTGCTTCAAATTGTTGGTGTTTTTTACTTCTACTTGGTTACTTTTTACACCCCCCACTTTCTACTCTACTTCGAGTAGCTTCCGCCATCAGTAGCAATACTTTTACTTATGTAGATTTCTGGACTACTTTTTACACCACTGGCTGTATCAAAGCTTGGTATGGTCTACGCATAACATTATTTTCGCAGTGAACGTAGAGTAGGCCGGGGTAGTGAAATGTTCATTAAACTGAGCACTCAAAAAAACTTTTCAACCTCAACCAATCACCGCCATAACCCATTTATAGACTAAAACCCACAATACGCTAACTTCAATTAAGCATAATTTACTTTTTTCGTATTCGTGTGAAAAACGAAAACTTTTTTATATTGCGAGGAGTCAGGAGGGTCGATGATGACGACAAGGTACTAAAAAGGGACCACAGTACACAAAAGTTTGAAAAATACTACATTACGCTATATTATAATACCTATCAGAAATTATATAATTTAAATGAATCCTGACGTTATACCGATTTTCAATTTTCCGTAGAACACCACCTTAGGGTTATTTCGAGAAGCAAAGATGCAAATGAGGTTAATTAACATACAAACACTGATAATAGAGCAGCAGTTTACGTATTTCTGCGTTCATTTTTGCTAATTCGTCGATGACCGTATGACTCCAAATACCTAACGAAACGTATCGTTTGATCCCATCAGAAGAAGGGAATCAAGAAGATCTTTGCTGAGTTGATTTCTTGAACGCTTTTTTTACATGTTTCATTTTAAGCACATTTCTCAGCTCCGCCTTTCAGCGTCTTTATCAATTACTTTGCGTATAGAATTTTTCTTGTGGCCTATGAATGAAACTGATTCATTTTCTTGGTCATTTGTTAGCTAATTAAAGTTAGTTTTAAAGCAGCCCAGTGACTCAGTAGAAAGGCCCACCGGGAAACTCCCGAATTCCCATCGGACTAATCCGCCACTGCACATAACCTACCTAAACTGTTGTCGGCAATTTCGTTCCAAGCTTCACACGTTACATTTACTTCCACTGACCTTTGAGGAAATTCTGTGCAAACTCGAAAAAGGCCGCGATAAGTAACCTTCACAACAAAAAATGTATTAAGTTTACAGTATTTTTCCTAAGATTTTTGTTTTACATTCAGCTCACTAAGTCTTGCTAAATTAATTTGCTTGAACCAAATACATTTGATTGGAGTATTCAGAAGGTTTTTTATTTTTACACCCCCTTCTTCACGTCTCCATCGGTATACCATGGAGACATAGCTCAGATTCCCCTAAAAAAATCATGCCTATTTGAAGTAGGCTAAATATCCACTGCTCCCCGCCAAAATTCTTCGTAATCCCAGTATGGAACCTTTAGACCACCGTCTATGGCATTAAACCTCAATCAGCAAAAAAAATCAAATGTCGGCGTATTAAAGTTTTTAAAATTCACCTTGTAAATGCTTGGTCCAGTTTCGGTTGTAATTGACCAATTAGTAAGAACAACTGCTGTGATGAGTAGCGCACAGCCAGTAAGGCCAGGTAGAAAAGAAAGCAGTCCTGGATTAATGAAAGGTTTTTTCTTGACAGAATGGCTGTCTCGAAAAAAAGAAGGGCGGTAGTAAGGCTGGGTAATAGTAGGTAGGCTAGAACGATCTTCTAAAAAAGATGTGTGGTTGTTGTTTGGGTTTTCCCCCAGGTGAGTTTGGCCTTGTAATCGCTGTGTGCTATCTTGCTGTCCCCGTTGAATCGCTTTGTCAACACCAGTCAAGCGGTCGTTTGGGTCCGACACAAGTCCAGGTACAGACCTTCGTTTATCATTACTGTCTTGATGATGAGAGCTGACACGGTCTGCAGTATTGTACTGTCTACTAGCCGGAATCGGCGCGTGTCGATTATTTCCGGATCGTCGGGGAGAGTAATCGTTCCTTGAAGCCATATTGCTTGATTACAAAAGGAAATACAGATTTCTGGAAGTTTTTATTCACAAAAAAAACACTAATTGCTAAACAATTCTTTAATTTGTAAATCGGAATGGTTAAAAAAACAATATTACAAACTGAAGTCTTGAATAATTGATTGGCGGTACAGAACTTGAGAATAGCTTTAAACAAAGCTGTTTTCGCGTTAGGCTTCAAGAAACCCTCTGTCATAACTTTATAACTTTTTGAGTTGCTTTGAGAAAAGCTGTTTGTCCCAGTAACTCTTTTTGAGTAGCTTTGAAAAAAGCTGTTTGTCCCAGAAGCTTTTCGTGACGCATTCGTCAATGCGTAATGGCGTCAAAGTAACAACGAGAAAGCAAGGTGTGGCGATTGATAAATATCAGTTTCGGACGGCTGCGAAGCGGTGGTTACATTGGCGAATCCAATCGAACGCAAGAAAGTCACGCACAGTTCTGATTGGACAAGTCGTGCGAACCTAACTTTACTTGAACAGTTTAAGAGTATAGAGTAGACAAACTCTTTCTGTTTCCATAGATTAGGTCGCAGTACTTTAATGTAGCTGGGTTCGAGCGGACTAAGATGGAAAAGACTGCGCGCAAAGTCCAAAATAGAGAATTGAGAATCCAGAATAGAAAATACAGCTTTTTTCAAAGCTACTCAAAAGAGTTACTGGGACAAACAGTTTTTCTAAAAGCAACTCAAAGAGTTATGACAGAGGGTTTCTTGAAGCCTAACGCCAAAACAGCTTTTTTCAAAGCTATTCTCAAACTGAAGTCTAAAATGCTAATGAACTATAGTCTACCCACGCAATTTTCTTTTTCTTACTTAGTGCTCCCAGCCGACCCGGCCAATTAGCTCAGTTAGACACTGCTGTCGGTGCAGGAGGTTGGGGTGCGATTACTGGGCCGGTGAAATCGGACACAGTGTCTCCAGCGGCTCGTCACCTCCGCGACCTTTCTTTGGAGCCGTGTAGTCCAGGCGCTAAGCCGGGGAGATGGGCCTCACCACTCGTTACACGCTTCGACGTAATACCGCGAGTATAATGAAGATTTGATTTCTTTTTTTTTGCTTCTAGCCTGGTCGAAAGACAGATAATTTAAAAAATTAATTGAGCCCAAAAGTCAACAGAAGAGGGAGTATGCAAATTGAGCTTGCTCCTTCTTTAGTCAACAGCCACCCGGCGTGCAACTGTACCTGTCAAATGTGATCGCCTCCTGCCGTGACTCGAGCCCGTCACGTAAGATCCGTAACATGTGCGCGGTTGCGCTATTAAGTCATGTCGCTTATAATGAAGAACATACATAATTTCTTATGCTGTTGCCAGTGTTGCGACTACGAGCAATCTAACAACAACCAGCAGCGTAGGTTTTCAAAATATTGCCACCAGAATTTTCAATAAGCAATGTTACTTTCTATGCTGACTAAACACAAAAATTCCTTCTTGATCCAAATCGAAAGTTGAAGAGCAAAACGGCTCGTATCCCAAATCCAACTACGTCTCAGCAAGTGGCTCACAAGCAAGTTTAAGTTACAAATCACTTTTTCAGCTAGCAAAACTGAATTGAATTCTACTCCCACAAGCAATTTCAAACCTGACTTCACGATAATGAGCAGCAACAAACCGATCGATAATATTTCCCTCGCCAATTTTAACGCGAGCTCTTATGTCTTATCTTACTAAATTATTTTTCATTGGATTCGGTATAAGTCGTAAATTTGTCAACGCACTAAAACCACGAAAAGCATATTACTCAATAAATTGAGATTGGGCGCTAGTGGCCAAACGCGGAAGATCGTTTTATAAGTTCCTCACTTATACCGTTTTTTTTGAAATCTTCAACAGTGGCTACTCAGCGATAATAATAACATCTAGATTTTGTTTACTCATAACCAGTTAGCACTTCATACGTTGTATTTGTGCTGCTGACTACTTTTTTTAAATTTATACGACGACCTACTTGCTATTTCTTAAAAGCTGTCCAACTTGTTACCTTGACTGTCTTTCCACGTCATTAGGTCGAGCGAACTTGGTACAGGACTACAGGTAATTATTACTGCTCACTTACGTGTACAATTAGAAGGTTATAACGTAGTTTAGACTGTGACATGAAGTTAAGTGCAAAATAATTTCACCTTAACGCAGAGGTGGGAATGTGCGGCCCGCTTAAGTTTTGAATGTGGCCAGCGTCAGAACTTTGCTAAATGTACAACGCACCGCGCACCTGCAGAATAGAAAACATTAACCTTTCTTAAAAACTGCTTCACATTTAACTACATGCTATTGTTGTGGCATAAGAACCGCACAAACGCCTTCGATTTTGCGGTAAAAAAACATCTCACCCTGAATGTTAAATAAATTTGCGTCGAGTACTTAGCAAAATTCAAAAATTAAGAGTAAATGTGGTCCGCTGAAAATATTACTCAATCAATTTGGCCTGCTGTGCTTTGCCAGTTTCCCATCCCTGACTTAACATTAGAGGTGTCCATATTTGGGTCATGTTTAAAATATTGCCTTTAAACACCCTAATCCCGCTCTATCTATCGTATAAATGGCTTTACAAAAAAATTTTTTCAAATCGAAAAATGTTTAGATTAGAACCTCCGCAAGAGCGTTAAAAGTCGTTTTAAGTAGGGAAATCCCTTGCGTTAGAGTCAGACGAATGAATCTTTTAAGCATATTGGATGTTTAGGTTGCATATTAGGTGTTTAGGTTGCCAATGACCACTTTTGAGACCAAAATGTTCCACCTTGTCAAATTGTATGTGATGACATCACTGATGTCATTTATGACGTCATTATGCTTTTAATCATCCACCAAAACCGAGATTTGGCATTCTCTTTCGTCATTTTTGAAATTGCACTATGACTTTGGATGCGGCAAAATGGAACGAACTAAAATGGTCTTGATAATATTGTAATGTGATAAATCTTGTGGTGCAGCTGCTTGCTTTAGTGTGATGTGGTTTATTGAATGTACCTTTCTACTGGTATTGCATTTAGGAGATATCGAACGACAAATATGGTAATTTTTGATATCTTTGAATTGTTGTGGTTTATATTGCTTCTTCGTATGGAAAGATGTTACTCGTATCGTATTCTAGCTGATTGCCTCATAGTTGTAATTGCTAAATTAATATAATGTCATAAAAATTTCGGTATCAGTGGATGAAAGAACTGACTTCAGCTGAGATGAAAACTTGATTGAAAATTGATAAGCAACAGAGTTTGTAATTTCATATCAAAAAGGGAGTGCAAAGCCGTCACTAAGTGAGTGTAAAATATTATAGCTGAATTAAAAGATAGGCAGCGGTTAATATCGGTACAATTCATTGATAAGTGAAGCAAAGATATCGCTTGTTGAGAGACTTTGACAATAATGAATTTTGGCATTTTTACTATTGTAACAGGGCAAGTTTATTCTTATGTAAAACGATGGTTTCGGTAGCGAAAAAAGCAAATGTAGCCTAACTTAAAAATCAACATCAACTCGTTCTTTTACCCGGTGTTATCTTGTTGGACATTCCTAAGCTACAATAAGTGGATCAACACGTCCAACGCTCCGCCAAATTTTTCGGTATCTTGCACTTGCTAGAAATATCACATCATGATCATCCAGTGAAAGCAAACATGCTCGCGCTCTGGATAAAGCATTTTCATTTTGGATAATGGCAAGAATTAAAACTGTGGGAAAACAGCACGACGAAGGGAAGCTGCTTAATTACGATTTGGGAAAAATGGATGAAGCTAAAAAAGAGCCAAGCCCTTAGAAGTGATTCTTAAAACAAACGACAAGCGTTTATATTTGGATGATCTATGGGATATTGCCAGTTCCGATGCAATAAAATCATTTGATCAGATCGATTTCTAAGTAAAGAGAAAAAGAGAGAAGACATTGCTTTTTACGAGGATCAAAAAGGAAAGAGATTGGCTTTAATGATATGTAAGAAAGGACAAAGTGTTACATAATCAGTTTTTACAGCACCGAACTCGCATGCAACATTAGTAACGCAAGAATAAATCAAAAAGCTGAATATATTTTGCCATCATCGTCAACTTCTCCAATTACTCAACACGATAAGTTATTAAGTTCAGGTTCAGAAATTGGAGCTCCCATGGCTCAAGCAAACTGTAGCAATTAATTATTGCTGTCAGCTCCGAAAAGTTTGATGAACTCGCCTGAAGTTGCTGCAGTTTTTGATAGGCTACAAATTTCAGACAATACCGGCACTATATTGCTCACTGCATTTATTAAAACTTGCAATGGAAATGTTAACGATTTTACGCTGTCACGCTCCACCACCAGACGAGATCGAATCGCAAACAGACTAAAAATAGCACATGATGTTTTTGAAAAGTTTACCCAAAAACCTTCTGAACACATAGCTTACATTGGGACGGAAAACTAACGACTGACAAACTTGGATCAAAGTTTGAGTTTCTTGCCGTCATAGCATCTGGCGCTTCAGATTATACCAGTGGAAAGTTTCTTGGTATTATGAAATTAGGAAGTTCTACAGGTAAAGCTCCTGCTGACGCTTCCTACGATATATTAAACATGTGGCAGCTTCAAAATAATGTTCGAGTTCTTGTGTTTGATTCAGGGAGTCGAACCGTTTGATTTTTCCGGTTCAGGTTCGGTTTGGGTTCAACAGCGATTTCAAATTTCGTTTCAGTTCCGGTTAAGGTTCAAATAAATTGAAACGGTTCGGTTTGGGTTCGCTCCAGTAAAAAATATTTCAAAACCGGTTTATAAAGTTCCGGTTCAGCTTCACAGTAAAAAATGGTATGGTTCTAGTAACACAATTTAAAAAATGAAACGTACAACGCAATTTTTCTTTGCATTGACAGGCCAATATAATGCATAATTTTAAGTTGCAGTAAGGCCAGTAGGGATGTGCCGAGTCGAGTCCGAATATTAATTGATGCTCTACCGTGCATTAAAGCATTATCATTTTGACCTTTTTTTTACTCTGCACCCGATTTTGAGTCGAAAGAAGGACGTGATAACCTGTTTTTGCTCTTCACCTGATTTTGAGTTCATATCTTGACGTCGCAGAATAGATACTCGGCCGAGTAAATGTGAATACTCGTTACTTGACGAGTCCGAGTAATTTTCCTTGAGGCACATCCCTAAAAACCAATTAATGGTAAAAGACTTTTTCACCATGCATAGATTATTTACATAAGTGACTATTATTTTGAATTCAAACCAGCTTCAAAGTGACGCGTGTTACGTCACGGAGCGAACCGCTTTTTTCAATCGGTTCGGGTTCGGTTAAGGTTCTCAAGTACTCAAATTATTCAGTTCAGTTCCGGTTCGCTCTTTGCCAATTTGAAAAATACGGTTCGGTTTCGGTTAAGGTTCGACAAAAATAGCTTAAAACTGGTTTATAAAACTCGGGTTCGGTTCGACTCCCTGGTTTGATTCTACGTCAAGCAATAGTGAATGGAAGAATGGAGCTGCCAAGTTGCTGGAAGAAAAAATTGGACAAAAAGTTTTTTACAATGCATACCGCCATCACATCTAACGAATCAATACTAGGAGCAGGGTGGAAGACAATTTTTGGCAAAACAACGACTGGTCCAGAAAATCTTTTATTTAACAAAGTTAAAATACAATGGGCTACTATCTTTAAGAGCAAACCTTTCAAATCTTTAAGTTTTTCGGGTACATGGTTGAAATGCAGAGCTAATGAAGTTTGCGATGAAATTGAAGAGTTGTTCAAAACAGAGCAATATCTCAAAAATTAGTCTATCTCATAATCGTCCTGGGGCTACCACTTATTCAGCGCAGTTACGAAAATTTTTGTTTGGGAGAATTACGAAAAGCGTAATGACGTCATTAATGACGTTACTACTTTCGTCATCAAATACCATTAGAGTCGGTCAAATACAATTTGACTTAGACTACAAAAGTGAACACTTGCGACCTAAACTTCTAATATGCATAAAAGATCCACTCGTCTAAAGCATGTGAAAATTGTGAAAATTTTTTTTGTAAAGATGTGAAAATTTTTTTTGTAAAGTCATTTGTATGATAGATAGAACGGAATTAGGGTGTTTAAACGCAACATTTTAAACATGACCCAAATATAGACACTTCTACTTAACATATAATCGGTTTCAACACAAAAAACGCTTAATGAAAACGTCCTCCAGCTAAATTTTTATACCTTAATGCGGAATGTCCAAGTAATCCTGAACAAGAGCAGATCTAAGAAGCCCCAACGGGGCGATTTCCGCTCCTTGAAGCGTTTTTAACAGCTGCTCCAAGCGCTCTACGTGTAAAATTATGCTTTAAGGTGTGCGATGTTCACTCAAAGATCAGTAAACTCATGAAGTTACCCTTCCCCAGTCCCGAACAGAAATGCTAGATTTGTCCCCTCTTCTAAAAACATCTTGACGACAAGGTGGCTGAGATATTATCTAGCGATTGCAGAATTTGCAACTAATAAGAATACTGCAATCTTTACATAGAAACATTGCTAAGCCTATAGTTTTCATGCTCATAGCTAACAAACTTCAAAACGATGGATTTTAAGGTGACAGCCCTGCTCTTAACGTAACTAAAAACCAACCAATAAAGCCTCATTACCCAGGATAAAAGTTCGTTGACCAAAGTATTATCGAATATATTGAAATGCTATCTTCAACTGTCGGCTCTGTAGCAGCCTATTACGATCAAAATTTATTCTGCTTTCAGTGTGCTGTCTGTTAGCAATAAAACGTTAATGGCCCGAGGCAGAAAAAGAACATGCAATCACCAAGTGAAAACGACAAACTCAATGAAATTGCTACATGGAAATAGTAAACAGTCACAATTATAGCTTTTGTAGTCCTATAGGCGTCTCGATGCACTTTGTTTTTTTTTGATACTCTACTAACTTAATTATTAGTTGCCTTACTGGCGGCATTCTGCTGACAAAATGAAAATAAAATTATCAAAATACATACTTGTCAGCGACATGGCCAAGCAAGTAGCAATACCTCGCCTAGGTTGCAGATCCTACAAGACAGATTCCATTAATGAATGGAGTCCATTGCATTTTACATAATACCGGGTAGCTGCTAAGTCCAAGAGCGTAAGCTCATTTCGTCATCACCTCACATGTTTGATTTTCAGTTCAAATTATTTGGAAAACAAACTTTGAACTCCTAACATTTTCATCAGCTTTCAAAGAAAATGGAGAAAGCAATTTCTATTGCACGTTTATAGACCAGCACAAATGAAGCAGCACAATAGCTTATTTACATTTGCGACCTCGTTAGCAAGTTAAAAACAAAAAGGTACATGTTACAAAAAATTAACCATCACGATTCACGAAGACTGGATTTGGCACCTTACGAAAGAAAGCTTAAGGACCAACAGTTTTTTGCTTGATAATTACAACACTATTAACCAAAGAATTAATTATTTTTACCAATCAAATCAAGCAAATACTTAGCCTATCAGTAACTTCAAGCTAAAATTTTGCGGGAGATTTTTTCAGAGCAAATCCTTGCTGCTGTTTTTTTTTTCAATAGTTCCATTGTCTTGCCTCACAAAACCTCTTATCGCAAATCTGGCTTTTTACTTTTCAACTTTAAAATCGGTTAGAAATTTAGACTCAAATTATTATTCAAGTTAACCCTCACCAAAAGCCATTGCTTACAAGGTCATAGTCGATTAAAACGATCCCGTAAATGTATGTTTCGCAATTTTTTTATTGAGAAATTTAAACCATCAATTTTGCCCTAGGTGTCAAAACTTCTGTTTCGCGTAGAAAACGCCTTATCTAAAGCTATGCATGCGTAGCAAACATTTCTTATCTTCTTTCTCCATCGCTCAAGCGTACTCTATTGTCATAAAATTGCTCGCCGAAGCGCAGCTTAAACCTATTGTATTTCAATGATAGATCAGCAACTGTTACTCTCAGGTGAGTGAGCTTACAAGAATATTCAGATTTTAAAAACAAAATCATAACTTCCTTCAATAAAGGTAACTAATTTTAACAGTCTTTTTTTTTAAAGCCATCTGATTTCAGCTTAAGGTTTTATATTAGAGAATTATATGCATCATGGTCGAACCCGAAAAACCAGTTCCGGGGCCCACCCCACTGCACCAACCACTCGGCCAACTCTAAGTGCAATTATTTTAACTGAGTACCGGACAGGTTACCTTTCTCATATAGGTTACTACAGCGCCACCTAATGACATTTTTTTCTTCGCGGAATTAAGTTCGTGGAAAAAGCAAGCACTGCTAGGGGTTATGCAAATCAAGAAAGATTTAACTGTCGCAAGGTTGCACTGTAGTAATTTAAAAAATTTTTTCCTAAAAAGCTAAACCAGCCTAATTTACACAACTTTTTAAATCGCTTTCAAGTATCGTAGAATTAGTTTAGTTTCATGTATATCCTTCTATCACGAGAAAGCGATCGAAGCGCTGCACCAAGATCGCTTAGGAGTTGCCGGCCACCGGTCTACCACATCAAGATGGGGAAATCGGGAAATCCCGTTAAGTGCCTTTCCCAACGGCACAACAAGTCGGCTTGTTCTCCACACTGTCCCTTTAATGCAGAGCGTCAAGCAGAGAAGCTGAGACTAGAATATCAATTTTAAAGTCATTGGTTTGACCCGATTCGGTACCAAAGCAGAGTCTGCAGCTTCAGAGGCAAACAATTTTGCCACTCGGCCATCTGAGGTGTCATCAGGATTATCTAAACATGGAATATAAGCTTTTATATTATGATTTAATAACAGATTAAAATTACATAAAATTATAAAAACTCACTACAGACTGTTTCCTCCTAATGGGTTCTCCAGATGAGGTTCTGATGATTAATTGAAAGTTAAAAGCATAAAATCATACGCTCCGTTACGACTACGTCATAGAGCACTTTCTTCAACTGAAAACCCTCAAACTCTAAATATAAGCTTTTATGTTGGTTAAAAACATTACTGTTTTTAAGAATTGCAAAAAAGTTTACTTCAATCATATCACAATGACGAATATAGCATATGCAGCAATGCGGTTAAACGTTTAGCCATCTAACTTACTCTAACACAGAATTCACCCACCAAAAAATTCAGAAATTGAAATCTAAGCATTAATGGCGCATCCCAACCAAGGAATACACTGTGGGGTTTTACGATTTAGGGCGCGTTCACACATAGCGGTTTTCGCAACCAGGCGCGAAACTTTTTTTGTTATTGTGAACGCAATTTTGAAGATTTTTAAGCTTCTTTTAGTAATTTAAAAACGTAAACAAGGTTGGTTTTTAAATCGCTAAAACAAATTTTAAAATTTTGAAAAATGCGTTCACAAAAACAAAATTAAGTTTGGTGTCTGGTTGCGAAAACCGCTATGTGTGAACGCGCCCTTAGAGGTCTAAACGCTCCTCCTAAATTTTGTAAAATAATTAAGCATTCTCTTCACCTTCCCCTAAACCCCAACACCTTTCCCCACACTCCCATACCTCTCCTCTCACCAACCCCACACCTCAACACTCTTCCCCACACCCTCCACTTTCACCCCATGCACTCTTCCACACCTACCTCGTACCTCCCCCACACTTCTCCAAATCCCCCTCACATCAACACACTTTTCCACGCTCACCCCTGCACTGTCCCACAGCTCTACCCATACTTTCTACACCTCCCCCCACTTCTCCTTATCCCCACACCTCCCCCCACTTCTCCTCATCCCCACACCTCTTCCCACATCTTTCTTTATCTCCCCACACACCCCAGTACACTTTTCCACACTTCCCCCTACACCACCATACTCTCCCTTACCTCGATCCCCCCGCTCTTCCTCACACCTCTCTCCACATCTGCCCTCACCTCCGCCACACCCCAACACACTTCCCCACACTCACCCCATACACTCTCTCACACCTCCCTCCACACTTCTTTACACCACTCACGTCTCCCCTTACCTTCTCCCACTCTCCCATGTCTTTACCCACATCTCCCCTCATCTTCCCCGCACTCACCCCATACATTCTCCCGCACATTCCCCACATTTCTTTACATCCCCACATCTCCCCTTACTTTACCCCACACCCCCCATACCTCTCACCCCCCACACACACCCCATACACTCTACCACACCTTCCCCCACACTTCTTTACACTCTCACATCTCCCCTTACCTTCCCCCACACCCCCCATGCCTCTCCCCACATCTCTCACTTTTCCCACACGCCAACACACTTTCCCACACCCTCCACACTCACCCCATGCACTCTCCAACACCTCCCCCACGCTTCTTTACACCCCCTACATCTCTCCTTACCTTTCCCCACACCCCCTACACCTCCCCTCACACTTCCCACACCCTAACACACTTCCCTACTCCTGCCCTCACACTTCCCCTTAAAAATTGTCTTTTGCTTACAGCAGGAACTCTGCATCAACAAATCTGCTTCAATTCTGAGTCACCCCAGTCACGCGTAACAGAGGAGTCACTCCAGTCAAGCTTGACGGAGGATTGCATGCTCTTCTTGCAAATACCCCCAGCCAGTCAGATCACTGAAAAGCAAAGTGAAAATTTTCTATGCAACCATAGCGGTAGTAGTAGCATGGTCCGTATAAACGAAATTACGAACCATGGTAGTAGTTTATTTTATTTAACGACCAGAATAACATTAAACAAAAACAATGGCCGAAAAACAGGTTACAGCGACAAAATGATATACGTTGAAACGTGAAGGAATTAAAAATAAACACAACTTTAAACCATCCCGAAATATGCGGCCGGGTCCGGCCCGTGAAGAGGTTTTGACCGGCTCGCAGACTGTATCCATCATTAGGCCCGGGACCGTAGCCAGCCTTCACATTTTGGGGGGGGTGAATATATTTTTGGGGAGATAAAAAATCAACTTAACTTTTTCTGATTTTTTATTTTATTGCTTCCCAAGCCTGAACAGATCAATTTCGGTCAAGGAGAACGTCATGCAGGATAAGAAAGAACTTGCACGCGGAAACGAAAACCGCAAGTAATAAATTTGCGCCGATGCACTGGTATTAAAACTTACAATAACCCTAAGCGGAAATAAAATGTGTTAATTAGATAAGAGCGGAAAACAACAACAAAAAGAAATAATGTGTCTTACAGCAAAGCTAAATAGCGTAGTATGCAATTGCGGTTGATTAGCCCAGTGTGGTCCAAGACTAATTAAGGGCCGCATTAAGGTTTGAAAAAGCTTCGCGGGCCGCAAAGAAAAAATCTAGAATTTAATCATAGGCGGAAAGATTGTTATTCTGCCATTGACACTATGCTTTACTAAATGTCTTACGTTTCATGCTTGTTTTGTAGCGTTTTGTAATGTCGCTGGACATTGAACTCTTTGGGAACAGATATTACTTGAAAACACACCAGACATTATGGTTTACCATTATTGTTGACGAAGAAATATCTGTCCTCCCAGTTAATATTGAACTCTCTGTTTTCCTCAGACACTTTTCTTTTGGCACTCATTTTATGCTAAAAGACTAAAAGCTAGCACTACTCACTAAATTTCGTAACTTTTACGCTGCACATCTCACTGAACATCGTTTTTTGAAAAGGCCCACATAACAGAACGGGAGATGTTACATAACAAGCATTAGTATGTAATAAATACCTTATTGTAACTTCAGATGCTTTTCTAGTTCAAAATGATGCGTTCAAGCGTAATATGAACATTCTTGTCATTATTTTAAGCTTGCAAATTCCTCGCCTCTTAAAAAAATCTCGTTGTTAATGCGAACGAGAAAATTTCTAAGCCTTCTTAGATACAAAACGGGAAACGAAGGTTAAAGTGTTCGAGGGCCGCAGCAAAGTTGCCTGCGGGCCAGGGTTTGGACCACTCTGAATTAGCCTATAACCAGTGGTTATGTTTTCGTACTGCAAATTTCATCTACTGCATTTATGCACAGTTGCACAACACTCGGTGTGTTTAACGGTTTAATGGTTAAATAATACAGCTGTCTGTTTAACGGTGAAAATTGAAACCCATTCTGCTTGTAGCATAAAGACGCGAATCAGAAATTAGTCCTGAGATTTAAACTTAACATCGATTGCAACGGCTACCGGTTTCTTAAAAAAATTATTGGGTTTAGGCCTATATACCGCCATCATTACGACATAAATATTTTAGGGGGGGGGCTAAAATAAATTCTGGGGGGGAGCTTAGGCCCCAATAGCCCCCCGTGGCTACGGCCCCGACTAGGCTTACCCTGTAATGTGACCCGAGGCCTCATTTCTGACTGTTGCCGATCGACATGCTCTCATCAAACTGTCGGTGCGAACTTGTGCAACAAACAGTCGCCTTGGGAAACAACCAATTACCTTAGTGCGCTTGTGAAACTACAACAACTGCTTTGGTCACCAGCCAGAGATCAAGCAACTTGTTGACAACAATCAGGTTACTGTGATCGACCACAAATGTCTCATTTCTTTTTTCGCCGCACAATTACAACTTAGGTTTTTATAGTAGTGAAGTGTATGCATCATGGAAGATGTCCCATCTGAGAATCGAACCTGCGAAACCAGTTCCGGTGCCCAAAGCTCTATAACCACTCGGCCAACTCAAACGTCTCATTGATTTCAGTAGTTACTGAAAACAGCGGCGTAGCCATGTGGGGGGGCAGTTGCATCCCCCCCATTGAGCCTCAAGTGACGTCATACTTACGTCTCTTTCTGACTTTTTTTTTGAAGCGTTAGTTATTTTTACTACTAGGCCTAAGTCGGTTATTTTGTGTTAATTAGGCTGACCAGATTAAATTATGACAAAAACGGGACATTTTAAAAGAGAAAACGGGAAATTTTAAGAGAAAAAAAAACAAACGTAAAAGTGAAGGAACCGTGATCAACCATCTCTTGCCGTACGAAACGTCGAAAGCGGAAAGAGTTGAGTCAAGAGTGCACGTATGATTACAAGTTGCAACATCGTCCCATCCCATCACCAAGCAATGCTATCGATTAAGAGTGGAAGAATATATTCAGTGGCGTAGCGAAAAATTTTAAAAGGGGGGTCATAATTTTCACATCTTTTTCAAGCGTATTATTTTCGGCAGAACAACTTTGAAGCTGATTGAGAAGTAAGAAAGCTTTAAGGGGTCCGGGGGCACGCTACCCCGGAAAATTTTTGAAAATTTACACGCTTGTAATGGCTACTTTAGTGCTTTTTGAACAATTTTCTGGAAAATTTTGTTTAAATTTTTCGAGCCTGATTCTGAATTCGTGCTTCGCCAAATATGATGCATTTGGTTCGCACATTTTTGATTATGCGTGCATAAAGCGTAAGGCTTGTTGCTATTGAAGAGGTTCGAAATTATGGAAAAACTGTACACATCAAAAACATTATTGAAAATGGCTGGTGGGAGGATACATACCCTTCATCCTAGCCCCTGGCCACAAGCTACAGAAACCATCTAGCGTATTTCAGTCACTTGGCAAAATTAGTTTCGTTTTTTTTTACTAAAAGGCAAAGTCAAAAGGGGAGCATGGCACAATGCCCCTTAAACACGCTCCTGGATATATTTAAAAATTGGTCTGAAATATGAAAAAGGCGCTGCAGTGTTAACTCTATAATTGGTTAATCATTATACCGGTATAAGTTAATCAGAAAAATCGTGGCGCTGCTATGTCAACACAATTTTTAGCAGCAAAGTGCGACATATCAACAACAATACAGTAACAAGGAGGGACCTTTTGCCAAGTTTGTCTCGTATTTTTAATGACCCCAAAGTGCTTCATTTTAAAAGTTTCTAGAGCTAATCAAGTCCTATAATTGTATTTTTCCGATGGAGCGATCTTTCGCATCAAATTCACATTTTTTAGGACACAGACAAAGCAAATCCGTAAAAAAGGGCTGCCAACGAAAATCCGACAATCCTTTCCATGGTGTTAAAAAGCTGCAATAACTTTTGAACAAAAGCGTTTTAGATTTAAATCCAACGCCATCAAATAGCATGAATTTGTTGCTATTTTTTAAGCCAGCGTGAAAAGTCAGGGTTTATTGTCGCTTTAACAAAGTGTTCTATTCTTTAATTCGCACATATTCTCACGCTAAGAGCAAAAATAATAAAAAACGGGACATCTAAGAAAAAGTCGGGACGTTCAAAATCAGGTGAAAATACGGGACTGTCTCGTTCAAAACGGGACGTCTGGTCACCCTAGTGTTAATTGGACGCGAAGCCAGAGGCGGATCCCAAGAACTCAGTTTAGGGGGTGATAAACGGCGCAGAAATATTGTACATCCAGAACAGAAGTATGAAACTGCACAGGGTTCACTTTTAACTGTTACCCGCTTGTGATATTTTAATACTCGGGTGTCGTGTTTATAGAAATTAAAATTTAGTGGCGTAACCACGGTACGGAAAAGTTAAAACTCTTTTTAACCCTTTCACTACCAGCGGGACAATATGTCCCAAAAATCTGTTTGAAACTACCATTGGAATAAATGCACGTATAAATTCAACAGCGTTGTATCCCAGTGGTATAGCTACGCACTGTGCTTCTTGTCACGCGATAAAACGTCACGTGATTGCGCTATTCTCTGAGTTTTGGCGCGTTTAGTCCAGCCAACTCCGTAGTCACTTTGCAATTTTACATCTGGTGAGATGCAGTTAGGAGTTGGCAGAGAAATTTTTTCTTGTAAAGCATTCAGAGGAAGTATATTTCAATTGTAATTGACTATCAATGCTTGCAGCCGTATGGTTTTCACATATTATTTACATTAGAAATAATTGGAACATAATGCTCCATTGGTATTTTATGATGGGACACTAATTCCCATTGGTATTTTGTGAAGTGCAAAATCAGTAAAAATTTTTTACACTTTTTTGATGGCTAAAAAACTAGACGACAGTATGAGTAGGATTTTGGTATGTGAGAGTAGCAGTGATGATGATGCTTTCTCAAAATCATCGTATTCGTTATTTTTTGAATGTCAAATTGTGTGTTGAATGCCATTGGGACATATGATCCCAACGATAAATACCATTGGGATTATATGTCCCAAAATATTTTGGGCTCCAATTGTTGACTAAACCTTCATGAAAAACAAAAATCACTTTTTTTGTGTTTATTTGACTATTCTGCAAAGGACTTGGGGGAAATACAACAATTTCTTGAAAAAAAAAAAACTTTTGGTAGTGAAAGGGTTAAGACTGAAATGGCTTCATATGTACTTCTTTTTCTGATATTTATTTCGAAGTGCTACATACTTTGCCATTGATAATAATCTGGTTCAGTAATTGTCATAATAACACGAATTAAAAACTAAAAAAGCAATGTCCTTCCTGGCCTACTGGCGGGAAGTCATGACGACTTCCTCTTGTTGCGTCGGAGACTAATAACAGCTCTTCATCGCCTGCGGTGCAAAGCACTCCAGTCAAACGTACCGTAGAGCGGGACAGCGCTGTTTCTGGCTATTAGCCCTCATCAGCCGTCCTCAGTTAAGATACATTTATCTTCCACAACGAATAATCTTGTCAGAATCACTCATCCCTTCGGATATATATATCTTAAAGAATTTAATTTTTGTGGTGCGTATCCACTCGTGTGGTTACGTCACCGCGCTGGTCAAATTCTTTACGTGACCAGGGCTGGTCAAATCTTCTACCCTGGCCACGTAAAGAATTTGACCAGCGCGGTGACGTAACCACACGAGTGGATATGTACCACAAAAGTTAAATTCTTTAAGATACATTTATCCGAAGGGATGAGTGATCCTGGCAAAATCATTCGTTCTGGAAGATAAATGAGTCTTACCTGAGGGCGGCTGATGAGGGCTAATAGCCCGAAACAGCGCTGTCCCGCTCCACAATACGAATTACGTAGCGCTGTTTCCTGAATCTTTTTCTTTGCCGTTATGCTTATGAGCAATGACGCAATTTTATCAGCAGGCAGTGCCGCTCTTGTACACGCAACTGCCTCTGCCCCTCAGACCTTCCGCAGAAAAAAGGCTTAAACGATTTCAAGCAAAAATGGTTTACGTAACTCAAAAAAGAACTAAATCGCTATTTGAATATCGTTTTACCAGTTCATTAGAAAGTATTCCTTTGACTTCCTAACATAAATTGTTCCTTAACTGCCTTCAGTATTTTCAGTTTTAAGCACCTCTCTTAAATTTGAGGCCATCTTTTGTTATTACAGTATATAACGCATGGTCAAATGTGACGTCATTCTCAACCATAGACGCACGCACGGGGGGCCACCGCTACCGGTTCAGTAAAACCTAACTTTCAGTCTACAATTTCTCAAACTAATAATGGTTGCAGGGGCGTGCCCAAAAATTTGAAAAAAAGGGGGCCGCAATTTTCTGTTTCCGTTTCCACTTAAAATATCGGTGAAGACCAAAAAAAAAAGGTCTTCACGTCTTTCGACGTCCAATTTACCCCCCAAAATCAAGTGAAGACAAAGAAAAAACCAAAAACCGCCCCTGGGTTGCGACCTCCTTTCACTTATTTTTGCCAAGCATCTGCTTTTAGACATCAACTGCGAAAATATTTTTGCATTCACTGCATGCCCTTTTTCGATAAAAAGGTGTGATAAAATCAGTGTTTGTTTATGTCAAAACCGCAAAAATTTGTTGGTGGCTGGGGGCTACGCCCCCACACCTCCTTAGCCTCCGGCGGCTGGGGGCTTCGCTCCCACAACCCCGGTTGTGCCCCCCCCCCCCCCATTTGTTAAATCCTGAGTGCACCACGGTTCTCAAACCCTCCCATTGCAAAATCCTGGCTACGCTAGTGATTGAAAGTACAGTTAGTAGGCTACATAATGATAAATTCATTACGTATTTTTTGGTTTATATTCTTTGCGAAGTTAAGATTTTTTATTTTATTTCCTGCCATAGTGAACGTGATTAAGATTTTGAATACTATTCACCTAATAATCCGACCCGCCAAGAACTTCATTTTTCTACGTCTGGCCCGCTGACAGTAGCGTACGCACGGGGGGGTGCTGGGGTCAACCTCCCCATTGACGACGATTGCAAAAGAAATGAAACCTCACTTTTTGGAACGATACGCTTTTTTCTATACAGAGATTGCCGAAATTGCTCTCCAACTTGCTTTATGTAACCTATCTTGACGTTGACGATTGCAGAAAAAGTGGAACCTTTCTTTTTTCGAAACGAACCGTCTTTTCTTCGCACGGAGCTTGCCGAAATTGCGGTCATGTTTTTTTATGTTCGGTCCAACTTTCTAATTTGATTTCGAGAAACTTTTATTACGATGCGATGCAACGTAACCGGTAGTCCAACTCTTGTGATGTGTTTTGCTTGAACTGCAGTTTTGTCACTGATGCAGCTGTGAAGCAATTGGTAAGTAGGAGTTTCCTCAAATGCGGTGTATCTGCAGTAATTATGGCCGCACACAATTTTTTTTTTTTAAATCAAATCTTCATTGTGCTCGTTTCATTAAAGTCGCTGTAGTACCGAAGCGTGGTAGCGAGTGGCGGGGTGCGACCCCGCGGGTTAAGCGCCTGGGCAACGCAGCCGGCGAACCGTTGGCTACACTGTGTCTGATTTGACCGGCTTGGGAGTTGGATCTCAGACCTTCCGCATCGATAGCGACATCTTAAACACTGCGCTATAACCGGCCGGTTTGTTGAAAAATTATTAAAATGTAAAAATCTAAACTGACACTGCCCTAAGTGTTAAAAATAAAAATACTGCCCTGGAAAACCAGACCAACGAAAGATTTAAGGAGGCCCAGGGGCGGAACGAGGGGTACAAAATTGTTTTTACGCACCGTAACTGCCTCAGGAGCAGTAAGGCTCCGTTTCCCAGACACCCCGATTATGTGTTTGAAAGGATCTGATGATATTGATGCTGTGATTTGGGTGAAAAATGCTTGGCTATGGCTTAAAAATGAGGTCAACTAAATTTTTTTCAGTAAATTTTTAACCACGGCTTGACAGCTTGAGTTTTTGTGAAATCTTTTCTCTCCTTAAAGGAAGTGCAAAGAATGAAGCGAAAGTATGAATGAAACATCTGGATTGTTTCCTTCGTTATGGCATTATATAGCTTAATCATGGTAGCTGCAATTGCGCAGTAATTTAGACTAGAAACATTACAATCCGATGCATTTTAGTATCTCTGAACTATTGTAAGCTAATTGTAGTATCTTTACGTCATCATGATGTGACGTCACTGAACCCCCCCATTGAAAAATCCAGCGTAGGCCACTGCCCGCTGACAAGAGAAGTTGCCCACTCCTAGGCTACTACCTAGTATGATAAGATAGGCCTACTGACTTGAAATAACTTAATTCCGCTTTGAACTCGGGAAACCTCTAGCTTCGAGTGTGACTTTTAAGACTAGAAACTTCTAAGCTGCTAGTTTTTAAGTGAATACTTCAGCAGTGCCGAACTACCCTAACTATTTATTGTCCATAAAGCAAATCTAATTTTCTCTTAATTCCCAATAACCCAGATTTAAATGCGCTAGAAACTGCCTAACTGTAAGGCTGTTTGAGCTTAGGATTCAACAACCTGATCTTCATGTGCTTGCTTTGTCTATCAAAAATAGGCTAGAAACATTACGGTGACTTGTATTTTTTAAAGCAATTATCAACACGAAAAATAGAGAATTAGCAAGAAATTGGCCCTAGGTGCAGCATGCTTGGGAAAAAGGTTCGCGACTCCACACTATTTCAATGTACAAGCTGATCAGGATTACGTAGGCCTACAGTTTCCTCATTAATTTTTGGAAAGTGCACATTTTCAAAACAACAGTTAAAATACGCATTTGACTATTTTATGCAGAAACTAGTAGGCCTACTAATATTGGCGGTCTTAATGACAATTTTTGTTATAGATTTCTGCTCTTTTGCACAACTTAAAAAGTAAAAGCGTTGTTTGTTTTCTAAGCGGCAACATCAATTGGTACTGTCCGAAATTCCGAATCAAGTACGTCACTGCTAGGGTTTAAAAACCGGGATTTAGTGAATTTTTTTAGCTTCCCGTTTCCAGGGTTTTCTGACAAAAATTCCCGGTATTTTTAGTAGTCACACAAATCACATTGCAAAAGATTTTTGTTCGGTCTTCTCAAGCGTTAGGTTGGTTTTGCGCAAAACTTGTGAATATCATATTATTGGGCACTGTGACGACACAACACCATTTGTATTAAAAGCCGACAAGTTAGCCTCTTTGAACGACTACAGGCTCACATTGAGCATTCCACGGATTTTACGGACAACCAGTCGGACACACAAAGCGATGATAGAAATCAACTTCAAGAAGTCATCAAGCAAGAAATGAATTTGTTTGAAGCTACCAGAAAACGGCCGACTAAATTAGAGCTTCTTTTCAATGCTTTACTTCGCATTCCACCAACGTCGGTTGAAGCAGAACATGCTTTTTCTGCCGCAAGATTGTTTGTGACTAAACTGCGTTCCCGTCTGAGTGACAAATCCCTTAATGCCTTGACTTTCCTTCGCAGTTATTACATGAAAAATAAATGATTTCTTGCATTTTTGCTTTACTGATTGTACTTACAGAAGTAGTTGAAAACATACAAAAATATCGAAATCACAATATACGTAATGATCCCGGTTTTGCGTTAAATTTTTCCCGTTTTCCCGGTACAAAAGGCCCGGGAAATTGGAAACCCTAGTTACTGCAGTACCAATAGTGTTGCCAAATGTCTGGAACTATTAGCTTTTATTGCAAAAAAATCTGGCGCAAACAAACCCTGTTGGTTACGTTGGAAAAGTTGTAGGTGCAGCCTAAATGAGGTTAAGGATAAACTCTTCAATATGAAATAGAAGAAATGGAGTGAATAATTTTAAAAATCGCATTTAATTTAAAAAATTAGCTTTTTTTGGCTATTTGTTTCGGAGGTGCTGCAGCTCCGCAGCTCCTATACACGAGCCGCCGCTGTTGGAACAGCATTTTAACCTTGAGATTGTTGCAGTAAGTCAAAAAAATTTCCCGAGCACACTGAGCAGCATTGATGTGACCTTCTTTACTAATTTGAGAAGGAATGGTTGTAAATTCAACAAAACATAGCTAGCAGCGAGAAAAAATATCACCCAGACAATACAACAGGCACATCACTAAGCGGTGGGTTCAATTATCATTTGAGATGCACCGGTATTTGTACTCACGGCAAGAGCAGTAAATTTTAACCAAGAAGTCTCCTGTCCTAAATTTACATCTAAATTGTGGCTAAAAGTCGCTTTACTTTCCGGCAAACGAAAATTCGCTCAATAACACTGAAAAAATTCCAAGGGTAACAATACAATACGAACTGATTCAATTAAATTCTTCACAAAAAGCGTGAAGCAGCAAAGCAGAAACGGAAAACTAACCAACAAATCTACGAAAATGAAACTATGATTCCACTACCAGCACGCCAAATGGTATAAATACATACAGTAGCTCCGTGTTTGGGCTTAGTTACAGTTGCTACGAGCATGTGAGTTGAATATAAAGCGCAAAACTGTTGGCAAAGCGCCAGTAGACAAACTTACTAACACTTAAAGCTGAGTTGAGAAAAATGTTGTTTTTGAAATAGTGAAAATACAACGACCTAGTGAAAACAGTTATCAAAAAAGAAGCGGCAATTTTCTTGTACTAGTTGCTGAATACGCAATGCTACCATAAAAACTTGGTGTGTTTGCCGATACGTGTCATGCGACTACCATTGCAAACTACACTGGCCTGCGGCTACCTGCAATTAAGGCAATATAAAATTTTAGTAGGCTGCGTCAAGCATACTGATTGTTCAATGATGTCGTAACAACCAACGTGCCTTGTCTTAATCCCGTCGACAAGGTTATCTCAAACATTTTTTGATACCGGGCGATGAAGTGATAAAAATTTTACAGCTATAATTCCTTGATATCGCGTGTTTTTTGTCACGTTGTCGCACCCAAGTTCAACGTCAAAATGAAATAAACAAAAAAATAAAGTAGCCTAGTCGCGTATCGGTAAATACGCCTTTAGCCACTGATGTCGAAAAATGCGGAAGCACAAGTCTTTAGCCAAACTGATAACGTTATTTTCTATATTTCAGTTCTATGTTTCTTTATTTTTCTATACTACAGCCGAAATGTATTTTCTATTTTCAGTTGCAAGTTGTAAATGTGGTGACCTGATTAGATACGTAACCTTCAAAAAGCATTCAAGAGCTTTTCTACTTACGAAGCAAGCAGATTTTCACAATTCAAACAAAACAAATTCGCTAAAAACAATTTTGCTTTGCGCCGGTATAAAAAAAAATTCACTATTACAGTACCAGCACTTTTATGTAAATAGATAACACACAAATGCACAATGCATACAAATTCAAAATGATGCGAGCAAGGAAGGTCAAAATCAAAATAGACGACGCTTTAAAATATATAAAACAGTCGAAAAAAACAGAGCCAGAGCTAAAAAAATAAGGATTTTATCCGTAAATTCTCTTCTATTATATTTAGTCAGTAAGCGATGGCCAGTGTGAATAAGACCGGATTGGTCTTTTAATTCCTCGTTCGTGTCCTTTACAACTTTGGACGATGTAACTGAAATAAAAGCAAAATTAACTTTCTTTTCCAAAATTTATGACAAACAAATAGGATTGAATCAATCGTCAATTTTATATACGAATTTTCGATTTATGGGAAAAAACATTCAAAGAAGGGCAAAAACTGTCAAAATTAACCACAAAAACAACAAAACGCCCAAAAATTGGTGCTGAATTACTGATAGTTCACTACTTGCATCGATAAAAATTTTTGTTATACTCGCGTTACTACGCTGAACCGCTTAACGAGTGGCGGGGCCCATCTCCGCAGGGTAGGGCCTGGGCAACACAACTCTGAAGAAACATTGCAGCTGTATTCGAACCCAGACCTCGACCAAGAATTCGATCCCAGACCTCCCACACCGATAGTAATGTTTTAACAACCGAGCTAACCGGCCGGATGCACCGATAAGCACTCTGTTACTTCATACAACAAATTTCAAAGTTCTACTAATGCTCAGCACTGTCTTTTTGAAAAATTTACAATAATGCGAATACAAATTGTTCTTTAAAACACCATAAACCAACATACCTAAACTTTGCAAGGACTGGGCACTTTGTTCAACTGTGTTGTCCATCATTCTAGTAACACTAAGGAGGTTTTCAGTTATATCACTGGCTGTTTTCACTATCTGTTCACGATTCATGTTTGCTCTTCGGCGTCGAATCATCTCCGTACGAGCTTCTAGTGTCAAAATATATAATCATCTTGACGTATTCGAGTACCGTAGTATCTATAACAACTTCACCATCTCTGAAGCTACATTAAAATGCTTGAGTATTCTAGGAATCGATGGTAACATAAGATAAGTGTTTGCTTTCAAGTTTCAACCCAAGTAGCTATATTTACATGAAGCAGTTAAAGTAATACCGGTACACAAAAACACATAACAATTGGCTCCGCCTAACTGGCTCACAAATAACAGGATCATTTTTTCAAGTCCCAAATTACATAAGCATTTTCAACGTAAAAGTACGCCACTTTTTTGAATCACTGGATTAACCTTTGTTTCACTGGATCACTTTTGCATGAAAACTCAACAGTAAAATTCCACATTTTGCACGGCTCATGTTTTCACGTTTCACATGACACGCGTTCAAACGCTAATCATATGCTCAAAACACGGCACACGCTATTCAGTAAATTTTACCACTGAACTAAACATCAAGCCGAAACGCTGTGCTTCAAGATCTGTGAAAGAAATTCAAGAACTGCTGCAAGCTTATGACAAATTAGTCAAAAACAAGCTTTTGATTAATAAATACGGCTGCGTTGTTGATTCTCATTTCATTATTTGTTTTAAGTTGGGTTTCTTTGTTGACTAAAAAACTTGACCATGTTTTTTAAATACAGCTCCGTATCTTTTCCGCTAACTGGATCAAAATCCTTCAGTCCAAAGTGATCCAGTTAAGCAGAGCCAACTGTATCAGTACCGGTAAACCCTAAATGCACTAAAATCAATGAAACAGTAAATTAAGTACGGGTACTTTGTACATGTGATGATCACGCATAAAGAAAATCAACACATAGAGAATAACTTGAATCATTTAAGCACTTTCTGAATTAGATGCATTAGCAAACACACGTGTAGTTCATTAAAACAAGCTTTAAGATTTAACTTTCATACCTCTAGATCCAAGTAAATCATCTTTTTCTTTATTGTCAATAGATAATTTGCATGATAAATTTGCTTTTCGAAGAGTTGCTTGTGTGCTAGAAATTTACAGCATCAATTAAAAACTTTTTTCAATATATACATATACTGTATATAACTTTTTTAAAGCTTATCGATATTGCTTTTGAACTCTGAACTGCATATTCACTCTTAGATGCAGATGACCCACAATGGTGGGTTATTTGGCTGTATTGGCAACCTCACATATTCATACTGCATAATGGTATTGTGCTGACTGAAGAATAGCAACTAAGACATACAACTTTAACCCACACTAAAGTACAAATATAACTAAGAAGTAATACAACAACACAATAAATCTTCAATTTTGCTTAACAGATTTATCTTCTACACAAATGTAGTCCTGGTATGTCATATACAATCAAAATGTACGTAATTGTTATTGACAACACAACAACCAATACTATGTATAGGTAAGTAAATTATAAATCAACAAGAAATTATTTTTAACACTTACAATTGCAATTGTCTAGTTTGGTTCTCAACAAATTGTTTTAAGTCAATACGAACTCGTTCGTGATCAACTTCGTTAGCAATATCATCTAGCTCATTAATTTTTTCTCGAAGCAAACTAATTTGGTTGCGAGCAGATTTGTTCAATTCATTAAGAGCTGATAAAGGCCCTTTGCAATTCCAAATATCCTGCAAATAAATAATATTTGCACAACATGCTCAATTGTTTGTTTATTATACAATACCAGCATTCTTTGCTGACACATGTACCCATACATAGAGTAGACTTCCTTGCATGCAAATTAGGGATGTCCATTACCGAATCTCGAATCAAGTCGAATTCGAATCCAAAATGATTCGAAATCATTTTTTGATACTGCCGATTCGAAATGAAAAAAACATATCAATGCGATGCAGTTGCATCACTTATCTTGGAAAATTAATAGTATAAACACAGTCATGCATTTGCACTGTAACAGCAAGAGCGCAATGGAGCACATGTGTGTTTAAACAGGGACCAGGGTGCGCTGATATCGTAGATAGCGGTGATGCACACACGCAAGTAAACTGCACACACCTACTGTGCAAGCTTAGGCGACAAACATACGCAATTGCCAATGACTGATGGCTGTTTGTGATGATCGTGCGTATTAAAGGCACGTTTACCGACACGCGGCAACGCGACTGAAATTATAATGTAAGTAAATGTAGAAGGATTTCGCAGGTTTTTGCGTGATCGGTGTACAGTAAAATAAAGGAAGTGGCTAAAGTTACGTGACCGTAACATTTGCCTCTTTAGTTTATTTTATAACTTCGTCACGCTCTCGTACAATCAGGGAAGCGTGAAGGGATAATAAAATAAACCAAAGAGACAAATGTTACGGTCACGTAACCTTAGCCTCTGCCTAAAATAAAACTAACAAGGTGCGAAAAATTTTTGTCATGTATCGATAAATGCGCCTTAAGGCGTGTTTACCGATACCCGGCTAGCGGCAACGCCACTACCTAGTTTTTCGTTATTTCATTTTGACGTTGAAATTTGGTACGGCAACGCAATAAAAACAACGTGATATCAAGGAATTGTACTTGTACGATTTTTACCGCTTCATTGCCCGGTATCAAAAAAGATTTGAAGTATCAAAAATAATTTGAAATAACCTTGACAACGGCAGTGAAACAATGCACAATGCACGTTTGATTGTTATGACATCATTGAACAATCAGCCTGCTTGACGCAGGCTAGCAAATTTTGCATTGCGTTAATCGCAGGCCAGTATGATTTGTAAAAGTAATCGCATTGCCGCATATTCGTATACACACCTTTGTACCTGCTTCCTCAGCTCCGTCAGAGAGAGCTTTTTCAAGCGCCGGCTTTACCATAACAAAATTACGAAACAGACTGGCAGGCGAACATGTGGGGGCCATAAACTTTCTTCATATGAATGAAGATGTGTTGCAAATAGGCTTATCTGTTAGTGTATTTTGTGCATTTTTTAAGTACAGTTGTTGATGATTTTGCAGCATTGTATTGCGCTCATTTTGTTAGTCACCCAAATTTTGGATTCAAAATGAAGATTTGAAATTCTGGATTCAACATTTGTGATTCGGATTGATTCAGAATCAGCTAAGGCTATGGCCATCCCTAATGCAAATACCAATCACAATTGAATTTTGCAAAAAAAAAGTATATACCAGTTTAACACTTACCGGTATAAAGCTAGCTGCCTAGAACAGCAAAACTAGAATTTTTTTGCAAACACATCCTTAACTTTGTACTAGCATATTCGCTTTTAACAAGCCTTAAAAAATTTTTCTCCGGAAAGTGTAAAATTGGCCATCAGTATCATATGTAGGCTACGGTTCAAATTGTGATGTCATAGTCTAGCAGAGCAATGTCAACTAGTCTACTGTCTAGCATTACCAGATTAGACTGCCCGAAATTTTTTTTGCAAACTGGTAAACCTAGATTTAACATCAAGAAATTGACAAAACCAAACATAACCTGATACGAGAACTCAGACTAACCATATCATAACTCACTTGTATGGTAGCTTTTACAGAACAATTCAGTTTGATAATATCTTCTTTGCATAGTTCGGGAGTTAATCCTGACGTTGGTTTTACTGCAGTGGCCCTGCTTGCCCAACTCATGGTCAGAATTCCAGAAATAAAACTAGTTAAACTTAAACTACAGAAATAGGCCTACAATAATTTACAGCAGCAGTTTAGACTAAGTCGAACTATATTTATTTTGGCCTGCACTTCTTTGCTTTGATCTAACCTAAAATTGCTCAAGGGTTGACTAGCTAGACTAGGGAAACGTACCGGTATTTAGTACGGCAGAGGGGTGGGGTAGTAGTGGTGTCTTTTATTTAGGCATGTCAACACGGTGAAAAATAGGATCAGAAGTAGGATACCGGAAACCATCAACAACATTACAAGAAAAGCAGTAGCTCTAAAAATCCAGTAGCACTAAAAACCGCATGGGACCACCGTATGGACCGTGTCAACCGTATGGGCACCATATAGAACCGTACGGTGCCCATGCGGTCCTACACTGCCCGATACAGTCCCGTACGGTTCCATACGGTTTTTAGTTACCCTAAAAACCGTTTGGGACCGTATTGATCGTGTAGACCGTCTGGGACCGCATAGAAGCGTACGGTGCCCATACGGTCCCATACGTTTTTTTGTTCTACCCCAAGAAAAGCGGTAGCGCTAAAAACCGGATGGGACCGGCAGGGCCGGCGCCAAGAGAAGACCAGGGGAGCTTGCCCCCCCCAATTGACATGCTTGGCCTACCCCCAGTTAACATTTAAGCTTACTCCTTTGAATGCAGAGGCTTTTGTGCTTAATTTCAAACTTTGGCCCCCCCCTGATAAAGGCTTGGCCCCCTTAAGTTGACTGCTCTGGCGCCGGCTCTTGGGACCGGTGTCCATACGGTCCCATTCGGTTTTTAGTTCTACCGTACCACAAGAAAGTGAAGAAGCATCAAACCTATCATCCTTATGGCATGCAGCAGGACGCAGGTAGCCTAGGAAAGACATAGGTTTGTAAAATTTATGGGAGAGGAGGAGTTAAAAAGCAAGTTGAAATTACCAAAATCCGATCCAATTAAATCCGAATCCGAGGACATTTATGGTAGGCACTAAAATAGACGAAGTTTTCTGGTCTGTAGGATAAGATTTGTCATGGGTGCAAACCCAGAGGGAATGGGGGATGCATCTCCCCAATAATCTGGTAGCATCCCCCCAATATATTTCACGGAAGTGAAAAATTCCCCTCACGAGCCAATTTCATCCCCTCAATATCGAAAAATGATCAGTTTTGCTAAATCATCCCCCAATGCTCAACATAGATTTGCACCCCTGTCAATCAAGCGTGATTTTGGTTACTTTTTTTCAAATCTTATTCTACAGACCAAAAAACTTCGTCTATTCTTGTGCCTATTGACATGACATATATACAACCGCCCCTATGACCACTCAGCTTTGACAATAAAGATGTAATCACACTGACTAAGACGTCTCGATTTTAAGGAGACATTTTCTAATTTTTATTAGTGTTATTGTTACATCATCATGCAGCATCTGTGATGCAATAACAAAACAAACTAAAAAGTTCTCATAATATTGAGAAGTCTCGGTGACGCTGTTAATACTTTTTCTCTGTCGTCTTTTCTTTTTTCGCATGCTTTGACGGTTTTTCCATTGTGTCTTTTTTTCCTTTTCTTGAATCTCTTGTCTCAGACGCTGTCGCTTTATCGTAATATTTGCATTTCCAAGAATAAAAAAGCATTGGTTAATTGATCAATCAATCAATCACAACTTTTATTTCTGACTGCCAACAATAACCAATCAGAATAACGCATGAAAATAAAATGGCACAGAAAAAGGAATATGCAACAAAAACGCAAAACGTTGAAACATGCCAGTTACGGATAACTGTGCATGGTTGCACAACCTAAATCAAAAACAAATACATACGCAAAAAAAAATGCAGCTATTATGTATGCCTACACCGTACAGCAGCCCTTTATCCTTTAATTCCCAATAGATTTAGTACTAACCGTTTCAGGCACGTAACCCTTGCTGAGGGGGGCTTACAGGTACTACATCTTGCCCAAGGGTGACCTGGAGGGAGTTGTGATAAGGTACCCTCATTAATCCGACTCATTAACGATGAGCTCACAACCGGATGCAGTTTGAGCTCATACCCAGGAGCGATCAATTCTAGACGATTATTAACGGACTAGTCTATAACCGCACACACATAATAATATTTCTTCAATTTTAATAGAATAAGACTCTTTATCAAAATTATCGGGGTCTAATGCTTTAATTAGTTACAGGCCTATTGGTTATTATACATAAAAAAAATTAAAAACCGCATTTTATCAGTACACTCACACAACACTGGCATCAGCGAATGTTAATTTGGGGTTAGCACAGATCTGAATGTGGAGGATTCTACTTAAGATGACATACTCATATATTATATAACAAATAGCATATTTCATTGGTTCAGACAGTCTATTATCCAATCTTAGTCGTTTTGCTCTTCGGTCATGGCTTATTTTTTCATCCAGCATTACTTCGTAGTTTTATTCTTTGGAGTTTTTCGCCTTCAATTTCCCATACTTCGACCTGGAATTACAAAAACAAAACAGCAGCACGAAGAAAAATAACTATACAGTAACGCGATTAGCTGTGAATACATAACTAAGGATTTTACTAGTTTGAAATAAGATGCGCTTTGGCCTTACGAGCAAATGTTCGTAATGATTTACTTTCTTTAATGATTGTGGGTAGCTTATTCCATATCTTTGGTCCCAAGAATTTGATAGATTGCTGGCATACCGTTGCTCTGTATGAAGGAGGAATATACTTACTGTTGCTTCTTGTTGTAACGCGAGTTGCTTTTATGCTGAACAGATTTTCTAATGCAGCAGGAAGGCATTGATTTGAATATTTATACATAAAAATGCATATTTCAAGGTCCCGTATTTGCTTTATAGTTAATAAACCAATATACTTTATAGTTAATAAACCAATAGTTAATAAATCCGTATTTGCTTTATTGATTGATTGCCACAGACCCATTACCACAACGCTGCGCATAATCTTCAAGAACCGATTTCCGGTAATCGAAAAAAAAAAAAAAGTGCAAGACTGCTGAGTGCCAACTTGCTAGCGCTAGGCTAACCTGGGGTAGGCTAGCACTAACGCTTAAACTGTTGTACTTATACCATGAGAAATTCTAGGACACACAAAATACAATTACTAACAAAATGAAAACTTAATTCACAATGGGCATTACAGTACAGTATTAGGCTAGGGAAGTGATTTGTTTTGTGTGTAGTGTAGTCATGCTCCTGTACCAGTGTGCATACGGTAGTCCAAGAACAGGCTTAAGTCTACCATCTACCAGTTGTAGCTTGAGAGAAAATGACCTCTTAGATGTCAACAGTCAACACCTATTTTAGTTTTGCAGCACCTTGTCAGTTTTAGTTACCGTAATTACCAGTAGCACAGTGTACTCATTATTACTAACAGTGGAACCACTCTGTGTGCTCAGTGTCCGAAACAAAAGTCAGAGTTGAGAGTTTGTTTGTTCAAATCATGTTGCCCATTTCTACACTGAGAAATGAAAAAAATAATGGCGAGTAATTTCATTGTATTTGTTAGACTATAAACTGCTTGCCACTTTTTTTTCATTTCTTCTACGTAGTTAAACAATCTACTATGTCTCCTTGAAAGTTTTAAAAACAGAAAGTAAAAACAGCAAATTTTGGAAACGACAACAATACAGATGAACTTTTTTCAAAAAGCAATTATTACATCACAGGCTTCACAGCATTTTTGTGGACATACGTAACAATGCTTTTTTGTTAAGTGGGCCCACTGTAAGAACTATAAGTACCGTACACTGTGCCAGTAGTGTCTAGAGCACTGGCCTGTCTTCATTATCAAAACGCTGCTGCACCGGACTGCTTCTTTGTTTCTTTACATGACGTTGGTGTTACGCTGGCATGACGTCATGAGCAGTTACTTCAAACGTCGAATTGGGGGTATTAGAGTACAGTTAAGGGGTAGGAGATTGGGGATAGGGTTAGAGACCTAAGCTAAAGTTATGTAACTTGGAGTTGGTGTGTACATAGAGCAATTTCAGAAGAAAAAGACCGCAGGTGCTCTAGACTCTGCCATCTTATCCTACCAGTAGTCGGGTCATATCTAGAGTAAGCTGTCTGTATCTAGAATAACCCATCCACAAAAGGCGATGAAAGATTCGGCTTATTCTAGATGAGACCCCCGGTAATCTGCTAGTACTTGCTTTTGTACATGCCTGACTTCACAGTCTGAACTCAATGATTAATGTAGCAATTGGTTACCGTGCAGTACTCTGTATCAGTGTATGGGTTCTGAATGCTGAATTCATGCCGGTGGTTGTTAGCGGTGACTGTTCAAGCTGTACTAGTCTAGTGATTATATTCATATATATGCAGAACGTTTTTGATCAAGATATAAATCAATTATGTGGTAAATACGTATCTTTATGGTGTAAAAATGCTTCTCAATTCTTCTGTTCTTATTGCATAAAGTTAGAAAAGTTATGGAAAATCTTTATGGTTTCTTAAAACGTGCACTTTTGTTTTGAAGTTTATTCTTAGAATGGAAAACAAAGTAACGTTGTCATGTAAGTCTTTTTAGTTCATATGCTCATCGCTCAATTGTTGCTTTGTTGTTGAGGCATAATGGTTCTTTCATGACTGGTCTTGTTCTGTCTTGCTAAAACATTTTACGGTATCTGTTGCAACTTATTCTTACTAAAATCATAAAAAAGTAAAGGTACAATTTGCAGGAAATGTTAGTTTCCTGTAAAATTTGCAGCTTTGTTTTATTGCTAGTCTATTTTTATGGTTGTTGACACTTCTTGATTTGAACATAGTTTTCACTGTTTTCCATTACTGATCTGTAGGTCCTGATCTAGAATCTTGCATTATCTATGGAACATAAAAGTAATACTGAATATTAAATTGAGTGCTTTTGCATTAGACAAGTTATGAGTTTGGAAAAGTTGTTGACATTAGTTAAGTTTGCAGCACTGTTCCCTTTGAGGTGCAAAATTTGAGAAAAATGAGAAATTTTGGGAAAAATGTTTTGATTTTTCTTTTAGCTCGCCTACTGGAATTGTGATTTTTAGCCAAATATGAATGAAAGTGTTCAATATTTTGATGCAAAAGAAACATATCATACTTTAAAAACACAAGTTTGAGGCATAAATTTGATTAATCTTCCTTAACCCCCAAAAGCTTTGGGCGAAATTTTTATTAAAGTTTCTATTTAGGCAAATTTGTGCTTGCTAAAAACTTGGAGGGAACAGTGGTCTGCTGTCAAGATTAGCTCGATCATTATCCTGTTGTTGTTTTTTAGATTCATTTTCTAAAGGGAGTGATGAAAGTCTTTTTCTCACTCTATCAACAAAATTAGTTGAAACTCTTTCTAGCCACATTGTGGATTGGCATCATACATATGGAAGAAAAGTCTACAATCTTTGTTTGAAAACAAAAATTCTGCCTTTAACCTCAGCTCTTCTAGAACGCAATGACCTTGTCACTAGGCCCTATTGCCATATATTCTGGACTGACTGCAATGTAAGTGGTGGAAGAGGCAACTGCTTGTAGCTACCATATTTACTTGAGTATAATGCTCAAAATTTTTTATCAAATAATACTCAAAAGTGTGGGCGTGCACTATTAATATGGGCTGAACTAGCTAAGAAAGCTAGCTTTGCTCTGCCAAATTTTATTCCAAAATTACAGGAGTGCTTTTAGTATTACTCAAATATGCATTATAGTCGAATAAATTTGAAAGTTTTAGCCCCAAATTTTGGCAATCATGCACTTAAAAAATGAGCTATCAGTTTCTTTAGTGACACAGTGTGTAGATATTAATCCACTACTCTATCTGCTTTTGTTTGTAGGAGCTTGACCTTTACAAGTCATCAGTTAGAAATGAAATAACAGCGTGGCTCAATCTAGTCTTGAAGCAGAATAACAGTGAATGGATAATAGTACTTGTTACTGGAGATGCTGTTTCACGTTTAACCAAAACAAAGCTTCTCCCTCGGATGTCAATTACTGATAAAGTCAAAGGAGATTTTTGTTCAAAGGCTCCGGACAGGTAAACTATCTATCGATAAATTAATTTATATGATGCGTTATTAGTTGCTCTCCACGTACATATATGCTGAAGCAGACTTACATACAGTAGAAATTGCTTATAGTGACACCTAAAGGGATCTTTGAAAAAGTGCCACTATAGGCAAAGTCAATAAAATTTAACTGCACACTTTCAATGAATATACTCTTCTCTTTAGTGACATTTTTTATGCAATTTTATCAATCGATACAGTATGCACCAATAAACCCAATTTAAAATGCAGCTTTAAGATTACAAAAACGCAACAGCAAAGCTTTAGCCTAGCCTAGCAACCCGCTGTCTAAAAGAATGTGCGATTATTATATCATAACAACAAAACCAACTCAAAATTATAGTCGTTTGATTGCCATGCTTATGCGTAAAAGAAAATGTTGTAGGTACCTGACATTTTGCATTACTGCTGCGTGCCTAGCCTATAAGTGTCACTACATGCAAATTTTTAATCTAAGGAACAGGAATATGGTTCACTGTGATGGAAGTCTTCGTATACACAAAATCACTGTAGGCGAAGTCAATTCTATGTGAAACCTATGGTTTAGAAACGGAGCTTTGCGACAGGTGTCACTATGAGTAGATTCTACTGTACTATTAAATTTTTTTCCATTCGTTTGAAGTTTTCGCAAATGTTACCTACGTGTAAAAAATGCACTCAGGAACTCAGTAACTATGAGATGAAAATAGATTAGGAAGAAAAAATATACTTTAAAGTAATTCACCCAACTAGGCGTTTCAACAATATAAATAGCAGTTGTCATCATCAATACTGTATGCCAGACAGCACAAACTTCGGAAGACTAGAATTATCAATAGCAATTTTAGCGGCTAAAAGTCTGAATTTCTCGCAGCATTATACTGCTTACTGGCAGACACTGCTGATGATGACCACTGAATCTATGTTATCGAAAGGTACAGTCTTGATAAATAACTTTGCCTTTATTTTTCCTCAGAGGATGATTTTGTGGCAATGTCTGCTCGCACATTTTAAAGTCAAGCTGGCCCAAAGACAAAATGTTTTGTGCTGCTGGCCTAATTTTTGTTGCTTTGACGCATTTATTTCTAAATGTATTCGTTTCAGCAGATTGCAGCGGCTTGTCCTTCTTGTTGGCCTAATCTTTGTTGCTTTGACGCATTTATTTCTAAATGTATTCGTTTCAGCAGATTGCAGCGGTTTGTCCTTCTTGTTGGCCTAATCTTTGTTGCTTTGACGCATTTATTTCTAAATGTATTCGTTTCAGCAGATTGCAGCGGCTTGTCCTTAAAGAAATTAACTTGTTGATGTAATGTTTAAACTCATTTTAATCTGTTGTTTTTTATAAATTCTTTGAATAGTCAGAGATGATAGCATTAACATTTGTAGTAACTGTGAGTGTGGAAAAACTGCCGCCCGTTTGATTACTGCACATGAGTTGGATCGGTTTCTATGAATCTGTTTCCTGCTAAATTCGAGTTATTACTCATTTGAAGTCAAGAATCGAATGATGTTAGCTTATAGTGATATGCTATTGACGTTTTGATGTTTACAAACAAGACTTTTTTTTAGGTTGCATGTACTTCATGATCCAAATCGTGATAGTTCAAAAAGCTCAGACTCATGGACACATCTGGGGTCAAAAATTGCGTCCATGACAGTTCGGTGTATGGAAGCTGTGGTATCAAAATATGAAGATCGAGTTCGAACCGAGAGGGAAAGAAGGAATGAAAAGTCGTGGGATTTTTGTTCATATTTTCTGTTTCAAGTCAGTCTAGTAGCGATTGCATGACTATCAAATCAAAAAAATATCGAACCACCTTCATTCTACTCGCCGTATTGCACCGAAGCGTGTAACGAGTGGCGGGATCGATCTTCGCAGGTTAACGGCTGAGCAGCTCAGCTTCGAAGAACCGCCGCGCGGCAGCGGTGGCAAGCTGTTGGCGACATTGCTTCCGATTTCACCGGCCTGGAAATCGAACTCGAGACCTCCCACACTGTTACCAGCGTCTTTAACCACTACGCCTACCGTCTGACTTTTTTTGTTTTTTTTTTCTTTTTTTTGATTGTACTTTTTGATGCGTAATTTGTTTGCATTAAGCTAACTGTATGTAAGTTATCTTGTGAACTGTTACTAGAGCTAATTTTGCATTTTCTAAGGTCTGCTTCAATTCGTTATTTTAAATACTGTTCACTCACAATTAAGCTGTAGGAGTGTCAAATAAATGTAGCTGGCAAGTTGCCTGCACTAATAGTGTGGACTTCAGGCTGGTCTGACCTTTGTATACTTCTGATAGTTGATGACTTTTTTACACTATGGGTAGGGCATGCTATATTTTGGCTCGAAATTTCCCGTTCAATTACGCCAGAATATTCACACAACCCTTATTTCAACCTATTACTTGCCCTAGTCTAAATGATTCAGCTTAACCAAGACAGTTTGCTTCAAGATCAGTCGTGTCAAAAAATATTGGGCCGCAGTATTTTGCGCCTAAAGGTATTATACGTTTACCGATACACGAAAACGCGACAAAAAATTTTATGCAAGCAAATGGAGAAGGCTTTTGCGTGTTTGCCAAACAGTAAATAAAACAAACAAGGTGATAAGAAATTGTCGCCTGTCGCGTGTTGGCAAACGCACCTTTAAGTGGTTATTTGCCATTGCTGGTGCCAGTGAAAACACAACGTTAATTCGTCATTGTTGGACCGATCATCCACTCTGGATCAAGTGAAAACAATTCTGTGGCTGATGGTCCATCGTTTTACCTAGGCAAGTTTATACGTTTGCCTCAGTCCGGATCAGAAGCTAGCGGTGATATTGCTCAGCCAGTTTCTAGTTTCCGTAATATGAATTATAATACATAGTCGACTAGGCATGATTTTATCCACAATTTTTAAAGTGTTGTCATATTTTCAGGAAGAATTAGCCTTTATGTATGAAATGTTGGATATGTTTGATTCGGCGCAAGTGCAATATGATGAATTAGATGCCATGTTTACGCAGTATGTTCTAAATGCTAATGCTGGAGGTAAGTGCTAGTTTGCAATTACATTATGCTTGGCACTCAACGTCATGATAGTGCGCGACTATTAGACGTGACCGACTAGGTGTTGAGACGCCTACAATTGGCTCTAACCTGAGCATGAATCCTAGAACTCTTGTCTTGACGTCGTGTAGTCTTGTCTCGTGGCCAAAAGGTAGTTAAGTTATGTGATTTTGAATTTTGTATTGTCTTCCCTATGAAAAAGCGAATTTTGTGAATGTGTGAAAGTAGCCCACGTAACGTGTTGTATGTAGATACTCAAAAAGGGTTTCAAACCTCGACTGGCTGATGCGTTAAATCAATGCTTTGATCGTTGACAGCGAGGTTCTGCTTTCACAAATTTGCGAAATTTGAAAAGTGTTTTTTGATCAGGAAAGAGTCACGTGATTTACGTTTTTGTTTTTAGACTACGCTCATTGGCTAAGCCAATTTAGCCGATCCATAGTACGATGGCATTCATTGTTGCTGTGGAAACCGATGGATAGTGACGCGAGATTAATGATACAACAAGGTGATGCGTCCTTGATTGACGTCAGAAATTACCTCTTCAATCGACTCTGCCATTTGTTATTTCGAATGGGAAAACTTGCTGAAGTTATACAGAGGCTCCACGATTTTCTGCATTCAATTGCAACAGAAATTGAAATTTTGGAGGCAAGCAGGTTTTTTACATTGCATGCAACATAGAATATCGTAAAAGTGTGCCTTGTGCACCCAGTATGTTATCAGTAAAATGTCTTGGCGGTACTGCGATTAAGATACAGATCCTACGTCAAAGGTTCGATTCACGGCAACAGCCGATCGCATTTGAGATATGTCGGTGGCTGCTGACTCGAAGAACGCATGCTCACTTCGCAGTCTTTTTTAGCAAGTTGCATTTTCTGTTCAAGAATTAGGAATCACCTTGTTCACTTGTTGAGCTCTGAAGCTTTGTTGATAATACATTTTCTTTTGAGTCCGTTTCACGCTCAAGCATTACAAGCATCAAACTTTTGTTATGTTCAATTTCTGATGCTTACAACGCAATAGTAAATGCTAAAATAGGCGTTCCGATACGTCATTATTTTTTACCGCCAATTTTATTTTGAAAAATCTAACCGCTATGAGCACATTACAAGTACCTGAACAGCAATGCTCTTCTAGGTGGCGAAGATTTACGTGAAGAAACATACAATTGATTTCATTTGACAGAGCTGAATGCACTTATACTGTAAAGTTGTTTTTGATTATGGCTGTGAGCACCGGCGGACTGTTTTTTGAAATTGCTCTTTGTACACACCAAACCCAAAGTTGCATTAAATTTAGGTCTCTAACCCTCTTCCCCATCTTACCGTCCATAACTGTACTGTAATACTTTAATTTTTACGGTTCAAGTTACTGTTGATGACGTCATGCAAGCGTGATACCAACGTCATGTAAAGAAATAAACAAGGAGTCCGGTGTATCATCGTTTTAATAATGGAAATTGGTTTTGTGCTGTAGACACTACTTCGAATTATCTTAATTTCAACAGATTTCCATACCAGCTGGTGCTGTTGAATGTTGGATATTCATGAGCTGCTTGGAATTAATTGAGGCTTTGAAACGTAGAAGTCGGTTACAATCGGAAAATCCAAACTTGAAAAAAGCGGACATCAGTAGTGAAAAATTACTTTTAGAATATGCAAGCTTGTGGAACCTAGCTAGATTAAAAGTAGGGATTCTGTAGCCTTCTTACTATTAGTAATACCCTACCAAACATTAAGCATGACAATAGCTGAATTTTTTTTGCAAAGCGTATCATGCTTTAAGGGATTTTAGCGATTTTTTATCTTTGATAGCCTTACTGTTTGAGTTACGTAAAAGTATCTGTTGTTTAAAACGGACGTAAAACTGGAGCAGTATTGTTGCTTTAATCATTTTGATGCAAGTAACTTCGCGTAGTGCAATTTACCCATTCAAACGTGAAATCGCTACGGAGGTTTCTGCAAGCTGACTCTTGCATTCAGACTCCAGTCGAATCTTACAAACAATCAAAAATAATTGCTATTCTTAGCTTAGCACTCAACATCAGCACCATCATATAGGTTAAGCGAATGGTTAAAAATAAACTAGTTGCAAAATACTACAAAGTCAGAAAAAAATAATTCCGAAAAAACTTAATACTTCGTTTCATTCGCCCTTGATGATGATGAATTTTTGGGTTAACTTTTACAAAATGTAGCTGTTTTTGCTATGAGTTGCTTGTCACAAGAATCGAGTCTTTGCCACAATAACTTGCACAAAATTTGCTATATTTTCAATCTGGGTAATTGTTGGCGTTTTTACTTGTAGCGAAATTTCTTTCAGCTGCTACACTTGGGACATCTGTGCGGATTGATGCCAAATGACAAGACTACCTCAAGCCATCTTCATACAGTCGTTGATCTTCTTGCCGGAATGGGGGAAGGTGAAGAGAGGGGAGAAGCTGCGATATCACCCGCGTTGGTAAAAGCCCTAATTTTTAGTCGACAAAAATAGGTTGGATAAAGTTCGCGAGTATTTTCAAGATCAAAATTAAGCAGAATAGTGGGGGTGGTTGTAAAATGAGTTAGCGCTCTCCAATTCAGCGACCTCTTAAAATAGGAGCAGGGCCGTGATTAGACTTCGGGGTTCCGGGGCTAATATTTGGGGTGACCTCCCTGTTTTTTGCAGGCCTGATTTTGACTTTTTTTAGGGGGTTGCGGTTTCCCGGAGGGCCCCTGGGCTGTTTCCCCTCTTTTTATTCGGTCCTGAATAGACCTGGTGAACTGTTCGGATTTGAGACACACTACTCAAACAGGAACTCGAAACCTACCCAGTTTCGTCAAACTCGGAAATCCTGTCTAGAATCCCAGTCGATGAGGTTAAAGCAGAATAGTCTCGTCTCGTTAAAACATGGGTTAATCGGCCCTTCAATCAAACCATATTCGACTCACACCTCTTATTTCTATCAAACTGAGGTTATGTTTTGATTTGTCTTTTGATTAATTTCTTTTGCCTTAGACGCTACGAGAAGCTTTATCGTCCAAAAACAATTTCCAAAAGCACTATTTTGAGTTGGCAGAGCTCGCTATTGGAACATTCAAACACATGAAACATTATAGAGCTGCAAAAAGCATCGGAAGCGACCTAGCGGAATTTTACATGTAAGTATTGTGCTTTTTTTCCCAGTGTTTTACAAAGCGAGAAAGGATAAACTGCAAGAAATAGCTATACTTACATCGTTTCTGATCATTTCGGTTAATATTTTATTTTTTTAGGTTATTAGACCAACCTGCCCAAGCAGAAACCTATTTTATCGATGCGGTACGAATGTACGCCAACGATGGTTGGCTACATCTTCATTCGAAAGCCAACCAAGTTCTTGCCAAGTGTTACAAGCAGATGAGCAATTACCGAAAGTAATTTTACTTAAATTTGTTGAATAATAATTGATTGCCGGTGTAGATCTTAAGTGCAGAACTTTTCAAATAGAACTTAGGTTCGTGCGACTGGTCAAATCGGAGCCGCGCATGACTTTCTCGCATTCGATTGGCGATATACCGCCGGTTCGCAGACGTCCGAAACTGTTATTCATCAAGTACTATGCTGCATCTCGTTTTCACTTTGACGCGATTATCCACTGACGAGTGCGTCACGAAAAGCTCCTTGGTCAAGCAGCTTTGTTCAAAGCTATTATTAATAAGTTATTATCTGTCTTACTAAGATATGAGGAATGGGCATTCTGTTAGTGATTGGTAGAAGATACTTTTTTTGCTGTTTTGAAGTGGATCTTGTAGCTAAAGTTATTTTCCGACAGTTATGAAGCAAAAATGTAAGATAAGTGAGAAGTCAACGAAGTGAGCTCTGCCCGATTTGGTCCAGCCGTAAATCAACCAGTTGCGAAGTATTGTAAGCGACGTGCTGTACTGTGCTGTACTTAGGCGAAGTCGCTGACACAGGGCTTATGCATAAAATTCACCACAATCTTGCCAAGTTTCCAATGCCCTAAAAATTTGAGAGAGAAGCATACGTATTAGTTCGTACGTTACAACATTATAGCTATTGTAAAGCGTCTACTCGTAGAATAGTAAATTTTTTGCTAAACAGTTTGATAATTAAGCGACTTTTAGACAATAAGATTTTCTTCAGAAAACAACGATACTTTTAGTTCACAAATTTAGCATGGCCACGCTAAGCGAAGAAAACGGCTTATCGTGTACAAAATCATACGTATGCGCAATACATAATCTTGGCATGCTTTTCAAAAGGTATTTTTTATTTTTTAGATACCTGCGTTTATGCTACGCTCTCATGTGTGATAAAAGTTTAAGTGAACAAGAGAGAGCTTTTTACTGCGATGAATTTTCCTCGGTGTCTTCCAATCTTGGCGACCGGACTTTGGCTGTTAATTTGTGGCCATTAGCGACAGTGAAGTATGATTTTTGCTCGTAAACGATTTGCTTCATTGTGCTTTTGGTTGTCCTGATGGTTTAGTGTTTGGTATCGCTAACTGTGTTTGTACTCGAACCGTTCAAACAGGATATACTGAAAGGTTTTTACATAATTTGTTAAAAAATTTTGCCATCAAAAAAGCAAAACAAGTTGTGTCGATTGCATTTAGAAATAAAAACTGTATATTGGCTACGCAAAAAAAAGGAAATGGGATCATATTGCGCTGATATTTTGGGTTAAGGTTTTCCCGCTTCGCGCCAAAACAGTCAAAGCAAACAGGTTCTAATCGGCAAGAAGCACTTAGATCATAAATGCAATCGGTGCATAGTGATGGCTGCATGACCAATTTTTTCAACATACAAAGGGTGTACCGGTGTAGTGCTGTAGTAGTAAGGTATTTTAACATTGTTTTGTGGGCTCTAAACTGATATTTACAATTCCAGCTGCATTTTGCCTGTTGGAAAAGGCACTTTTGTTGTTTTTTCTGTACTTGCTGAACAGTATTGAGCTGCAAACCAGTTTTTTCTGATCAGAATTGGAAGTGGTATTTTGTCAGATATGAACTATAGCTTTTACACTAATGACTTGTTCAGATCAGTCCGGTTCATTCCGGCTCAAACCAGTTTTCGACAGCACGATAAACACAACGTTGAATTCTACATCATGTCTTTTGCACCTAAACCGATGAAATTTCAATCTATTCACGTTAGTCTTGAATACTTTGGCGAACAACACTCTTCGCAATCTCGTGTCGAACTTTCCAACCAAAATCCGGTAAAAGTGCGTCTATTTAGTGCATTTCATGTGGATTTGATATGTCCTACATTCTTCCTTTTTTTCTTTTGCAGAAAAACAACTCAACAAAAAGTAATTCTTCCAACAAGATCAAATCTACCAGCAGTGGAAAAAAATCACAAGGTATTTCGAAAATTCTGGCAAAAATCAAATCTTCATTATGCTCGAGGAATTGTGCCGAAGTGTGTAGCGAGTGGTGGGATTCATCTCCGCCGCTTAGAGCCTGGACACAAGTGGACAGTACAACTCCGAAGAAACATTGCAGTGGTGGCGAGCAGTTGGCGACACTGTGTATGATTTAACCGACCCGGTAATCGAACCAAGGTCTTCCGCACCGATAGCGATCTTTATACAAAAGATCTAATCGACCGGTTGATTGTGGCACGTGGCACGAAATAAGGTAGTGGCTACTAGCTATAGATTCATGGTATAGAAATTACCACTGGTTTAGTTAATCACAGATAATATTGTGTTTAGTATATTTTTGTGAAACAATAAATGTCCAAACTTCGTTCAAATTGCACATGCATATTTCTTCTTTCTGCTAAGAATAAATTTACCGTAGGACAAAATTGAAAAAACGTGTAAGCACCAATATTAAATTCGTGTTAGACATTAAAGTTTTTAGGAAACTTTATAATCACTTTGGAGTCTTTTGGTGGCTCATCACCACTTATAGCTGCCATGCCACCCCCCTTTCCTACTCCATAGCCCCAAAAGATTATACTTTAATGCTTTTTTTTTTTAAATGAAAGCTTCTGGGTTGTTTGCACTAACATACAAAGTATTGCAGCCAGTGGTGTAAAAAGTAGTCAACATCTATTAATGAAGTAAAAGTATTACTACCATGGACCAAAACTACTTAAAGTAGAGTAAAAAGTTGTGGGTGGTAAAACCAATCAAGTAAAAGTAAAAAGTAACGTCAAGTTGGAGCTAATTAAGTCAAAAGTAGCGTTTGCGAAAGCAAGGCCATAAAATGAGCTTTGACAAAACATAATTTGTAGGCCTACACTTCAAATCTTAACAAACTTTTTGCTGATGCCAAATTATGATTAAGATGATTTAGCACATTAATTAGACGAATTTGTAAGAGCGAAACTTATGATATTCTGAGAAACGCAAGCCTAATGTCCAGACCAAACAAATGAACCAAAAACAATTGTCGAAATCACGCAATGAAAACAACTTTCTCTATTAAAAAAAACAATACCAAATATTAGTGCTGCCGATATTATTTTCAAACATGATTTCATCATTTGCGCAAAGTCTTTCTTAGTTCTGACTACTTATCATTTTTAAATCCCCTGAAGTAGCGCTACTTCCTGATTAAACTACGTAAGTAGAATATAACTGCAGGTCAGACAGTTGGTCAAGAATATGAGTAGAAGTATAAGTAGTCGAAATTTGACTCACTTATGTGAGTTACTAAGTAATACTATTTAAGTACTAAGTAGTCTGCCGAAGTAAAACTACTTCGTTACTTTACACCACTGATTGCATTAGGGTTGACTGATATTTTTTCAGGGTCTTATCCTCGGCAGAGGCATGTGTCAAGCACTAGCAGTAGAGATTTGATGATGGACCCTGTTGCTACCATGGATTCAGATGGAGTTGTAGAGGTGGGTGGTTTTGCTAAATTCTTGTGTCTTTGCAAGTCTTGCATTGGGTGGAAATAGGAACCTATCCTTGACATGACGCGGCTTTGATTTACTGGTAACCCAATCTTTTGTTCAGCTTCTGAATTTGAGTTATACTGAAACGCTGTTTGGCAACCGACCTAATCATCTGCCTGGAAATTTGAATTTCGTTGATGTCGTAGATACTCAAGATGTAAGTTTTAATGATTTAAAACTAACCAGTTTATTTCGTTTTTTTTTGATTTTCTTAATTTTTGTAATTTTTTCTTGTGTAATGGCCTCAATTTAGCCCGATAGCCCCGGGAGTTAAGCTGTCGCGCAGACTTGAATTTTATTAAATAACTTTTTCTTTTCTTATTCGTCAAAGAATGGTATGTAGTGTGTATCGTTAGTTGCTTTAGTTTGGTGCTAACTTTGGATTTCAAAGTCCAAGATCTGGGTTCTAAACTACACTAAAGCGCACTTGGGTTTCGTAAAATAAAACATCTGCTTTTGATTTATTTCGTTGTGCCGAGTAAAAGTCTGGTTTAAAGTTAATATATTTACTAAACCAGCAACTTTTTTTGCATTTTAAATGTAATTGGCTAAAAGATTATTGCTATAAAGCAGAAGTTCTTGACCGAGGAGGGGGCTCCTGAATCATTTAGGGGTGCGTAAAGATGTTCTGAGACGTTGAGAGTATTTTAGTAGTATGCAGCTTTAAAAAGATTCTAGTAACTCTTATATACATCCATTTTAAAATCATTTTACTCTAAACGTTTTGGAAAGAAACAGAAACTATTACTGTCTGCTTTTTTAACTATTTCAATGTCTTTTACTAGCGGTAATGAATTGCAGGATGGCAAATTAGCTTGGGCTGGTATAACTTGTAACCGGTTACACGAATTACTACGACGGCAAGATAGTAATCCATCTCAACGTAATAAATATTCTCTTGTGACGTCAGTTGTTATGGAAAATTACGACTGCTCTCTTTCGGCGTCTGATTTAACTCTGAATCCTGGAATCAATCATATTCAAGTTCTGCTAAAGGTACGGTGGGTGCAAACACTGCCGTATTATTCTTGTATTGTGCGGGACACTGGCTAAAACGGATCCAGTTTTTCAGAGGAGGCTAAGAGTTCAAAAAATGCTTGTCTTGCCGTGAATGCTAGTGGATTAATACTTATAACTAGAATTTAGGGAGGCTTTGCGCCCCCATTAACCTCCCACGGACCCTCCAATGACTGGGTCTGAAGCTTCAATTTATGATGGGCACATTTTACGTGCCTAATTGTTAAAGATCTATTTTGTGTAGCATCGGAAACGTTCGAGTTCTTTCATCGTATATTTGCGTCGTGGATAGAGCGACTGCCTCTCGAGCTCTAGACTCTGGTTCGATTCCAAGTCGATTCAAACCAATGGCTTTAAATTGCAAATGGAAGGTGAAGCTCAATCGAAAAAAAGTTATTTATGACTTATTTTCAGACTGACAAGGCTGGAACTTACCAACTCCAGCAACTTCGATTAACATTACACAAAGCTTATCTTATGCTGCCTCGTGTCTATCCTGTATTATCGTACACTGTGACCTGCCGTAAACCCACGATTACTGTGGGTCTCAATCCGAAGTAAGTAAAATTAAAAAAAGAAGTAGCGTAATGACGGAAAAGTTAAAGTTCGGCCAAAATTGAGATGCATGCATTTAGTGTAATGCGTGTTGAAGCATACTCAGTTACTATAAAAATTTTTGTTTTTGCTGTGTAATGTGGCAGGTGTCAATGGGAACACCATACACGCCCCAAGGATTTGAGTTTGTATCCAAAATGCACCGTGTAAATCCATTTATCAGTTCACAAAGTTTCATTTTTTCGATGAATGGCATTGTTTTTTGATTTTTGGTTTATCGCAAGTCAATTTGTTTGTTATTTCTTTAGTTTGATCGCTGGTTTAGTGCAAGAACTTACGATTAACATTGATTTGGGAGATCTTCAAATAGCAGAAGATGATCAAAAATCTTTGTCGTTTCATCTACCTTTAAACCTTCATTTTTTGAAAGTAAACAACTGTGTGTTATCGTCACATCAAGGTAAGATTTCGACTAGAAAGCAATGAAATGTAGAATAGTTTTAATCTACCTTGTGACTATGCTTAATATCACTTATGCCATGCGAGGTTGCTTAGTTTGAGTACTCGAGCAAATGCTAAGATGCTGTTAGCTCGATTAATTGTTACATTCCAGTCTCCTGTTCTTGATTACCTTTTTGTCTCGAAGGCTGCTTCATAGAATGAATAATAATAGGAGTTGCCTTTGTTTGCAAACTTTGCGGTTGAATTCCATTCCTTGCTTTTCTAGTGCACTTTGACACCCGTAGAGCAGCAGTCAGTAACAAACCACCCACTCGAGTTCGCCACACTTATTTATAGCTCATTAGCCGCTTTATTGTGACAGGTTTGAGCGCGAGGAACCGGTCAGAAAATTTGCTTGCGATTATGCCATGACTATGACAATACGAAATTATGCACGTTTTCTGTATAACCTGGTTTAGAGAAGTTGCAATTATGGCCGAGTGGATAGAACATCTGCCTCGGGAGTGGTAGGCTTGGTGTGATTGCTAGTCAGGTCAAAACTATGATTTCGATATTGGTATTTTAATTCAAAGCTTCCCTGCCTGACGTTCATTAAAGGACAGTGCGGAGAACAAGCCGGTAAGTTCGCTTGTGCCATTGGAAAAGGCACTTGACGGGATTCTCCTATCTTAGAGTGGTACTACACAGATGGCTAGCTACTAATGTAAAGCGCTATGAGGCTGTTTATGGCTGAAAAAACTCAATTCAATCAAAAAGCAAAATCAAAACCTTACTGCTATTACAGCAAGTACCGTATATAAATTTTGATATTTCAGGTGAATCAGAGACGTCGTATTCCCAGTTCGAAATTGAAAATTCAGTTGCAAGTTGGAAATTACCGCCATCTATCGGTTATCGAAAAATGTCTTTGTATTTATTGTGTTTGTGCGATGTTGAAGATTTAAGCCACAAATCAGGTTACTTATTATTTTCTTCTAATGCTTAAGTTCATTAAAGCTTAGCAAGAAATAAAACCCATGTGGGTAGCTGTAAATAAAAATCCACAACAGTACAAAAATATTTAGCTGATACCTGGCATAAAATTTCAAAATTGCTGTGTGATTGCTAAACCACAAAGTCAGTCAATGCCAAAAAAGCAATAAATAAAACGGTAGAATTTTTCATCTCAGCCGTACCTGAAGCTGTTATTATTCCTACATTTATCTCATACTTTTGTAAATCCAATTTTTTCGTAAGTGGTAGCTTGCTTCGGCTAAAGCTTTTTGTAATGTATTTTCTAGGCTTCTTCAATCTGCGAATTCCCTGTGTAAGTTTTTGAACCGGCTAGTTGGCGTAAAGATTAAGATATCGCTATCGGTGCGGAAGGTCTGGGGTTCGATTGCCGGGCCTGTCAAATCAAACGCAGTGTTGCCAACGGCTCTCAACCGATTCGACGTTACTTCGGAGTGCGAAGATGTGTTGGCCAGATGCTAGGCCGCGGGGTTAGGCCACTCGTTACACGCTGGTATAATGAAATGCGTAATGCCGTGAGTGTAATAAAAATTTGATTTTTGCGTTAAGTTTTTCTAACTTTAAGCTTCATATCAGTCTTAGTAAAATCTCATCCTTTTTTGTAGTTGCTGAAGTTATTATTTTTAGGGCACTTTCCTAAACATCGACGCACTGTTAGTGCCCCAATTGGACAGTTCATTTGCCACCCAAGTTCATCTCCCCGCCATCGCACTATTGATGAAATGGAAGGCATTGGGAGTGAAGAAGAATTAAACTTCACTGAAACTGACCTGAATTTTTCAAAGCAACGAGAAATTAAAAATTCCAATTCTGTTATTCCCAGCTGGTTAAACAAAAGTGATAAGTTGGGGGCCATTAAAAACAGCTTTAAAGAAACTTTGAAAATTGACACTCCTTTTAAACTTTTCCGATCAAAGTTACCAGGTGACGCTGTGGCCAAGTCCAAGATGTATCCAGATACACGTTACAATAAAACAAACAGTGACAGCAATCTTCCGTCATTATGCGTCAACGGTGACTTCATCGAAGTCACATTAAATGATGATGGTGTCGATGGTAACGAAACTGCAACATCTTTTGATGAAAGAAGTTTACATGAAGTCCAGTTTCGAGATGATACCCTTTTAAGTTACTCTTCACCACTTACTTTCAATGGAGAGAAACCTAACCTCTCGAGTGATCGAGTAAGTGTATCTCTAATGTTCTTGCAACTAGGATCCTGAACTCGCTGAACTCGTTTTTTTTCCAACTCGCAGAGTAATCCCGGAGCTAGAACTTAGAAAATTTTTTAAATTTTGAATTTGGGCTAAACTGGAACTTCGTCTAAACTCGATAAAAACTACATATACTCGGTAAGGTTATACTGAGCTTCAACTCGGAAAATAAAAAACTAAAACTTGGATAAGTCGACTTGCAAATTTTAGCGAAACCGATAAAAAAATGGTTTGAATTCGCAGCTGATTGAAATCGTTTGTTGCAACACTGCTTCGTATGAGAGATAAATTCAAGTTCTAAATTCTTATTTTGACTGGTAGACCCAGTAATTAAAAGTTTGCTGTTGGGACGAGAGGCACCGCGTGTGTCTAACAATTCTTTCATCAAGAGTTCGATTCACGGTTTGACTGCTGTTTAGTGTAATTTATAGTTGTTGCAGTACCTGCTTCTTACACAGGCATTCTCGATGAAGCTTGTGATTGGCTGAGTTCTAATTGAGTCACTGGGTGTATTTTAGGCTCCAGAACACGCGAAACTAATGACGTCAAAATCGGTGGTTGAAGTAGCAAAAGTGAAATCGCCATCTGAAACCACTATAAAACCCATTATTCCTACCACAGAATGCAAGGTTTGGATGTGCTGTTGATATAAGCTTCTGGTGGTCGCATCAAATTACTTTATTTATGATTGTTTAAAGCAAGGCTGCCTTTCATCATTAATTTTTGACATTCAAACCGTTTGAAAGCGTATTTAAGAATTGTCACTTGCCAGTCATCTATATTTGAGGTCAAGGATGTCACAGTCCTGCTGGGGTCATCTGTTTTTAAGTAACGAGGTCAGTCAAGCTCTTAGAGGCCCCTGAAAAAGCTTCAAGGGTCCGTAAACCAAAACACAAACGGGCAGTGTTGAGTTTATTCTGTGTAAAAAGGCCAAGAGGGTCAATGGGTTATAGGTTTCCCTGATACGTTTTGCGATTGCGTAGCTCCTAAACGACTAGAAACTCTACATTACAGTAATGGATCTGATAAGGAATACTTTTATAGCAGCAGGTGTATAGGCTAATTTGTTGTTTTTAGTTTAATGTCAAAACGCCTTGGTCCACATTGCCTACAGTGACGTCATCACTTTATTTTGCGCGGCCTGTGGAATTCAGTCATGCGTGGAATTTTTGTGGATCTCAACTTCGTTTGCTTTCGGTGACTGTCATCAATTTGTCACCAGCAATATTAAAGTTGCGTAAGCCATTATTACATTTTAAAGACGTCATCAACATGGAAATGACTTACATGGGAAAAAATGAAAGGGTAAGCAGTTGATTGCATATTTATTACAAGCAAGCAATCTAAGCGCTGTGGCGATCTCGATTTGGAAGTGCTTACCACCTTATTACCCGCTTGAGGCTTTTCGAACATTACAAGCAAACTTGCCAGCCCGGTTGCCACATTGTCACTTTAATGCGTAGAGTCAAGAAAGAAAGCTGTGAATACCAATTTTTCAGTCATTGGTTTTACCAGAGTCTGAATCAAACCCGAATCTGCTGCTCCATAGGCAGACGCTCTATCCACTCGGTAATCTTTGCAGTTTTGGTGAAATTGCTAGGCTCTATCTACCTACGAGTCTTCTTCCTGGATTTGATTAGCTTTGTGGCAATGCTGTTTTGATATACGCGTCTGCAGCTGCAAATGAGTGGGTTACCATGGGGGCTTCTAGTGATGTGGGCTAGTTAGGCTAACGGTAACTTGGTTGTGGGTTAGTGGTTATAGGTTCTTTCATTGGGTATCGTTGTTTGGGGCCAGTCGCCTGCCAAAAATAGGGCACAACGTAGAAAAGAGATGAAGTCGAGATGTACAGGTAAAGCAGTGCAAAAACAGAGTCTTTACAGTCTGGAATGAGTTTAGCCTGGATTGGCTGTGCGTAGCAAGGCTGACGAGACTTTGGTTATAGTCGAAACATTAATTTGTCCCTTGCAAATTTGTTTTGATATAATTTTTTGAAAACTTGTACCGTTTATGCTACAATTTATCAGTCATCAATAACAAAAGCGTTTTCCCGGACTCTTCACCAAACATCCTCTGTAAATCTTCGCTGTTTTTTGTGCTTTATTATCGCTTTTGAAGTACAGAAAACATGAAATTGCTTGGGAAAAACTGGTGGTTATTTTTTTTTTAGATTATAAAACCTTCATCTTCGTGTGTGTTCGCTTGGAAACTTAATTTAGCTTCGAAGCCAATTAGTTATTTGTTTGCTCGGTTTAATATTGATCTAATATCTTCGCACCGAAACACCACGGAGCAATCTTCCACTGCTTTGTATAGTTTTGATGTTAACGTTGTAAAGGTAAGTTTGACATTCGGTAATTTTTATATACATATCCACCCTGACCCGAACACTTCCGTCGCTTCGCGGTCACCTGTTGCTGTTTCGTAAATTAGCCTGATATTTTTTTTCCTTTAAATATTTTCTTCGGTTTGGTTTTGTATTTACTGTGCAGTAGCTATTAAAAAAACTGAAAATTCACATATTGCGGTAAAACCATCTTCTCGAATGTTGTTTGCCAATGAGTAACAATGACCATATCAGAATCAGTGTTTTTTAAGGTGTTTTGAGGAACAGAAATGGTCTCTCATAATCTGTTGCAACAATAGTGTGGACCAGTGATTCTCAATCTTTTTAGCCCTTGGACTATTTCCAAGCTACCCTATATACGCGGACTCAAGTCACTCGTAAATATGAAAACAAGGTTGCTCGATTACGGAGTTGTCACACGTGGCGAATGCATGCTTTTTTACTGTAGTCGCCCTATAGCCTACGCCGCGAAACCAGTGGCGTAGCGAGAAATTTTAAAAGGGAGAAGAGGGCAATAATTTCTATTATTTTTCAAGCGTAGTTTTTTCGGCAGAACTAATTTGAAGTTGATTGACAAACAAGAAAGGCTCTCGGGGAGTCCGGGGGTGTGCTCCCCCGAAACAATTTTGAAAATCTACATGCTGTAATGGCTAGTTTAGTGCTTTTTGAATAATTTTACGCAAATTTTGTTTTAACTTTTTGAGCCTAATTCTGAGTGCTTCGCCAAATACGATGCGTTTTGTTCGCACATTTTCGATTATGCGTGCTTAAGGCGTAAGGCTCATTGCTATCGCAGATGTTCAAAGTTATGGAAAACTTGTATACATTAAAAGCATTTTTGAAAATGGCTGGTGGGAGGATGCATACCCCTCATCCTACCCCCTGGATCCGCCCCTGGCCATGAGCTACAGAAACCATCATATGAGTCTGGCTCATTTCAGTCACTTGGGACCATTCATTTTGTTCTTTTTGTACTAAAAGGCGGAGTAAAAAGGGGGGCTTGGCACAATGTCCCCTCCCCCTAAATACGCTCCTAACCGAAACCACTGATTTGGAAGCTGAAACTTTAGATTCATGCCGAAAAATCAACTACATGAAATAAACCGTTTCATTTTTTTTTATTTTGTTCAGTTCGTTCTTATAGCTATCTTTTTCGTTTTTTGTTTATTTTTTTGAGTGACTCTTCATTGTCAATATGTCATCCCGCAGCTGTCAATTCCTGTATCACTTTGTTTATGCTAAGCTCTCTAGCATTTTTCTTCATAGTTTTCATTACTAGTGCACCACAAAGCTTCGAAGTTTCTGTATGTTCCAGAATTTTGACAATGTCTTCTTCAGACCATTTTAAAATTTGCCTCTTTGCATATTCTTGTTTTGTAACACCCGGTATATTACTTTTTTTAACTCGTAGATGTTGACAATATAAGCTCGCGAATGTTTTGTGGTACCCAGTGGCGTAACTAGGCCATTTTTGGGGTGCAAATGCCCAGGTTTTTTTCAGATGTTCAGGGGGGCCGCTGGGGCCAACTACACAAACTTTAGTGGTGTTAAGTTTTTTTTTTGCTCTTCACTTGATTTTGGGCGGAAAATCGCACATCTGCGAACATAATCACTTTTTTTGCTCTTCAAATTCGCTTTTTAACCTCGTAACTTACCGTACCTGTGTGTTTCGCGGACTCATCCACGCCCCTCCGCGGACTCGGGGTTGAGAAACATTGCTGTTGACACTACACGGTTGCGCTTTGATTGGCCGTCTTTCAGAATTGCTTAATGGTTCCTCAAATCTAACCTTAAAAAAACACGTGACTATTTGCCGGTATGTATTTATGTACACTATTTTCCTATTTCTTGACGGTGACGAAACAAATATAAAGGGAAAGGGATTTCGGAGTAAAAAATGGCATAGTTTCGCAATTCTCAGAGCTAGAAGAGTAAATAGAAGTCTTTAAGTTCTTTCCATCTAATTTTAATTTCTCCAACTATGAAGTTACATCCACTTGTCAATTTCTGAAATTATTTCCTTTTAACGAGCTGCTATCTTTGCTTCCTATTTTTGTTTGTTTGTTTTAATTGGCTTGGCAATGCAGCCGATTTTCGTTTGCACACAAATACAGGGCTAAAAGTTCTACAAAAGGTAGTATTGTTTATTTTTCACAGCCTATATACACCATAAAATGTGCTGTTGAAGAAAAGGTGGTTAGTGGGCAGATGGCATCACTGCACGTTGAAGTTGAGCGACTAAGGGACGACCCTGGTCATGAAACGACAGCCAACGGTCAGCAACTGCTGATGTATCAAGGTAACTAAGCTCATTTGATTGATTACTGTTGCAAACTCGAAGTTTTCTTCGCCGAACTCATTTCGCTGTATTTTCTCTTGTCTTGACAGTTGTTTCCTTCGCCTTTTCTTTTTAATACAAATGCCTGCTTCTTACTGGAGTGCTTCAACCACGCTTACTTTTGGTCTGTTTTTTTTTCAACTTCTTTTCTGCTAAACATAAATTGTTTTGTTGCCTCTTTCGTTCTCTAGTACCATTATTGCTTGTTCTTCATCTTCTCGTATTTTTCATCTTGTTATGAGTGCGGAAATAAAACATTATCTCAGGCCTGGTTCGCAATCGATCATTAAATCACTAACTTGCGAAGGAAATATCAAACTCCACGGCGTTCTTCTAATAATAGGCCAAGAAGTGAGCAGGTAGCCAGTAACCCTTCAGCAAGCTCGTTTTAGGAGTGTTCTTGTGACAGAAGGATAGAAATCCAAAAAATCATAATTATCTTATAGAGCTGCACTTATATTAACATGTAAATATCAAAGTATTATTTCATTACTAGTTGTTGACAATCGCGGACGTTGGGCCGTTTGTGGCAAAAGCAGCGGCATTCTTTCATTTAAAAGCAACTCCCTACTTGAGGAAGGGGAGAGTAGTTCCGCAGGTGCAACGATGGAAGTTATGCCGCTCGTCTCTGGACTTTTGCATCTTCCATATGTTATGTTGCATCGATATATGAAGAGGTCTAGTGAGTTAGGTAAGTTGGTTGAATTGACTTCGTTATTTAAATAATTGGTCAATGTTACAGTTGTTTAAAGCGACTGGTTGGTGCTGAGCAGGTATATGAATGGCATTTTGTTGCTTACGAAGCTGCAAAGCAAATACTATACTTGCATCATTACGCCAAGCAGATGGTAACGTGCTACACAAAACATTGACACTTCTATTGTTCCGAAGCCGCCCAGCGCAGCTTTAGCCTTTCAACCCACCGAAAATCTTAGATTCACCATCACTCAATGTTACGTTGCTTGGCCTTGAAATGAGCATTGCAACTCTGTTACTCGCTTCGTTCATAGCTCGAGGCTAAACCGTTATTTGTCAGTGTCGGCTCGGCAACCTTTACTGTTGTAATGTCCTTAGCAATTGTGCATACGACCTTCCACAGCTTTGTAATTATAACTTCGGCATTTTTAGACGAACGCTTAAGTTCCACGGACAGCCCAGTGCTCAAACCACCACAATTAAAGCCATTCGATTTCGGTGAAGTTGAATACGCCGACCAGGCTAAACAAGTGGAGGTCCAATCGGCTGAAGGCCGTACGGTCACAGAACTGTGACGTCAACAAGAGAAATGCCCATCTATTTGCACCATCCAAAAGTGCGCTGGTTTTTGGAAGAAGTACATTTGTATTGCATAATTATTTTAAAATGGAAATCGCTCTCCGAAATATCGTGATAATAATCGATTGAGACCTACGTGTATATCTGCACCGTTTTAGTGTTTTAACACCGCCAAATACGAGTCGCTTCTTTTGATTTTTAGTGTCTGATTCTGTGTACTAAGTGTGCAATCATGTTCTACTTTCTGCAAATTTCAACCTTATTAATGTTCTTACTTTGCCGCTGCGCATGTTATTTTATTGCCGTTTTGTCCGACGCAATTTATCAAGTGCAAAAACTGCTGGGTGCCTTACACATCTAGTAGTAAACATTGGTAGAAATTGTTAGTGTTTCTGTTGCTCAAACGTAGCACTTGCGCAAAAATAAAAAATTATGGTTGTAGTTTCGACAAAGCTATAGCATTCCTTCACATTTATAATACACCGCAAATGTAGATGCTTTTCAAACCAAGTTTCTTGCCAAAATATTTAACACTGTAACATTCTATGACGATTTTAATATGGTAACCCGACGCTACGAAAATGTCATGATGTAATTGTACAAAATAGAGTAATTTACCCAGTCCACACTTTCGCAAAAAGTGCTGCGTCAAAATTGACTGTGAAGACTAGTGCTCAATCCACACCGTAGCATCAAATACTTAGTATGGTGAAAAATTCTGGAGGTACCTTACCACACGCTAAATTTATATTCGCATAAGCGTGAAAGTTATATTTACATTAGGTCATATAAACATGAAATTGCTAATAGTAAGAAATTGCAAATTAGTCTCGCCCGGTCTATAATTTAGAATGCAGACCGGCAAAATGCGAGCAGTCGAACAGTAAAGACATTTATAATTATCACATAGCCTTGTCTAATCAGTATTAACATCATTTACAGCAGCCTAAAACAAACTGGAAATTCAAGCAGATTATTTTACTGATGATTTATAAATGCAGATAGGTTCCGCTATGGTTGGTGGAAAAACGGTCGGGATGTCGGTAGCCATCACCTACTTCTTGTCAGCAGAGGCTTTTTTGTACGATATAACTTGGTCTTTTCCCATCGCCGTTAAAACGGTTACCTGAAACACAATGTTGAATGGTGATAACACATTAATACAACGCTCTTTCCCGACGCTTCAGATCATAAGCGCAAAAACAATAAAACCGTACCAGTGGAAAGAATGAAAATAAATACAGCAGCTAAAAAGTGAAGTTAGCAATGTAACGTTATGATGGGTTTGAAGAAATGATAGTAACAGGTAATTACTTAACTCCTTTACATAGCAAAATTGCTTGCGGAAACACTGAATGCAGAAACACTCAAGTCTCGTATCATAACCGCAATTCCGGGTATCGTAACATAACCGTATCGGTCACTTTTACGTAGGACTCATTAGTCATTACGCTTGTAAAAACAAAATTAATATCAACGATGGCAAACTAAATGAAACAGGAGCAATCCTAATTTTGTTGCAATTATGACAACAATCATATAGCTAAACTTCTGACGATTTCGTAAACTTAGATCAGGTATAGACTAGACGAAAATTGCTCCTTCCCAGATTTTTACCTATTCGTCAGTATTAAACGACATTGTACGTATGCAATATTGGGCGCCGTCTGGAAAAAAACTTTTTGTTTTGTGACATTTTTTGAGCTTATTTCGACCATGATTTGTTCGATATATCTAAGTCGGACCAAAATACACGCGCAAAAATCTATTTGTTTTGTGACATTTTTTGAGCTTATTTAGACCATGATTTGTTCGATGTATCTAAGTCGGACCAAAAAACACGCGCAAAATCAGTTGGACAAAATTGCTTTTTGTTCAAACGGCGCATGGTGCGCAAGAACAAAAAAAATAACGAATTTGTGATCCATGTTTTTAAAGCTTATTTAGACCATAATTTGTCCGATATATACATCGGAAATATCCGACTTATATAGCGGACAAAAAACCAAGCGCAAAAAAAGTCGGATATTTCCGACTTAAATATCGGACAAATTCTATGCTAAGTCGGACCAAAATACACGCGCAAAATAAGTCTTTTTGTCAGATATGGTTCCCATGAGCTATCTCAGACAAAAGCTAACAGTATCACGTGACTTTCATGAGATACTGCGTCACCGAGCGTATATGCACTGCCAACAGCGAAAGCAGTCTCTGTGCTCAGTGTAAGAAACGAAATCTTAGTTTATGTAGCGTGTGGCCATTTATCTTTTTGTTTTTAAGACTTCTTGACAAAGTTTGCAGAGCTTCTGGTCTAGTCCACCCTATTATTGAAATAATGGCAAGCCTTGTCATTATTTGTTAGACTATGAACGCACGTTAATAGTGCTTATACATACTTTTATTTCCCGTATGAAGTTCATCCATCGCGATTTTGCGCTAGCATGACACGCTTGATTGAGCAACCTTTACGAGCGTCGCGTCTACCGTAACTTAACTCAGCGTTTTGAAGTGAAATTTTCTGCTCTCTTCGACAGTCCAGTCAAACTGATATCAAGATTACATAAATTTTTCTTTTTACGAGGTACATCACGAAACTCACATAATACTTCTAGATTTTGTCAGAGATAGCTCCTACGATTGATTTCTTCATCTTTATCCTCCTATCACGAGAAAGCGGCGGAGGCGCTATGCATTGGACGAATCCAGACTCGCTTAGGAGTTGCCTTTGTTTCAAGTTTTCCGGTTCAATTTTTTTCTGAAATTTTGTCCGACTTATTTTACGCGTTTTCTTTGGTCCGACTTAGATATATCGGACAAGTAATGGTCTAAGCTCAAAAAACGTGGGTCATAAAACAAAGTTTTTTTCCAAACGACGCTTCATAATGTAATGTTTAGATGTAGCTTCTTCAAACAAGATTTACTGGCCGATTACCACAATAAGTTTGCAATCACTACCCCTGGTTCGTCCGCTGTGGAGCGGCAAAATCCGCTTCGATTTAAAGTCGGATCAAAACAATGACCGTAAAACTGTTATTTACAACTTCCTTGTTTGACATGAAAGGGATAATGTGAGCTGTGAAGGACAAGCCGCCAAGTGCGTTTGTTAAGTCGTTGGAAAAGACACAGGAATTCCCCCAGCTTCGAGTGGTATACAGTTCACCCGCTACGCAATTCCTAATCAAGCTCGCAACACAACATTTGCACCTCCCTCGTTTAAAAGGATAAACTTCCAGTGGAACCACGCAGTCTACCAGTAGTAAGAAAGACAGACCACCATCAGTAACATAAAATGCTCTCTTCACTTTTTCTACACCGGTATTTCAAAATAGTTAACTAAAATACCATCGTAAGAGTTCCGCTGGTATACGAGTCATTTATATTTTTTTTCAGTTCAAGGTCGGTAACATCTAAATCTTCACGCAATTCTCCATCATTGTCCATGAGTGATATATTATTGTCAGCGCCTATCTCATCGACGACCTGAAATAAAAATAATCAAAACTTCATGCCCCTGCTTCGGTTAAATTAGTTTTTTTTTTACGAAATGAAGTCGAGGTTGTTCCGAAGAACCATTCATCAAAATAGGCGACTTACTTTTGAAGAGCTTATAGATATTGATTGTCCAATGTCCATAGGCTGAGTTCATGCGAGACAGAACCTAATGGTGTGATCGACAAGGTATCAAAACGGGGTGTTGGAAATTGGGTTAAATGTCTCAAGGTGTAGACGGCCACAAATAGTCGCACACTCAAGTTAATGAGAGTACAGTGATCTAATGATGCAGAGCTTGTTTTGACAAGTAAGCGCAAACAAATTGTGTAAACCTACCGGCACCTTTGCAATCAAGCACCATCACACTTTGGGTTTAACTTTGTCACAAGAAAACACGCTTGCTAAATAGTTGCCTTTGAAAATCTTGAAGGCAGAGTGTCCAGAGCACGGCAGGCTTTTCTTTGGCGATTGCTTTTTGTGCGCACCAATACCAAAGTTGCATTAACTTTAGGTCTCTAACCTTATATCTCTTTCTAATCGCAGAAATCTAGTAACACTCTTTTTTCAGTGTTTCTTTCCCCTATTCCATATCCTCCAATGCTCCATGTATACCTTCAAATGTTTCCGCACATTTCCCGACACGACAATTAAAATCTCCTTAACTCCACACCAATTCCTTTCTATTTGCCATACTCCACCCACGCGCCATTTTCTCATACAGTATCTCTTTCTAGTTACCATGCATCTGGTTTTCCACTTTGTGGTGCATACGCACACATCATTCTCATCACTTCTACGAAGACTAGTGTAATTGTCATGACTCTTGTCACACCTTTTTCTAACCCGTAGCACGTCCTCACAGATTTCTTCCTTCACCAATATACCCACGACTTCGGTTTTATTATCACTTAACACCACAGATTGTATCTCCTTCCTTTGACACCAAAAAAGCTAGCTCATTCACCTCTCCATCTCACTTCCTCCAGACAAACATCCACCTTTCGCTTTCTCAGTCCTTCGCACACCTCCGTACCTACGCCAGAAATACTGCCAACATTCCAGCTTCTAGATCTACTTCCTAGACGTTTTTCTTTTTTCCTTAACAATTTTGAACCCGGAGAATCTTAGCATCTCCAGCTCACATAAGGCGTGTTTACCGATACGCGGCAAAACGATTACCTAATTTTTTTGTTTATTTCATTTAACGTTGAACTTCGGCGCGGCAACGCGATAAAACCACGCGATATCAAGGAATCGCTTGACGCAGGCTAGCAAATTTTATATCGCGTTAATCGCAGGCCAGTATAGTTTGTAATGGTAGAGTCGCGTTGCCGCGTATCGGTAAACGCACCTTTAGGGCTGCCGGAGACTGAAGGCTTAATTTTTAATCGGTAACATCAAGCAATGTTTTGATAACGGAAACCAGTGTGGTGCTGAACCTAGGCACTACCAACTTTGAAACAATAAAAAGCAATCTACCACCTGGAGCATAACTGTCAACGTAATACATGAAGCTTGTTCTAAGCCACAAAGTAAAACAAACAAGTCTTTACTAACCTCGTATTCTGTTCTCTTCACATTAGGGCAATTCATGTTATGGGTAGATGGACAGATATCTTCAGTCTTCTTTCCCGTAAAGATATCAATACCAACAAGATGAACCTTTAGAAAATAAGAATTGAATTATTCTTAAACATTTTCACATACAGATACTCGATCCCTTTTACTTGAATCAATAACATAGGCTACAGGTATGTTCACAAAAATCACTTTCTGCTGCAAGCAACTGCACACACGAGGGAATCACAAACATAGCACACATGATTGTGTTTCATTCACACATTACAAGCTCGGAGATATTAAAATTGGAAAGAATTGTAGTACCAACATTTGTATCAACCAACAACCAATTAGTTGAAATGCCTGAGCCAACAAGATTTACACTATTTAAGTATTTTCTAAACAATTCGATCTTTACCTAATTATCAAAAATCAAATCTTCACAATACTCGCGGTATTACGCCGAAGCGTGTAACGAGAGGCGGGGGTCATATCTCCGCGGCTTAGCGCCTCGGCGACACTGTGTCCGATTTGACCGGTCCGGGAATCGAACCCCAGACCTCCCGCACCGACAGCAATTGAGCTAACCAGCCGATTTACCAAATTATTTTCAATTGAAAATATTCAACATTGAAAAAAATTGTAAGTGAAAGACGCAAACTGTAGTTCAAGTTAAACCAGACGAACCTGAAAAGGGCAAGTACACTTAGTGATGTCAACCGTTTTTTTTTTCTGCAAAATATGGCTCAAAAGTTTTTAGATGTATTCGAATGTAGCCCAAATATGCGTATTGCCTGCGCAACTGTTTATGGTCTGGTCTTTTCGTAGTGATGGATCGAGATCCGTGCCAGAGTAGTCAATCCAGGGGGACCAAGCGTGCATCAGGGGACAAAGTTACGATTAACTGTTGTAGGCTAAATTACGAAAACGTTTCGTAGCTATTTCATGCCACAATCTTGTTTATCAACGAGAACTTTGCCACAGCTGACATTGATCTGAACCATACAATGCCGTTTCTGTGCAACGCGCTACAGGACTTACAAAAAATTGTGAACACTGGAGCATGCTTTTAATCGTTCAATACATGCAACGAAGTCGGAGTGCTTACTGATGTGACAGTATGAATGCCAGAAAGAAAGCATCTGAACATAATTCAAATAGCAAAGCACGTTAACTTAACGAGTAGCAAGATTAATTGAACAAAAAGACAACTGATTTTGATGCATATATACCTCTGCTTAATCAAACATTGGATAGCCTCGTAAATATATCTAACAAAAGTCTGTGTTGATGATCAGCATAACTAGAGGTGGCTTTTTTATCTATTCTTTAGATTAGAACAGTACTTCTTAAACTTTTTTGGTTTTGTTCACCCCTCGCATCCATCTTCAGATTTCATTCATCCGTGTCCCATCATATGACAAAACTATTTTGATCACATAACAGCACAAAAAGACAAAATTTGTTTTGCTTTTCGTTACGACAACTAACTCATGAGAAGTTGTACCATTGCAAATCTACACTTTCTCGAGTCCAGAGATATAAAGCTACAAACACAGTCACCTAATTTTTGTGCTTATGCACATCGTGGACGAATCAGTCCCTCCAGTGCCACTCTCAGCGGTAAGTCCACACATTTCAGCGCATTTCTCTTTCTAGGTTTCAGTTCCACTAGGCATGAAAATCCTTTCTTTGACAAGGGCTTTCGGAGCAATCGTGCAAGCTGACCCAATAATTGCTATCATAGGGTTGCGTTTTGAAAAACGATTTTTGAGAAAAAACATTCTGCAACTCCAACAAGTGTTCCCACCATGTCTCCAAGGTTCGCTAGCGACAAGTGATTAGCAGTATGAGGACTTATTATTCGCATTTCATTTTCCAAGTCTTGATGCAGTTTTGGCGGAAAATATATTTTAAAATGAACTAGTATTAAGTGAATGATTCAATCATTGTAACAATAACTCGTTCAAACCCTTCGTGTCACACTAAGCACTATGGTTTTTGCGCTGGTGTATTATTTCTGTTTAATGACTTAGGAATCCTCGCAAGTTATCATCCATATCTGATGGTTTACCCTTAATCACCCCTTTCGCTTGGTTCACTCCTGCAAAAATTTTATTCATCCTGAGGTGAACCACTCGCTCGATTAAAAAACACTGCTTCAGAACATGTACACCAGTAGCCGGGACTTATGACAGCTACCGGTAATTTCAGAAAAAATTTTGGCACACTCTTGATGATTGATCTATGAAATGAATCAAAACATGTATTGCATCGATTATAAATTGCATGCTTGCTACAGGTCACAGATTGCTAGGAAGGCGTAGCCAGTTTTAATTCAACAATGCAACAAATAACAAGGGGGCGATCGCTACAGATAGATGAATAACTGCTGACTGCAGTACAGAATTTTGGACTGTGTATCCGCTTTTTATTATGAGCAGTGAGGCCGACGAAACTTGGACAGCTTAATTATACTGCAACGTACAAAAATAGTTCGTAAGCCTGATTAATGTATTTGTATGTAGTTGCACATTTGCTAGCCATCTGTCTACCACGAGATGGGAAAATCCCACTAGCTGCTGTTCCCAACGGCACAACAAGTAAACTTGCCGTTTTGTTAACCATACTTACCCTGTCCACATATCCAACTTTCATGGGCTTTAGGTCAGCGGTTCCAGGTTCTGCATCATAATCCATTTTTTGATGACATCACCACTTTTTTATAAATATTGATCAACTGCCACATCACCATGACATCAATGAATTGATCATGATGCAAAAACCAAAACCGCGGGCCTTAAGCCTGCGGAAATTCGACATGTGGACATGGCAAATGTCCCTTTAATGATGAACGTCAAGCACAGAAGCAGTGAATACCAATCATAGCTCACATTACTGATCAGAAGTTATATACTTCAGAGTCAATACGCTAACCTCCTGGAAGGGTTGGAAAAAATCGATTGTAATCGATATTCGATTGCGATATCCTTTACTTTTTGTTCATCGAACGCACTAAAGTCTTCACTTTTTTGAATGAGTATCGAATATGCCCTGCCTTTACTTTTTTTGCGGCGCAATTCGATATTCCATATTCGATTCTTTTTGTCCAGGTTACTTTATCTCACTTTAATAAATTTAAAATAATTAATCATCGGTCATTACTATGGGGGATAAAAGTCATATTTGTTTTGGTAGCGCAAAAACTTACGAAACCGATAATCGCGAAAAAACTACGTTGATACGAGGTTTATTTAAGCAGTTATAAAGTCATATTTTCTTTTTTAGGTCATAAAATATGATCATTGATTTAGGTAATGAAATACAAATTATTAAATCCTAGTACCACTGAAGACACAGTTCCTGTAGACTTTAAAGTTGATAATTTAGTGTTGAGAAAGCAATGAGAATTTTTGAAGTTTTCATCCGACTTTCACGAAGCATTTGAAGCGATTTTTTTATTATTACTTTAGAAAGAAATTATGCAAAAACGATTGTGGAGATGAGTAGACCAGATATTTCTTCAGCATTGTATGCCAAGTTGTTACCATACCAGCCTACATTAGCATCAGTAGAATGGTCATTTTCGACGTTAAAATCCATGATTCATGAAAACCAAAATTTTATCGATACACACGTCGCATTCTATTGTACAAATGTATTCAACAGTTGAGTATCTTACTTGTTATAAGATGTACATTTGAATTTTTTTTACTAATTTTCAAGTGAATTCTTGGTTCTTTTACGTATGTTCTTGTCCAAAATACATGTTTAGACTCACATAATACGAGATGTTAATTACGGAAAACAGTATATATTTGCTGTTCTAAAAATAAAGCCATATAAAATCATATGTTTCAAAAAATAAAGTCATATTTTTCGATTTTAAAGGTCATGAAAAAATCGCCCTAGCCATTACCTTGACTTTGCTAATTTTTTTTTGTGCCATAAAAAAACCAAAAAAAATTTTATAGCAAAGCTGTTTCGCATCAATAATGTCGTATACTATCAATGTCCGTCGTTTGTCTGTAAGTTACCGCATGAATCTGAGGACATCACAAAAACTGCTTGGAGTACACCGCTAAATGCTCAGGAGGACATCACAAAAAATGTTTGGAGTACACCGCTAAATACTCAGTGTAATATCGAATATCGATTACAATATTCTTTATTTACTTTTTGATGAACTATCGAATATCGATTATTTCTCTACTGTTTTGGATATCGATTCCCAACCCTCCTCCTGGTACATAGTAAGATTCAAAACTGACTGACCATAGTACACTTCACTGCATTGTAATCCTCTATTCATCTATTTTAATATTTTCAGTTCAATATTACAGTTAAACTTTCAGTTCAATATAATTTGAAAATAACCTCAGTTATTTATTTTAATAAGTAATTGTAGTTTTTTCTTAATTAGCAGCTTCAAAGAAGATAGGTGGCAACCTCATCTACAACATCTGTTCGTTTAACCTTAACTCTGTTATTACTCTATCATAGCCAAAAGCGCAAGCAAGCTGAATATGCTTAAAAAAGGTCTATGAAGTAACATTCAGTCACCATAACGTAGTGCTGGGCTACATTTTCAGGAGAACTTAAAATTTAGCACTGTGGAACCTTCCAAATTGCAAAATAGGCCTTGATGTGAGCCACCTACAAAGTAGAATCAAACAATATCACTGTACCACGTGCTGTCACGGTCAAATTGTTGAAGCTGGGGATGGGCATTTCAGAATACCAAATACAGAAGGATCCGAATCCCAAACTATCCGGAATAGTTTTCGCGGTATAAACCGGGTATATGGATTCGATTTCATTGAAAAGTCAATCATTTTATTGCAAACTGTGATTGTTTGTCACGCGAGCATTAACAACGCGCCAATAACGGCAACACACAGACCGTTTTTCATTTGTGTGGGCATGCGTGATGCAGCGCATAGTCACGTGCTTCCAAGTATCTTTGTATTCCAGTCACATCAGCTCCACCTGGAAGTTTTACAATACCGGTACATTTTAACAAAGTGTTGCTGTAAGGTTATTTTTTTTCACTGCTATTGTAGGTTAGCTGCTGAATTAACAGCTCAGATGGCCGAGTGGTTAAAGCGTCCGCCTCGGGAGCTGTAGACTTGGATATTTCGAGTCGGGTCAAACCAATGACTTCAAAATTGGTATTCACAGCTTCCCTGCTTGACGCTCAGCATTGAAGGGGGCAGTGTGAAGAACAATCCGGCAAGTTTACTTGTTGTGCCATTGGGAAAGGCACTTAGCGGGATTCCCCCATCTTGGTGTGATAGACAGGTGGCCGGCAACTCCTAAGTGAGCTCGTACAGCGCATTGATCGCATTCTCGTGATAGGAGGATAAATATGCAAATAAAAATCTTTCGCAAGATAGGTTGATTTAAAAACAGAATAGGATTCGGTATTTTGGATTCGGTTGTAACTATTCAGAATAATTCCAGAAGAGTAAACTATTCTAAACACCGGCGCAGCCAGACCCCCCCAAAAAAGGGGGGGCAGTTTTTTCCAACGAGTTACTGGTTCTCAAGGTTTCAGTCAGGCCTATCAGTTTATATTGACGAATAAGTGATTTGATTCCATTGTTGCGCTTTAAATAATTCAAAAGTTTTTTATGCCTTTGCAAAAATGGAACTGTTAATGCTCGAGTGTTAATTAAGGCATACTTTTTGTAATAACTGCGCTCTGATTTCTCTGGGAAGTAGCCAAAAATCGCTTGCTTTTTTCTCGCCGCTTTTGTGCACGCGTGCAACTGCGCTGATACCACTGACCGCCCCACGCCGCGTTTATCGCAGTTGCAGGTGTAACGTAAACATGGCTTTCATCGCTGACGTCAACATACTAGGGCAGTGCTCTCAGACTGCAGCTATCAATCGCACCCCAAGAAACGGATTCTCGCTTAGTTTTGAGATAAGATCTAGACTGAAGCAGTTAGCGTAGCCGATGATAGCTTGCTTCATCTATGCACTAAACATTTTTTTAAGAGCCAAGCAATGTCCTAGCTTATCGGGAAATATATCATCCATAGTTCCTTATTCAAATACAACGTTTGAATAAGGACCTGAGGACGAGGAGTAGGCGTAATTAAGCGTTGTTTCTCAAGTTAGAAAAAAAAAAAACTTTCGAGAAAAAGTCTCTATTGCATACCGCTTTCTTTCTTGGGATAGAAAAACAAATGATATGCATCCTTTTGTTTTCGGTCAATAAAAATTTTTGTTGACTGCTGGCTGTTTATTACTACGCTAACATGCATTTTAAGCACAAAGAATGTGACAGCGATTGATTATTTGTTGTGTTTGGTTGTGTAAAGTGTTGAGGGCAGTCAGTTCACTGCAATGGCAACACAATATGGCAGGTTGTCGACACAGCCGCATTATTCTCATTACAACCCATGTTTATTTACGAAAATTTGATAAAATTGATCATTCAACAAATTATTCCCTCTACCCCCGCTCTTCTGACGATTTAATCAATGGTCATGCTCAAATTAAATAGTATTTCAAACGGGGATTCCATTGTTGAATAATTTTTTAAGTCTGTACTTTGAAAAAAAAGGGGGAGACTGGTCCTCCTAATTCCCCGGGTTGTGCGGTGATTCTGAAATGCCAATCCCTAGTTGAAGCGATATGATGCTACTTCAACTAAAAACAAACTTTGAATTTTATAGGTAGGAATTCATAAAAAAACAAGGTGAAAAAATTGCAAACATGTCGTTTTTTACATGCACATACAAAAAAGAAATGGATTTGGCGAAATTCGATATTATTACTGTAGACATACAAGGATTTAAGCAGAAATCAAAATGTCACGAAAATATTCAAATGTTTTTTAATACTATTGGCTCTTATTACTTTGTAACTAGGCCATTTAAAAATAAAACTCATAAATTGGCGTAATTGTTAAGCATATCGCTATTAGTGCTGGAGGTCTAAGTTTGATTCCCAGGCCGGTTAAATCAGACACAGAGTCGTAGGCGACTTGCCACCACGGCCACGTTTCTCTGGAGCTGTGTTGCCCAGGTGCTAAGCTGTGAAGTTGGGTCCTGCCACTTGTTATACGCTTCTGCATAATACCGCAAATATAATGAAGATTTGAATTTGTGTTCCATAGATTCGATTACCTTAGCATGTCCGTGCTTGCCAGTCTTGGAAGTAGACATCTCCACTATCTTGCAAGGCTTTCCTTTGAGAATAACATATTCACCTTTACGTAGAGCCGAACATTGCTTTGGATAAGTTTCAGATGCACCAGATTTTACTTCATCAAAATCATCATAATCGGCCATTATATGAGACTTTTTTTAAATTTCACCAAATTAAATCAGAATTAGCCTGTAACAAAACAATCTCTTATTTCCATGCAACTAATTATTTTTATGTTAATGGTAAGCAAATAACCAAAATCTGTATGTAACATCAAATTACGGCCTGGTAGTTATGACAATGAATTGAAACAATAAACCGTTACAAACCAGCCAATTGACACTAGGTTTGATGTTGTGTGAAGTCATTTGTTTAGCATTAAAATTTTTGATTTTTTCCAAACAAAATTTGAATTTTCAAGGCCCAATAAACCAAGTGACAACTGTGCTGTTGTAAGAAGTTTTACGATGCCGACCCTTCTTCTCAAACTGCACATAAAGTTAACATTTTTCGTGAATTGTGACAGAAAAAGTTGCGATTTGAGGCAATACATATAGAACTTCAAATTTTAGAATGTTTGTACACTGGCACTTTACTGCAACATAAAATCAGCATCACAAATCACACTGACCAGCAGAAATGTCCACCAATTTGGATAAAAATTTCAACCGACCAGATCTGGGCGATTTTTTGCAGATTTAAGTTGGATGTTGATTTCAGATGCATGCCCATCACTTCAATTAATTGCATAAGAAATCACTAGTTATAACGAATTATTCAGGTCTGGGATTTTATTACAAAAAACTGAAAATTTGGATCTGGATTTGAACTGAGGTCGCAAATTAGAAGAGGATTTTAAATTGATAAATTTGAACATCTCCATGGAGGAAATTAGATTTCATTTATACAGCAGTGGCTATACTGGTACCGGTAGGTGTTTCAGCAATGTGTGCAAGGTTAGTGGAAAATGTGACAAGCACCAAAAATTGCAACTGATATTCCAAAATAGGCATCTGCCGCAAGCACCATATATACAGTTGAGTCTTCTTTCACTATTTCCGCCTAGGCAAAAAATTTGTCTGAAATTTTTGCTTGCTGATTTAGCTTTTCATATCTGATGAAAATCTTTGGAAGAAAACGGCCCGATTTTAGTACGGTCACAGAAGCAGGGGGCATTAAGTGCAACATATCTTTCTCACAAAGTTGTCGTTCAAAAATACGATTAATTATGATGTCACTGATCACATGGCCAATGGCATATGCTCTAGCAAATCATGAAAACAACCACTTCATTAAACTGCAAACTTAATCTGCACCGGTAATTAAAACTTCATAGTAAGTTGCCAATACTTCCATCATCTGGTCTTTTCGTCATACTGTATTTCTTGTCACACAGTACTCTACTTCCGGAACTATACTCATATTGAAGGAATTTTTTTTTAAAGTTTGGTCAGGAACAAGATCAAGGTTTTGTCACAAACTTTTGCACCAAATTAAAAGCCTCCAAGTTAATACCAATAATGCATATTTGGATCAAAAATTAGGCCAGCTCATCAGTCAACAGGTCAAGGACTAGCAATGAAACTGTTTTATTCGGTTGCTGGAAATTTTGCCACATGGTAACTCGCCACAGAAACTTTGTCACATGGTATCTTTCATACACTGAAAATTTACATTGCCTACACCCAAACAAGGCTATAAAATCCCGGTTGTCATAGCTTTTCCAGTTAAATTAAATAAGGCAGGGGTGGGCAATTATGTTAACACAAAAGGTCGCATTGAAATAAATTTGAAGCCGAGAGCCGCACGTCCGCAGATGTCCAATTTTTTACCCACATTCAGCACGTAGCTTTAGAAAAAAAGAAAAAATTGACTTCGGCTTGACTCACTTAAGGAGTTTGTGTTTCTGTAATTGTCTGCGCGCCACATAAAATGGTCTCGCGAGCCGCATGCGACCCGCACTTTGCCCACCCCTGTATTAAGGTAACATCGTCACAAGACATCACATATGGTAACTTCACCACACTTCCATACATCAAAAATGTGGGGAGAGGTGTGTGGGGGGAGGTAAAGAAAGATGTGTGGAGAGGGTGGGGGTAAGGAGAAGTGTGGGGGAGGTGTGAAAGAGTGTATGGGAAAGTGTGTAGGGAGGGGAGAGGTGTAAAGAAGTGTGTTTGGGTACGGGGGGAGATAAGGAAAGATGAGGGGAAAGGTGCGTGGGATGTGTGGAGAAGTTAGGGAGAGTGGGAAAGTATTGGGGTGTGGAGGGAGATGTGGGGGAGGGGAGGTGTAGGTAAGTGTGTTGGGGTGTGGGATCCCAACACATGCACTTCCTCCCACACCATTCCCTACCGTAAAACCGAGCAACTTTGATCTCCTGTTTAACTTGCTTTAGTGTTATTTATTTTCTACATATCCCTACTGCTACAGCTTTTCTGGCTTTCTGATTGGAACACTCTAACCCTCATCTCTTTTACCAATCGTCGCTTTTTTTCTGTGGCATCACGGATTTTGAACCAATCCACTGTCAAAGCCTGATCGAAGACGTCCTTACTTCAAGGTGGCCTCAATCGGTGACGTAACTCCCACTAAACTGCACGAAAACATTAATTTTGAACGAAGTTGCCCTATTATTAAGTAACGTCGACCAAATTTTAATTTTTTTTAAGTTATAAGGGTTTTGAAAAACGCTATAGTGTTGTTGTTTGACCATAACTTGTTGGATTCTCGCAGGAATTGCGACAGTTAAACGAATTGAAGGGCTGAAGCAACACAGATTGAATGTTATGGGAAAAACATTAGTTTTTGCAGTGGCTTTATATTAATTTGTTTCTTTCCTACGCAAATTTCATTCATTTCATATACTTTTTTTACTGAAAGTCGTTTTTCGCTGTTCAGGGCTCCCAGCCAAATAAGGTGAAAAAGCCGGAAAATACGGGTGGTCAGAAACTGGCAACAGAAGGGCTATGTCGAGGGTGTGAGGGCAAAGCCCCCAGCTGCCGGAAGGAAGGGGGTGTGGGGGCAGAGCCCCCAGCCACTGAAAATTTTTGCATTTTTTACGTAAAATAATTTTAAGTGCGTTTAACTGTATAATATACTATAACAATGTCTTATGTATTATGCAAACACGAAATGCTCCGACATGTGACAATCACTTTCCAGTGGCACACTCAGGATTTGGCAAGGGGGAGGGGCTGCAATCGGAGGTCTGGGGGCGAAGCCCCTAGCCGCCAGAGGCAAGGGGGTGTAGGGGCAGAGCCCCCAGCCACTAAAAATTTTTGCATTTTTTATCTAAAAAAAATAATTTTTAGTGCGTTTAACTATATAATATACTGTAACAATGTTTTATGTATTATGCAAACACGAAATGCTTTGACATGTGACAATCACTTTCCAGTGGCGCACTCAGGATTTGGCAAGGGGGAGGGGTTGCAATCGGAGGTCTGGGGGCAAAGCCAGCCGCTGGAGGCTAAGGGGGTATGGGGGCGAAGCCCCTAGCTGCCAACAAAAATTTAAGGTTTTCACATAAAACACTCATTCTAGCACATTTGTTTATCAAAAAAGGGTGTGCAGCGAGCGCAGTCACAATGGACAATGCAAAAATATTCTTGCAGCTTATGTCTAAAAGCAGAAGCTTGGCCAAAGTACGCGAAAGGAGGCTGCAACCAGTAGTGTATGCAGGGGGAAGGCTCCTAAACGTGCATTCCCCTTCATGCCTTCTTTGATACATGTTAGAAGCCTGTGTTGCTAGATATTGCTAGAAAAATCGTACCTTCATGTGGAAAAACTTCTACGCACGCCATAAGCACATGCAGGGCAGGGGGGACGGTACCATGCCCCCCTTTGGCTCTGTAATAAGTTGCTAAAACCTACTTTCAGTCTATAATTTCACAAACTAATAATGATTGCAGCCTCCTTTCACTTATTTTAGCCAAGCTTCTACTTTTAGACATAGGCTGCGAAAATATTTTTGCATTGTCTATAGTGACTGCACTCACTGCATGCTCTTTTTCAACAAAAAAGTGAGCTAAAATGAGTGTTCTTTTGAAGTGAAAACCTTAAAAATTTGTTGAAGGCTGTGGGCTTCGCCCCCAGACCCTCGGTTGTGCCCCTGTCCTTTGCCAAATCCTGGGAAGTACCACCGCTAAGACGGCAAATGCGGAACGGAAAAATTACCATTTTTGCATTAGTGTTGAATGACAAAACATATTCAGCAAAAGACAACATGACTATTGATTTGAAATTTCTATTCTTACAACATCACTATTACTCTCTGCTCTGATAATAATCGACTTTGTTATGATCGACATCCATTGAAACAAAAGATTACAAACGCTAATTACAGAACTTGGTTTTTTGAAAACACGCTTCTTTCTAGTTGTCTTTCACTGCAGAACTTTGACGTCACCCCCCCTCCTAAAAAAAAAGATCATTTTTGGAATAATATCGGTAGGTGCCGATTAGAAGTGCAAAATGTCGGAAATCTGGCAAAATCCGGAACTCTGGGAGCCCTGGCTGTTGAAACTTTTTTGCTACATCCAGTTATCGCATGCTCTTTTCAGTATGTTTTGGAGTGAGTCGGACTCTGGACTCTCACTTTAAGTTGTTGTTTTCGAGTCGGATTGGATCACATTTTTATTTGAAAAAGCAGAACTGGAATCCAATACTAAAATTCACTGTCTGCTTATCTTGTAAATACATTAGAAAATAACATTTTTTTAGAATAAAAAAATAAACCACAGTGAAATTTAAATTCCCACGGTAAAATTGTACAAAAGCAATTCAACTAAATTTTGATGTCATCAATTCTGAGTGGAAATGACATCTTTATCAGTTTATAGGTGAAAATGCGATTACATCATCAAATTCGCCAATTCAGGAAGTGTTTACTCAATTGAAATTTTATTTTTCTAAATTTGGAAAAGATTTTCATAGCATGGTGAAAACTCTGATCTGACAAATTATCCCTAGGCTAGCTGGTTACTGGTACCAGCAGTCTAATTTTTGAGGCCTCACCATTGCCTAGGCACCAGTACTACTGGTACCAAAGGTATTAAAAAAAAAATACAATAGTTTCTTCACTTTGGTTGCCAGAGGATTCGCCACATGGAAGATTCGCCACAGAAGATTCGCCACAAAGAAGATTCGCCACACAACAAATGTGACCAAGAATTTGAGTGTAAGCGTCGGAAAAACGCTTGCAACAGTGCCGATGTGGAAGATTCGCCACTCAACAATGATAGGTTGGGGTCAGGGGGTTGTGGTCGAGAGTGTTGGGTCGAGGGATTGGGGTTGGCGGTTCCCAACTCTCCCCAACCCCCCTTACCCAACCACCTGGCCCAAACCCCTGACCTCAACCCACCCAACCCAACCCCAAACTATCACTGTTGTGGGGCGAACTTTGCACATCGGCACTGTTGTAAATGTTTGTCTGGTCACATTCGTATGTCTCACCCATTGTGTGGCGAATCTTCTGAGGCGAATTTTCTCGCAACCCTTAAGTTTTGAGGATCTAACATGTTAGCATCTATACACTTTCTACCAGTAGCATACGCAGGGGAGGGGGCTTTCATGCATGTGTCCCCCTCAGGCCTTCTTTGATACATACTAAACGCCTGTGTTGCTCAGATACTGCTAGAAAAATTGTACCAGTGCCTTGATGCGGAAAAATTTCTTTACGCCATAGGCGCATGCAGGGGGAGCACGATGCCATGCACCCAGTATTCCCTCTAGGATTTTGTTTAGTGCAAATTTGCCCAAATGATAAATTCATTGAAATTTTTGCCCTAAGATTTCACTGCTTTGAGGACCCTTTTTACAATTTTTTCGCATGAAATATGTTTTTCCAAGATAGGCCTACAAGCTACAGTCTTGCATTAAAATATTCAAGTTTTTTGTTAAAGTTTTTCAGTTTTGCATTATTTCATAATATTAATTTCTGGTTCCATATCAGTAAAATTTGCCCAAAAATTTCGCACTTTTCAATTTTTCACTCCAGAGGTAACACTGCATGCACCCCCCCTTTGGCCCTGTAATAAGGTGCTAAAACCTAACTTTCAGTCTATAATTTCACAAACTAATAATGATTGCAGCCTCCTTTCACTTATTTTAGCCAAGTTTCTGCTTTTAGACATAAGCTGCAAAAATATTTTTGCATTGTCGATAGTGACTGCACTCACTGCATGCCCTTTTACAACAAAAAAGTGTGCTAAAATGAGAGTTTTTTAAGTGAAAACCTTAAAAATTCGTTGGCGACTGGGGGCTATGCTCCCAGACTCCCTTGGCATGTTGGCCTCAAGTGGCTGGGGGCTTTGCCCCCAGACACCCAGTTGTGGCCCGCTATTGCCAAATCCTTTGTGCGCCACTGCTTTGCGTGCCCCCCCCCCCCTTTTAAGAAAACTTTGGCCTACACCACTGCTTTCTACTAACCCCTATTCATTCATGAATTGACAGTTACCACTAACTTTTGTCTGGCGATTTACATGCCTGAACTCTGTGGAACTAACCTCATAGATTCAACTGATATTGCTAAATTTTAAACCTAGTTCTTAATTAAAACTAAGTAGTTGAAAAATTTAAAAAATATCTTCAATAAATACACTGCTCAGCACGGCACCTTGATGTTAAACATTATTCAATGAAAATACTTCCCATTACTATCCTACCGCAACTAACGTTTAGTCTTACCTGAAACTCACCACGAAAAAGAATGACGAACGTAATATCCGGTAAACGAGGCAGTGAAAATTACACAAAAATCAAATAACTTTATAAAAAAAAAAGAATTAAAACATCTCAGTCTTTTCAAGAAATTTGATAAGAATAATTTGATTAATCACATTTGATTAAACGTTTATTACAATAGAAATCACCCGGAAGACGAAAAACTATAAAATAATGAAAAACAAATAAAAAGCCACCGCATCTACTTAATGTAGGGTTGGGCAACTTTTTTAGTCGACGGACCAAATGTGGGAATATGAAGTTTTTGGCGCCGGATTAATACAAGGATAGCATTCAATATCTTAGTCACATACTTATTCACTCATGCAAGAAATATAATAATGAGTCTAAATTTAACTGATAACAGCCAAAGCATAACCAAAACAGTCTCGTTGTCATAGAGTGGTTTTAGAAGTTTACAACCAGGGATGTGGAAGCGGTATATTTGCAAACAGCTTCCGCTTCTCCTTCAACACCTATCGCTTCCGCTTCCAGACAGATTCACCGAAATTTTGCTAGTAAAATACGATCAGTGCGTTGGTAGCCGATAGCGTAAACCGTAATTTTTTTTCCAATCCGCCGCCATGGTCAAAATAGTGGGAAGGGTGCAAAATGACGTTACAACTTAATGACGTCATGTACGAAAAATTCCCAAGCCGGCCCGTAATCGCGCGCTGTGTGCATTCGGCTTAAGTTAGCAGAAGCTAAGTTGGCATCAAGGAAGAAGAAGGCGTTGATAAAGGCTTTGTTTCAAATAGTGCTGCTGAATTATTGCCATTCAATCAAAAAACAAATAGTTTACTGTCAGAAGAGCTTTATTGTCATAAAAATACCATAATAAAGAACAACAAAATCGTGAGCTCCTGACCAGGAGCAGATCCAGAAAATTTTGGTGGAGGAGAATGAAATGGAATTAGGTTGAATGTTAACTAAATACAAAGAAAATATACCCAAAAGAGGCGTAAAGATTAAGCCCTTGGAAAAATGCTTTCAAGTCAGCGGCGTATTCAGAAATTTTTTCAGGGAGGGGGCATCCAAATTCGACATATTTTCAAGCGTAGCTTTTTTGGCAGAATTATTTTGAAGCACATTGAAAATAAAAAAGGCTCTAGGGGGGGGGGCGGGGGCATGCTACCCCGGAAAGTATCTGAAAATTTACTTACTGTATTGGCCATTTTAGCACTTTTTGAACAATTTTCGGGCAAATTTTGTGTAAAATTTTTTGCCTCTAATTCTGCGTGTTTCACCAAATATGATGCATTTTGTTCGTGCATTTTCGATTATGCGTGCTTGGGACGTAAGGCTTATTGCTATCGAAAAGGTTCGAAATTATGGAAAAATTGCATAGATGGGCAATGAAATAAGAAATAGGCAATGAAATTGCATTGAAAACGCTGTTAGCCCGGTGGCCGAGTGGTTGGAGAGGTAAAACTCTCAATCACAAGATCCCGGGTTCAAAACCTGAGTCTACCTGATGAGCGGTCAAACCGCGAAACTAGTCGTAGAATTGGTTTTTACAGCGTTTATTTAGTAAGTCTTCAAGGCCTACCATTTATCCCGTTGTATTTTCATAGATGGGCAAGTTAATGCAAAACGTTAGCTTCGTTAACCACTACTTCGTTAACACAGTTATGTACCTCCGTTAACGTTAATTCGTTAAATTCAGCTCCAATTAACAGAAGCAAATTAAACTCGTTAAATCGTTAATTTTGACTAAAAACGGCATTTCTTTTTAAAAAAAGCTCAAACATTTTCATTATCAATGTTTGTGTAAGCATTTTAAGCAATTTTTCTGTTCACAAGCAATATGTTTTGTTGTTTTTATCTCGCTTTTTGACCTCATTGGTCGTTGCCTATTGTTAACAGGGGTAAAATGACGTCACTGGCACAAATGCGCTACTAGCACATCGTCACTCGCACTCGCACATTTGTGCGAGTGCGCTGACGGCCCGCTGATGGCCCGGTCCTATCTTTGTATATTTAATGTGCGAGTGGTCCAGTCATAATGTGCGAGTGAACATGGAATGTGCGAGTACGGTGATGTGCGAGTGATTGGTGGTCTGCGAGTCGAAATGTGCGAGTGACGTCATTTCACCTCGTCTCCCTATTGTGCTAGTTTGTCGATGTCAAACTTAACCAACAATAAGGAAAAACAAGCGTTTGCAAAAATTTGACGGAAGTTATCAAGCATTATAAACGGAAGTTAATTTAGTCCGTTAATTTCAAAAAGAAATTTAACGAATTAACTAGTTAATGAAAAAGCTAGCTTCGTTATTAACGAATTAACAATTAACGAAATTGTGCCCACCTCTGAAAAAATGCATTCATGAAAAATTAGGTTGAGTGTTAACTAAATACAAAGACGATTAGACCCGGAAACGGGCGTAAATATGTCCTTTCAAAATGCTTCCTGTTAGAGGCGTATTCAGATTTTTTTTCAGGGAGAGGGCACCAAATTTCGTCACTTTTTCAAGCGCAATTTTTTCCCGGAAGAGTTATTTTAAGCAACTTAAGTAACAAAAACGATTTTAGGGGGGTCCAGGGGGCACGTCCCCCGAAAAATTTTTGAAAATTTGCGTACTGAAATGGTCATTTTAGCGCTTTTCGAACAATTTTCAGGCAAAGTTTGTTCATATTTTTGGCCCCTAACTTTGAGTGCTTCATCAAATATGATGCATTTTGTAAGTATAGTTTTGATTATGCGTGCTTGAGGCGATTAAGGTTTATTGTTATGAACAGGGGTACAAATCTATGTTGAGCATTGAGAGAGATGATTTAGCAAAATCGACCATTTTTCGATATTGGGGGAGGGATGATTTAGCAAAATTGACTCGTCTGCAGATATCCCATTTTTTGCCCACAATGAAGTGAAGACCAAAAAAAAAGATCATAACAGATTTATGAGAATTTATGGGAATCGGACAAAGAAAGTGGTTGCAAAAGCTATGAAGCAGGCGGCTGGAGAGGAGATGAAAGTGCTATATAACAAATCAAACGATGTTTTTAAGTTAGTGAAGTTCATGAGAAGGGATGGAAAGGACATAAATGGTAGAGGTTGCATGAAGGATAAAGATGGGAGACTTGTGGTTAGTGAAAAAGATCGTGGAAAATTATGGAAGGATCATATGGAAAAGATCATGAATGTGGAAAACGAATGGGATCAGATGGCAGAAGCAGATATGGTTGAAGGACCAGTTGAAGAAGTCACTTATGAGGAGGTGATTAAGGCTATGAATAAGATGAAATGGGGAAAAGCAGCTGGTCCCTCTGAAGTAAATAAGGATATGATAATGGCGAGCGGAAAGTTTGATGTTGGAGTACTAAAGAAGCTGTGTCAGAGAGTTCTAGATGGAAAAGGTATGCCAGAGGAATGGAAAACAAGTGTTGTTGTTCCAATCTTTAAAGGAAAGGGAGATGTGATGGATTGTGGAGCATATAGAGGAGTAAAGCTGCTGGAGCATGCAATGAAGATAGTCGAGAGAGTGCTAGAGAAGAGAATAAGAGAATTAGTGAAGGTTGATGACATGCAATTTGGCTTTATACCTGGGAAGAGCACGACTAATGCTTTGTTTATTTTGAGAAGGATGCAAGAGGAGTTTCTTGGAAGAGAGAAAAAGCTGTACATGTGTTTTGTGGACTTGGAAAAAGCGTTTGATAGGGTTCCTAGAAAAGTGATGAAATGGGCATTAAGAAAGAAAAGCTAGCCAGAAGGGTTGGTGAAAGCAGTAATGAGCTTGTATGAGGGTTCAAGGACGAAAGTCAGAGTTGGATCGGGTTTTTCGGAGGAATTTGGGGTAAGGGTTGGTGTGCATCAAGGGTCTGTGCTATCACCAATGATATTTGCTATTGTGGTTGATGCAGTGTCAGAACATGCAAGAGAGGGACTATTGAATGAAATTTTGTACGCGGATGATCTTGTGTTGATGAGCGAAAATTTGGAGGATCTAAGGGAGAGGTTCCAAAGGTGGAGAGATGCATTAGAAAGCAAGGGATTGAGAATAAATAATAGAAAGACTAAGATGATGGTGAGAGGTGCAGAAGGGGAGGTTGTGCGTAGCAGGGTGGATCCGTGTGGAATATGTGGGAAAAGAGTTATGTCTAACGCGGTGTGGTGCACGCTCTGTAAGAAGTGGATTCATGCGAGATGCACCAAAATGAAAAAAGTATCTTGCAGTTTTGCACAACAGTTTGTATGTAGAAGATGTGAAGATATTGGAGACGGAAAAGAAGAACCAGTGGAGGTATTGTGTGATGAAGTGGAGACTGTGAAGGGTTTTTGTTATCTTGGAGATAGGCTGAATGCTAGTGGTGGGTGTGAAACTGCAGTGACTGCAAGAGTAAGGATCGGTTGGATGAAATTTAGAGAATGCGGAGAGTTGTCACTTGGGAGAAGGTTTTCTTTGAAAATAAAAGGGATGGTGTATCGTAGTTGCTTAAGATCAGCAATGTTACATGGAAGTGAGACATGGTGTTTGAGGAAAAATGAGATGGTAATTTTAAGAAGAACTGAAATAGCTAAGGTGAGATCAATGTGTGGAGTAAAACTAGTGGATAGAAAGAATACTGAGAAGCTGATGAAAATGCTGGGTCTGAAGGAAACTTTAGATAAAATATCTAAAGCGAATGGAGTAAGATGGTATGGACATGTGGTTAGGAGGGATGATGAGAGCATTTTGAAGAAGGCAATGATGTTTGAAGTGAATGGACCTCGAAAGCGAGGACGGCCGAAGCAAACATGGAAGAAACAAGTCGAAGAGAATATAAAGAAAATTAGGTTGAAGGTGGAGGAAGCTACAGATCGCGCGAGATGGAGAGAGGGAGTGGGAGCGATTGCTGAAGGAATGAGGTGCATCCGGCCACCTTCGGACACGAGGAAAAACCGGATTAAAACTGGTTGATGATGATGATGATAACGTTCCCAGATGCCCAAGTTTTTGCCCAAAATAAAGTGAAGACCAAAAAAAGGTCATCACCTTCGCTGACGCCCAGTTTTGGGACATGAAAATATTGAGGGGAATGCTGCCGGATTATTGGGGGGGGAATACATCCCTCCAATGGATTTGCACCCATGGTTATAAAGAGGTTCGAAATTATAGAAAAACTTTATTTATCCAAAGCATTGTTGAAAATGGCTGGTGGGGGGGTGCATCCCCCACATCCCCCCTGGATCCGCCCCTGGCCTTTGGTATGCTACTAAACGTTTGTTTGCTAGTTTTGCGACTGCTATTTTTCGAAAAATTTGCAGGGGCCCCCCATGGCCAAAAGCATGAATATGGTATGGGGGCCCCACATCGCGCGAGTTAAGATAAAAAATATATTAAATCTTAGAATAGGCTTATTTAAAGCACCTTTATCATACGTTAAGTAAATAGTACTACGTACTGACTATTTACGGGGCCCCCTTTTTGTGCGCCCCCTCCCCGGTTGGAGGGTTCGGGGGGTGCTAGTTTCGGCACTGCAACTTTTTAATCTAAATCGATGCTACCCTTTTACTGCCCGATGTTCCACTAATGGCACATACGGTACTTTTGTTCAAATTGATTGAGGATATCATAAAACTTTTTTTTGTTGCATAAAACTTAAATTCTAGATGACTACTTATCGCTTTGTAATTAAGTATTAAACTTTGTAATGAATTTAAGTACTGCAAAACATTACTCCTTTATTTTATCTGCAAGTTTCGGAAAAACTTTGAGGTTTAGCGCATAAAAGACTTTCATTATTTTATGATGACGTAAGAATACTACCCCTATAAAAGCGGAAAAAGTAAAGTCAAAGTAATATTTCGCAACGTAACTGAACTCTAGCTTTTTAGTTTTTCTTCCTCACTATACTGACTCAATGGTTTTGCGCTTATGTGTAGGGTGACCAGACGTCCCGTTTTGAACGGGACAATCCCGTATTTTCACCTGATTTTGAGTGTCCTGACTTTTTCTCAGATGTCCCGTTTTTTATAATTTTCGCACTTAGCGTGAGAGCATATTGTGAGAATTTAAAGAAAAGAATGCTTTTGTTGAAAGGACAATAAACTTTAACTTTTCACTTTGCTTTCTTGTGGCGTTGGACTTAAATCTTAAAACGCCTTCGTTCATAAGTTATTGCAGCTGTTTATCATCATGGAATAGAGGTGCACATTGTCGGATTTTCGTCGGCTGCCCTTTTTTAAGGATTCTCTTAGTCTGTGTCTTAAAAAATGTGAATTTGCTACGAAAGATCGCATCATCGGAAAAATATAATTGACGGACTTGATTATTATCAGTAAAAACTTTTAAAATGAAACACTTTTTAGAGTCATTAAAAATACGAGACAAAATTGGTAAGGCGGTACCTCCTAGTTACTGCATAGTTGTTAATATGTCGCACTTTGCTGCTGAAAACAATATTTGCATACTGTAGCAGCGCTATGATTTTTCTGATTAACTTATACCGGTATAACGATTGACCAATTATAGAGTTATCACTGCAATACAAGCCTTTTTCATATTTCAGACCAATTTTTAGATATATCCAAGAGCGTATTTAAGGGGGGGGGGGCATTGTGCCATGGCTTCTTTTTTTTTGACTCTGCGATTTAGTAAAAAAAAAACTAATGGTTCCTAGTGACTGAAATATGCCAGGCTCTTTTGATAGTTCCTGCAGCTTATGGCCAGGGGGTCGGATGAGGGGTATGCATCCTCTCACCAACGGCTTTTAAAAATGTTTTTGATGCGTACAATTTTTCCATAATTTCGAACCTCTTCGATAGCAATAAACCTGACGCCTTAAGCAAAAGGCACGCCTAATCAAAAATGTGCGAACAAAACGCATCGTATTTGGCGAAGCACGTAGGCCTACTCAGAACTAGGGTCAAAAAATTTAAATAAAATTTGCCTGAAAATTATTCAAAAAGCACTAAAATTACTATTTCAGCGTGTGAATTTTCAAAATATTTCGTGGAATGCCCTCGGACTCCCTAGAGCAGTGGTTCTCAACCAGTGGGCCATGGAAACATTTTGAGGAGGGCCACAGAACTTTTTTAAATATTGCTAGATTCATTGAAAAATTATTCTCTATTGTGACGTTTGAATCGGCAAAAAGCGGATAACTTTTCTCTGAAAAAAATTGCTGTCCGCGACCTACAAAGCAATAATGTTAGCTGATAACAACTGCGATTCTTACTTTGAGAAGATTTTTGCTTATAAATATTAATGTTGAGTTAACTAACAACATATCACATTTACCCCCAAGGCCCCAACCCCTCAGCGCCAAAATTTTAAAAACTTTGGTAAGTTCTGCAAGTGAAGACCTTTGTTAAAAATCGAAAGTATATTTTGTCAAAAAAAAACTTTTAGAAAAATGTAAATTTGTGGGGCCCCTAAATGTTGTGGAGCTCCGGGCTTCAGCCCGCTCCGCCCCCCCCCCCCTCAATCCGCCACTGCACTTCATTCAAATATTTCGTGAACTAGGCCCTCGGTGTTGCTTTTAACGTTTCTTGGTTTCCTAGTTATCTTTTACAAGCTTAATTAGTAAAAATCTTGGTAACTCCGAAACATTTGAACCGTCGGCTGTATCCTCTGCTGTAATTTTGAACCATCGGCTGCATTCTCTACTAATAAAACTGAAATAGGCCTACCGGTACTTCAAAAAAATTTCTTTTTTATAATTGACGAATTTCTGAAATCTGCAGAGTCTCAAAAAACTTAAAATAAAAGAAGCAATTGCTTATGCCTAAAAGAATAACCTCCGTAACGCTACTGGACCTCAACGACGCTTTCGTCAGTTTCGTGTTTTGCACGTACACGGAGTTTTTGAAAATTAAATTTCGTTTACTTCGCTCTATAGTGCAAGAACCTAAGTCATGAAAAAAAGCAACAAAAATGATTGTGAGAGATAGCTCTACCGGCTTTTTGACTATTCCTCCAGTCTCTTCCGGCTGCATGAATTTGGTTATTACACGTCAACATATCAATATCTTTAATTAAAAGCCAAGCGATATCAAAAGTGTAGACCAGGGGTGGACAGAGATGGTCACGATAAACTTTTCTATACTAAAGCGATAACGATAATCGATAACTTCAAAAAAGCCCTGGGCGATACCGATAATCGATAAATATCAATTTTTAAAGCGATATCGGTAATCGATAAATTATCGCCGATAAATTTTTCCGATAAATGTTGGTTTTGGCAAAGTTTTTTTTTGCAAGTTGCAAAATGTGTCTCTTGATTTTTCAGGGAAAGAGAGCAGTTGATGGACTTTGCCGTGGCATTAAATAAAACAAAAAGAGATGTTTTTAAATTGCAACAGCACTTTTGGAACACCGTGTATTTTTTCCATAGCGCTAACTCACTAACTTTGATCACTGTGTGTATAAAGAATCGCTTATCGCGATAATTTATCGGCGATAAGGAAATAATTACAAAAGCGATATCGGTAAGCGATAAATTAAAACTATTTTGAGCGACAACGATTATCGGTAATAAATTATCGCCGATAAATTATCTCGATAAATGGCCATCTCTGGGGGTGGACAAAGTGCGGCCCGCGAGACCGTTTTATGCGGCCCGCGGGCACTTACAGTAATCTAAACACCTATCGTGAAACAACCCGAAGACCTTTTACTTTTGCTCCGCGCTAAGTGGCAGTGAAAAATAGGACATCTGCGGACGTAAAGACTTTTTTCTTTTCACCAATTTTTAGTGGTGAGAATAGGACATCTGCGGACGTGCGACCCTCGACTTCATAATTTTTCAAAATTTTGTCAAATGCGGCCCTTCATGTGAACAGTATTGCCTATCTCTGGTGTAGACGGAAAATCGCCGTCGAAGTGAAGCAAAAATGGAGCAATATCAAATAGGTGTGACAATTCTTTCGCAAAAAACAGCAGGACGCCGTCAGATAAGAATTTTCGCGATGAGAATTTTGTTTGATATTGGCGAAAAAATTTTTACACCTATTTGATCATTAGATATTGCTCCATTTTTGTATCACTTCGACGGCGATTTTCTATTTAGCCTACCACTTTGATATCGCTTGAATTTTAATTAAAGGTATTGGTACGTTGACGTGCAATATCCTAACTCATGCAGCGCAAAGAGACAGAGACAGAAGAATTTCGCTTGGTTCGATCCTGCTGCAAAACATGTGAGATTGTTTTATTAGCATGCTGCTGTGGCCTGTGAGGGTGCAATTTTATTGGGCACTGTGTTGACTCTGCAAAAACAACAATTACATTGTATATCAAAAACCTAAAAATGTTCGGTCTCGAGACCAACTTTGAACGCACGAGACCAATACCGCACCATGTCGAGACCAAGACCATCAGCCTAAGTTCGAGACCAAGACCGCAAAAAATCGGTCTCGAGACCTACATCAGTGGTACCAATGCTAGCCCATCGTAGCCCCTCACTTTCTTTCCTGGAACTCAACGCAAGGTCCCACAAGCAAAAGTTTTTGTGCCCAAAAGAATACTTTTTATCTCCACGTAGAATTAAAGACCAAAAAAGGGCTTTAGGTAACAAAAGTGGGCCCCCAAGCAACGGAGTGAGACCCCAAAAACGCGTGCCCCCCCCCAGTCGGAGGGCACGGGGAACGGTTGTACCGGCTCTGGTCTTAACACTGCCACCAGCCATTGCACCAGCTGAGTGGGTTCTAGCTTTTTACGTAAAGCATACTTTCACTGGCTATCCCACAAATGTCGAAGTCGAAAGTAAAGCAGGAAAACTGTTGAATACTAAATTTTAGGCTAGGCAGTCAGTGTGACTCGTCCGAAGCGTCTCGGAGTCAAACCTTGAGTCTAAACGCTCCAGAAATAGACGCACTGACTATTTTGCCATCTTATGTTGTAGTGAATGTCAATAAAAAATGTGTTGTATATAGCCTAGTGTGTCATATTGCGATATGCTTACTTTTTAAGTTTGGTTGCAAATCTCTTTGAACTTACTCTTTTCCTCTCAAACAAAGTTTTCAGTGGCCCCACCTTAATTTATTTTGGTCCCAAAGTGGCCCCCCCACTTTTTGGGTGCAAGAATCGCCACTGGTCCTCAGGTGTCCTGTTTTCTACTGAAAATCAGTGACAAGCAAAAAAAGGTCTCAATTCACGGAGAGAGTTTATTTTTCTGCAAGTGCCCGCGGGCTGCATAAAATGGTCTCGCGGGCCCAGTCCTGGTGTAGCGAATAATGGCCCTTCTCTTAATTCCGTAGAAAGGGAAGTGTGGGACCTTTGCTCAAAAAATTACATTTTTGCAGTTTTACGACTAATTACAAAAGATAAATGCCTGATACTTTCGATCCCAGTTTAAAATCAATGATGTAACACATGTTTTAGTAAAAACTAGAGTTTGTCTTTTTGATACCTTACTTCTAAAGGCGGTGGGGAGCAAAAGAAATTTGCCGAAAAACCGGTGTTAAGGTCCCACCCTAGTGGGACCAATGCACCATGGGGGTGAGACCTTTGCACCACAATAAAGCACTTGAAAAAACGATAAAAAAACGTAACTTTATTTACAAAACCATTACTTTCAACAAAAAAAGCAAGGTTGTTGCACATAATTCCCTTTTTTACGAAGCATCACACAGCGTTAAATTCTCATCAAATTTTAAGATACTAAACACTCTGGATCTTTGTGCCATTTACGATGGTTTTGACAAAAGATAAACAATGCCACTGTATGCTACCGAATCAAGAACCTCCACATCGGGAAAAATAAATCTAATTTTTCGCTCTCGTTGATCTTAATTCGTAAATATTTAATTTCAAAGGCACCATCTTTACCTGGTCCATCCACAACTTAGCTAATAAAATGTTTTAACTTTGTTGGATGTGAAAACCAAAGAGTCGAACCGAACCCAAACCGCGAACCGGTAAAAACCGCTTTTTTTCGGTGAACCCGAACCAAACCTGAACCGTTTAAATTTGAGATCCTTGAACCTTGTAGTGACTGTAATAACATCATATATATTTTCTCACACTGAGTTTATGTTATGCAGTCATCACTAGCTTCCTCTGGCTTAATTCTCACTGTTTCTTTCCGCCTGTATTACTGTCGTTTTCCGCCTGCATTGTGGGTTACAAATCCATAACGGATATTTCATGAGTACGCCATCTCAGTCATCAACTGAAGGCCGAACAGTTAACATGATCCATAAGACCTCGGTGAGTTATGATCTCGAACCCTTCCTGTAATAGCAAGCAGATGTTTCAATGTTATCTGTTACGTTATCTGTTATTGTTGTGATTAACGTGATTCTATTTGAATAAGGTACCGTTCGTATAAGGTTTTATTTTGATTTAACTAAACGTAACGTTGGAGTCAGATAACTGTTGCCTTGTTCGTTGCAACCTGAACCAAACCTTTAATATTTCAAATCTGTGAACCTGAACCGAACCAGAACTTTTGAAATTTTACGCAAGTGAACCCGAACCTATAATATTTTGTGTAGGTAAACCCGAACAGAAATCGTTTTGTAACAATGTTTGAACCTAAGCTGATCCTTAAAAAATATTGATAAAAATCTCTAGACATGTGCTGCGATGCGTAACATTCTTTCTGCTTTTCAAAATTTAATGAGTCTGAAACAAGTCAGGACAGGTCATGCCAACTTGGTAGGCTAAAAATTATAGCCGAACCTGAACCGCGATCCGGTAAAAACCGCTTTTTTTCGGTGAACCCGAACCGAACCTGAACCGTTTAAATTTGAGATCCTTGAACCTGAACCGAACCTTCAATATTTCAAATCTGTGAACCTGAACCGAACCTTTAAATTTTGGTGCGACTGAACCCGAACCGAACCTGAACCCAAATTTTTGACAAGTCTTGAACCTGAACCGGAACTGAACCGTTATAAATTAAATTTCTTGAACCTGAAGCGGAGCGATATTTTAAACGGTTCGACTCCCTGGTGAAAAGACTTTCACAACGACAAAACTCTTCTCTGGCACAGTTGCAGGGAGGTTTGACTCGGGTCCTGTCTCTAAACTGTCTTTAGATGATGACTCTGCCATTTCATCCTCATCTAACTTGAGCTCCATAGGCTATGATGGATACCATATTTTTGAGAAGCTTCTTGATATCCAATGCCATTCTCCTGCACATCTTGAACAGCACTTGCAATGTTTGTATCACTGAATTGACCATTAACATTTTCACTTGTTTTAAAAGCAGGTAGGCCTATGGTTGTTTTAACTCCTGCAATATGAAGTATGAACTTTAAGCGGCCTTTGCACCACTGGTGGAGCATTGGTTCCTAGAACTAGTGGAGCATTGGTCCCACAAGGCATCATTTTCACAAAAAAAAAAAAAACAAATGAAAGTTTAATAAGTGAAAGTTGTAACTTGGCTGCGTAGGCCTATAACATTAAAGGGACAACACACTGTCAGAGGCGCCGCCACGGGGGGCGAGAGGGGGCGACCGCCCCCCCAATGATTTTTTGACCATTTTTCCAAATCGCCTAGAACCGCAGAGTTTTTTTCAAGGGGTAGGGGGGTGACGTCAACTGCTTTCGGCAATGCAATTTTTGTAACGAAATGTCTAGCTCCATCTCGTGTTCTTGTACTAATTTCGCAATTTGCAAACCTAATTTCGCAATTTGCAAACGCATGTAACAGAATCAATCACTGCTTACTGTAAAAGACAATGGTTTCATTCAATTCATATCAATAATCAGCTGTTGTATCACAAAAGCCACCTAAGATATCTCAATACTTTGTGAAATCATACCTGGCTTGTCGCACTGTAACTTCACGAAGCTGGTGTAACGTTTTGAGAAATTTAAAGTAGCAGCGGGCAAGTGAGAGCTTTTCAGAATCAGAAATCTCTTAGATTTTAGCAAGTATTCATTATACATAGATTGATTGGCAATCCAAAGCAGAATGTAATTTACTGCGCTTCAGCAACATTTTTGTTGTTGTTATTTCTACGCAAAACATACTCAGACGTAAGCAAAGAACGAAAAGATGGTATAGAAAAAAGAAGGCGCCACAAAATGTTTAACCGTTGAAGCATGCAGATTGAAGACCCGGAACCACTAGCAGTGATTGGCACGATAAATCTTTCTGTAGTAAAGCGATATCGATAATTTCAAAAAACCCCAAGCGATAGCGATAATCGATAAATCTCAATTTTTTTAAGCGATATCGGTAATCGATAAATTATCGCCGATAATTTTTTTCAGTAAATGTGGCGGTAAATTTTCAAAGTGCTTGATGATGTTTTTTGTGAGTCAAATTGCAAAAATGTTTTGCTATATTTTTCAAAAAAAAGAGAGCAGTCCACGAACTCTGCTGTGGCATTCAAAACAAAGAGAGATGTTTTTAAATTGCAACAAAACTTTAGGGATACCGTGTATTTTTTCCCGCTGTTGTATCGAAAGTACAGTAATTGTATTTAGTTGCGTATTATTTATCCTCCTATCACGAGAAAGCAATCAATGCGCTGTACGAGCTCGCTTAAGATAATAATTTTGCGAAGCACTCAGAATTAGGGTCAAAAATTCAAAATTTGCTTGAAAATTATTCGAAAAGCACTAAAACAGCCATTCGCAGCATGCAAATTTTCCAAATTTTTCCGGGCGAGCATGGCCCCGTACCCCCCTAAAGCTTTTCTAGTTTCTCAATCAGCTTCAAATTCGTTGTACCAAAAAAAAACGCCTGAAAAAATGAGGAAATTATGCCCTTCTCTTTTTTTAATTTTTACTGATCTTAGGGTAAGCTAGCTAACTGTAATTCTAATTCGATATTTTGATGTTTTGTAGTTATTTGCCCTGAAGTTTCTGTTAAAATTGGAAAAAATTTAACTGTGTCATCATAATAGAGCTCTAAGAGCTTTGTATACTTAAAATCTAGCAGGTTTTGCGATTTTGTTCACTTTTGTCACAAAGTTGCAAAAATTGGAATGTTGGTTTGATGAAAAATTTAGGAATAAAAAAAATTACAGCAAGAAGTGCAATAACCTACTTCAGGAATGCCGATTAAACTGCACCTACGGAAAGCTAATGCGTCTATCGTCTGATTCATGTTTTCGTGTAGCTCTGCGAAAATCACAAGTTATGACGTCATTTCGCCCCCTCAATGTTTTTTCCTGACGGCGCCACTGCACGCTGTGTGAATATAGTCGACCTAAAGGCAGTATTAACTTCACAAAAGCTTACACGACCTTCACTACGAACTTTTCTCCACTACCACGGGCGAAGTTGCCAATTGTATTTTGGATTTGATTTCGATGTTTCCAATTATTTTAGAAGATATCACAATTATTTTTTTCAAAATGTGAAAGGGGTGAAAATACAGCACTGGTGCAAAGGTCCCACATTTCCCCTACTGTGCTTTATTTGGCAACACTTTAAAATTGCAGCACTGCCTGTTTCGTCATGATCAGGTAGGCCTTCTGAAAATTCGCATTGAAACTGCTGTTTTGGCATGCATTGCTCTATTTTTTTTCGACGTTTACGTCCAACGCGTGCAGGATACCGTGCTTCAAGATGAAAATTATCAGCAACTGGATTCCCAATCCAGCGTGAAAAGCGAAAAGCTATTACAACCTTCGAGTAAGGTCAGGCGATCGTGAAGAACTCCTGACGATCGAGAATTTTTACGAGTGTGGAGGTCGAGTGTTTTATCGTTTTGCTTTTCGGCCACAACTCCTCGCTGTCGCTGACGTTGAACCTGCTTAGGCTGCTTATTTTTGACTCCCACAAAAATACTTCCCATTGTATTGCAACCATTGTGCGACCTCTATTAAAGTCTAACCTGAACCCCACCACGAAAAGAAATGACGAACGTAACTTAACCATAGATGGGCAAGTTAATGCAAAACGTTAGCGTCGTTAACCACTACTTCGTTAACATAGTTATGCACTTCCGTTAACGTTAATTCGTTAAATTCAGCTCTAATTAACGGAAGTTAATTAAATTCGTTAAATCTTTAATTTTGACTTAAAACGGCATTTCTTTTTACAAAAAAGCTTAACATTTTTCAATATCAAAGTTTGCGTAAGGATTTGAGCGATTTTTCTGCTCACAAACAATATGTTTTGTTGTTTTTATCTCGCTTTTTGACCTCATTGGTTGTATTTTGCTAGTTAATCGATGTCAAACTTAACCAACAATCAGAGAAATAAGTATTTTCAAAAATTTAACGGAAGTTATCAAGCATTTACGGAAGTTAATTTTGTCTATTCAAAACTTGCAATCCTTGTAAATCTAGGAAAACAACGCAAACAAGTGAACTGAAACTACGTAACGAGGTGATTGCGAGAGTATCTTCGATTCGATTTCTAGGCGTAACTATTCATGAGAATCTCACATGGAAGCATCACATGTATGCAGTAAAGAAAAAAATGAGAGCTGCCCTTGGAGCTGTGATGCGCATTAGGTCATTTCTTAACAAAAAAGCGATGTTAACTTTATATCACTCTTTAATACTGAGCCACGTACGCTACTGTGTCATAAACCGGTGCTTTGGAAACGAAACAATAGTTGGTCAACTGCAACGAATCTGCAACAAATTCATAAGAATTATTTTTGGACTAAATCGTCGTTCTAGTGTTAAGGATGTTATGATTGAAAACGGTTTATTAACTATAAAGCAAATACGGGACCTTGCAATATGTATTTTTATGTATAAATATTCAAATCAATGCCTTCCTGCTGCATTAGAAAATCTGTTCAGCATAAAAGCAACTCGCGTTACAACAAGAAGCAACAGTAAGTATATTCCTCCTTCATACAGAGCAACGGTATGCCAGCAATCTATCAAGTTCTTGGGACCAAAGGTATGGAATAAGCTACCCACAATCATTAAAGAAAGTAAATCATTACGAACATTTGCTCGTAAGGCCAAAGCGCATCTTATTTCAAACTAGTAAAATCCTTAGCTATGTATTCACAGCTAGTCGCGTTACTGTATGGTTATTTTTCTTCGTGCTGCTGTTTTGTTTTTGTAATTCCAGGTCAAAGTATGGGAAATTGAAGGCGAAAAACTCCAAAGAATAAAACTACGAAGTAATGCTGGATGAAAAAATAAGCCATGACCGAAGAGCAAAACGACTAAGATTGGATAATAGACTGTCTGAACCAATGAAATATGCTATTTGTTATATAATATATGAGTATGTCATCTTAAGTAGAATCCTCCACATTCAGACCTGTGCTAACCCCAAATTAACATTCGCTGATGCCAGTGTTGTGTGAGTGTACTGATAAAATGCGGTTTTTAATTTTTTTTATGTATAATAACCAATAGGCCTGTAACTAATTAAAGCATTAGACCCCGATAATTTTGATAAAGAGTCTTATTCTATTAAAATTGAAGAAATATTATTATGTGTGTGCGGTTATAAACTAGTCCGTTAATAATCGTCTAGAATTGATCGCTCCTGGGTATGAGCTCAAACTGCATCCGGTCGTGAGCTCATCGTTGATGAGTCGGATTAATGAGGGTACCTTATCACAACTCCCTCCAGGTCACCCTTGGGCAAGGTGAAGTACCTGTAAGCCCCCCTTAGCAAGGGTTACGTGCCTGAAACGGTTAGTACTAAATCTATTGAGAATTAAAGGATAAAGGGCTGCTGTACGGTGTAGGCATACATAACAGCTGCATTTTTTTTTTTGCGTATGTATTTGTTTTTGATTTAGGTTGAGCAACCATGCACAGTTATCCGTAACTGGCATGTTTCAACGTTTTGCGTTTTTGTTGCATATTCCTTTTTCTGTGCCATTTTATTTTCATGCGTTATTCTGATTGGTTATTGTTGGCAGTCAGAAATAAAAGTTGTGATTGATTGATTGATTGATTAACGGAAGTTAATTTTGTCCGTTAATTTCAAAAAGAAATTTAACGAATAAACTAGTTAATGAAAAAGTTAGCTTCGTTATTAACGAATTAAGGATTAACGAAATTGTGCCCACCTCTGAACTTAACTATGGTACTATCTGGTAAAAGAAGCAGTAAAAATTTACAAAAAAATTTCAAGTCTTTCAAAGAAACTTGGGAATAATTTTACTGAATGATTATCAAGATTTGAAATCACACTGAAATAACAAAAAAACAATGAACAACATGAAATAGACAATTACGTCATGCGAGCCAACTTTTATCACGCTTTAAAACAGTGGCAGTGTTATCTCTTTAAGGTGCTCAACTGCGCAATGTAATCAGACCATTTGCGCAGTGAAATCTTGTTTTGCGCTGTTGCAAAATTCTCAACATAAAAATGATAAGCTCAAGTAAAAATACGTAGTGCTGGCTTGCCACTTCGTCATTGTCTTTTTGCGATGGGATAGTTGGTTCGCCTTTTCAAGTGTGATACTGAAAGCTATTGTACTGTAATAATGCAGTAGGCTAACTATTTTTAGGATTATGTTCGAAATTATGAAATAAGACGTGTTTACCGATACGCTGTAAGCGGAACGCGACTACCTAACTTTTTTGTTTATTTCATTTTGACGTTGAACTTTGGTGCGACAAAAACCACGCGATATCAAGGAAATGTATCAGTAGCCTACAATTTTTATCACCTCATTGCCCGCCTAGCAAATTTAATATCACCGTAATCGCAGGCCAGTATAGTTTGTAGTACCGGTATGGTAGTCGCATTGCCGCCCATCGGTGAACGCAACTATGCATTGCCAGAGATGGGCAGTAACGAGATACTTGTATCGGCGATACGTATCGCTCGATACTTTTGTATCGATATTGGTATCGATTAAGTGTTTCACTACAGTATCGCGTATCGGTATCGATTAAGCATGTTTTTGTGCATCACCGATACAAGTATCTCGATATTGTTTTTGAGCACAATCAATCTTACCAGGTGTTGACTGCGTGTTCATTTAAGGTTTCTGAAGAACGTGAAATGAAGCTAAATTCTCTCACTGATTCAAAGCGACGTACTGTCCGCAAATTTCTGTTACCACTAGCCTATTTGCAATTGTTTCGAAACGACATTGAACGACGTTAATTGTGAAATTATAACATGTCCCAATTAACAGCTCAGATAGCCGAGTGGTAAAGGTGTCCGCCTCGAGAGCTGTAGATTGGGTTTTGATTCCGAGTCGGGTCAAACCAATGACTTTAAAATTGGTATTCACAGCTTCCCCTGCTTGACGCTCAGCATTAAAAGGACAGCGTTGAGAACAAGCCGGCAAGTTCACTTGTGCCATTGGGAAAGGCGCTGAGCGGGATTCCCCCATCTTGGTGTGGTAGACAGATGGCTGGCAGCTCCTAAGCGAGCTCGTAAAACGCATTGATCGCATTCTCGTGATAGGAGTATAAATATGCAACAAAATAAAAAAAAAATTCGTGCAATTTTTGCGTTTTGCAATTGTCCGCAGAGCGCAAACTTGTAGCAGTTTTTTTAATTCATTCGTAAACCAATTTTTTTAATTGATTTTTTTCCTGATATTGTATCGAGATACTTGTATCGGCGATACGAGTATCGATATCGGTATCGATGTAACACCTCTTCAAAGTATCGTGTATCGGTATCGACTAACTCTATTTTCAAGTATCGCGTATCGATATCGATTTACTCAAAAATTGAGTATCGCGCCCATCTCTGTGCATTGCTTTTATATCATTTTTTTCCAAACGTGATTTTATATCATTTTTTCCCAATATCATGCTTTCATATCTTTTTTTCCAATTTATATCATTTTTTTCACTTGTTTTTTCGGCCAATTTAAGCTACATTTTGTCCAATATATTACATAGGATATTTCCAATTTATACATAAGACAAATATGTGGCTTAAAAAAGCCGAAAAACTGACACAATATATATAGGAAATTTCTGAGTAGCCGTTTGGAAAAAATAATTTAGGTTTTTCCAAATGCTTTTTCGGCCAATTTAAGCTACATTTTGTCCAATATATTATATAGGATATTTCCTATTTAAATGCAAGAAAAATATGTGGCTTCAAATACTAAATAGCCGAAAAAACTGACACAAAATATGTAGAAAATTTATATAATGTAATACACCCTGTGACAAAAGTTTAAGACCACTTACAAAAACTAGCAATATTAGCATTCTAAAACTCATTAGCCACGTAATAGTGTATTCTGTGCGGTCATATTGGTTAAGGGCATTTCTCAGATTCCCGCGCCTCTACTGCAATGCATTCCATTTGCTAATTTGCTTACAACTACTGCAATTTTAAGGAATTGATCGACAGAGTACGAAAGTATTAGGAGCAAAAATATGGGTAAAAAAGCATCTCTCAGTGTAGCGCAAAGGGCTCAGATAGTTGCATTCAGCAAAATGAAGTTGTCTGAGAGTCAAATTGGTAACAAGTTAAAAGTAAGCAAGACCGCTGTCCATAACGCCATCCAAAAATTCAAAAATGAAGGAACTTTTGCAGATAAGAAAAGAACAGGACGTCCCAAGATTTTTAGCCCCCGAGATAAGCGCTTGATGAGGAAAATAGTAACACGCTCACCTGTGACTTCTGGAGAAAAAATTCGGTCTCAGCTACAGGAAAGAGGATGTAAAGTGAGTACCAGGACTGTCCAGCGTCGGCTGTTTACTAAATTCGGACTAAAATCGCACAAACCGGCTCGAAAACCACGTCTGACTGAAGGCATGAAGAAGAAACGCCTAAGTTTTGCCAAGGCACATGCCCACTGGACTGTTGATATGTGGAAGAAAGTACTCTTCTCAGATGAATCTTCGATGAAACAGTTTTGTGTGCGGAAGTACAGAGTGTGGAGACCTGCAGGAAAGAGATACGAAGAAAAGTACACCACCCCAACTGTCAAACATCCCCCGAGCTTAATGGTGTGGGGTGCTATGTCAGCTATGGGAACAGCAAGTTTGAGCTTTCTTCCTCCCAAGACAACAATGAATGGCACCAAATATGTAGCATTGCTTAGAAGCAAGCTGCAACTTCACATGTCTGTGCATAATTGTTCAATATTTATGCATGATGGGGCTCCATGTCATCGGAGCAAGGCTGTGAAGGAGTTCCTGGAGCAAGAAAATGTGCAAGTGCTGGATTGGCCGGGCAACAGCCCGGATCTCAACCCAATTGAAAATCTGTGGAATTTGATGAAGGCCAAAGTTGCTGAAAAGTATCCTTCCAACCTTAATGAACTTCAGCCAGTCATCAAAGAAGTTTGTGTACAAGAATTGTCTTCGGAATACTGCTGCAAACTCGTTAGCAGTATGACAGGCCGAATGCAAGCAGTGATAGCAAGCAAGGGTGGTCACACTAAGTACTAAAAACGTAATTTAATTTGGCTTCATATTTGAAATTTGTGTTCAATTTAAACATGTAATGAATAAAGTTGATCATAAAAGGAGAGATGTGCAACTTCTTATGAGTAAAAGTAACATTAGGTCACTAATCCGACATAATCTGTGAAAATTAGATAGTGGTCTTAAACTTTTGTCACAGGGTGTATATTGGACAAAATGTAGCTTAAATTAGCCCAAAAAACGTGAAAAACCTAAATTATTTTTTTTCCAAACGGCGCGTCATACCCCCTGTATTTCCCAACTCATTTTACGGCAATCCGCAACTTCGCCAGTCGGTCTCCAACTGCGTGAGAAAGTTCCGCAGTCCGCACTCCCAAGTTGAAGTTCCAATAAAAATATTTCACAGCTACTACATGCAAAACTGGTTATGAAACTTGAAAAGCAGACTAAAATGCGACTGATGTAGAGCAAGGGTGGGGAACATGTGGCCTGCTTAAGTTTTGAATGCGGCCCGCGTCAGAACTTTGTTAAGTGTATAACAAACTGGTAGAATAGAAAACGTTAAGATTTCTTAAAAACTGTTTCTCATTCAACTATGCTGTTTTCGTGGCATAAAAAACGCGTTAAAGTCGCTGATTTTTGCGGTAAAAAACTACTCAGCATGAATGCTTAATAAATTTGCGACGTAATATTGTGCATTTTTAAGATAAAACTTTCAAACTGAGAGTGAATGTGGCCCCTAAAAGTATCATGCAATCAATGCGGCCCCCCATGCTTTGCCGGTTCCCCATCCGTGATGTAGAGAAAGGTTTGGCTTGAACTAGTAGCCTATTTGCTTGATGTACAGTAGGTTATTCAATGGGATAGTGCAGGATAGGCTCATCCATTCAGCGAACTACGAGTGGCTTACTGCAGATTAAAACTGACTGATTAGCTCGGCTAAGCATACAATCGGCCGTGTCAGATTGTTCGTGGTAATGCTCTACTAACGGCCAATGAGGTGTGACTGCGATAGACGCTTATGGCCGATTGTATGCTTTATCCATTAACTCTGCACCGTATTATCTAAAAAACTAATTAAGACAAGGCAGCCATAATCATTCTCAAAGGCATAAAGGCGGACTTAGCAAGATTCTCATTTTCATATTTTGCACTTTGCTGGACGCCGTATACTGTAACCGAGTAAATTTGCTAAAAGCTGTTCAGTAAAGTCAAGAGTTTTTTTTATCTGATAATATGCAAGCAAAATGTCAGTTCAGGATAACCATAACCAAGTGAAAAAAGAGAACCGACTTTAGACAAGAGTGGCTAAACACATTTGCTCGTAGCCTGCTTTACTGCATCGATCGTTTTCAACGTGTTTTGATTCAAATTTTATACAATTTGATTCAATATCGTTTTCAACGTGTTTATACAATTTGATTCAAAAATATGAATTTAGAGGGAACACTGAACAGTGGTTTTCAAACTTTTTTAAAGTTTCGATTTTGCGGTCCCCAAAGATTTTTTGCTATCACTCACGGTCCTTTATTTTTAGGCATGAATTTCCAAGCAAAATCAAATGAAGAGCAAAAAAAGGCACTGTCTAGCAGAGCACCGGTCCGGTTTTCATAATCAAAACGCTGCTGCACCGGACTGCTGGTTTGTTTCTATAATGACGTCGTCGCTGTCACGTGGGAGCGGTGTTCCCGCGCTGCAGCGGACTGATTGTTTGTTTCTACAAAAGGCTGCCGGTGCCCTAGACACTTCCAAAAAAGGTCATCACACCCGCAGATGTCCAATTTTCCACGCAAAATCAAGTGAAGAGCAAAAAAATTGGTTATCACGCCAGCAGATGTCTTAATTTTCCACGCAAAATCAAGTGAAGAGCAAAGAAAAGTTATCAATGGGGTGATTTATCAGAAATCCGTGATCTCTTTGCGGTTCCCCTGAAACTGCTTCGCGGACCCCAAGGGGAGCGCGGTCCCCAGTTTGAGAACCACTGCTTTAAAATATTTTCTTTGTTATCATCAGCACGTTTTAAAGAACATGGCTATGGTCCCTAATGCCTTATTTTTAGCTTTGTTATGATTTGTTTTTACGTCGTTCGTTATTAATTGGCTGAAATCAAAAATATCCCTTCTATTGAGTTTTGTTTTCAAATTTAAATTAAACAGAAACTTTAACGGATTGAGGGAGGCAGCGAAGTGAGCTTGCACTCTTCAAATCTGTACCAAGTAGCAGTGGCGGATCCAGCGGGGGGGAGGATGCAGATTATTACTCCAAGTACCCGGGATTATTGCCTTTAGCAGACAAAACAGCGAGCACCTTTGTCGAAATGTGTAAAAGTGCGTCTGCTCGTCATGGCATTCCTATGGAAATTGTTTGTGATAATAGGCCTATGCCGTTTTAAGGTGTTGAATATTTAGCCTTCGCCAAAGATTGGGTTATTAAGACCACGACTTCTAGCCCCACTTATAGCCAAAGTAATGGTCAAGCTGAACGTTGTGAGCAGATAATGAAAACACGATCAGATGTAGCAGTCTAGCAGGGCTAAAAACCAGCCCCATTGTGCCATGAGCCAGTGCTAGGCGGAATTTCCTTTGATTTGCCAACAGAGCAGCTCATACAAAAATTGAACGGCGAGTTCAAAAACGTGATCAATAGCCTTTGTAGCGTCACCGTTTGGCTCATTTGCATACGAAAAAACTTTAGCTGCAGACTAAACCGGGATTCCATTTAAAAATTTATATTAATATATGATCAAAACGTGGAAAGAAATAAGAAATTTTTAAAATTTGGCGATAGCACTTCAAAAGGTAATGAAAAAAAATAAATAAATAAATAAATTAAGTGCATAATAAAACTTTGGGGTGCTGCAGCTCTTATGTACGAGCCACCACTGGTTAGACATACGTCATTTCAAATGTTAGACCAAAGTTATTTCCATACAGCGCTATTTTTGAGTATTGAGCAAAAAAAAACGGTTTATCGATTATAACTTATTGTTTATAACTATCGGTTATAAATTATTGAATTGCGAGGGTAACATATTATGAACATACTGATACATAAATTTAGCAATTTCGTATATATATATATCATTTAATTTAAGGATGGCAAGGTGGCGGTATGGGGGACTCCTATTTTTATTTGATTTAGTAATAGTTCTTATAGCTTTATTTTGTAACTTCCTTAATTTGTTAAGGTAAGTTATACGTAGCTGCCCAAACAGGTAGTCCATACAGAATATGAGAGTGAACAAGCGCATAGTAGTTAACGTTTCTGTTGGCAAATAAGGTCTTAGTTCAATCATAATCCCCACTGAACGCGATATTTTAGTTACAAGAAAATCAATATGTAGCAACTAGCCAAAAATCTTCAAAAAAAGAAGGTTTTGGCTAGTTGCTACCCCCAAAGGTAGCAACTAGCCAAAACCTTTTTTTTTTTGAAGTTTTAGCCTATTTAGCAGGATTTAGGAACTACACTTTTTTCAAATTTTTTTTTCACTCCACCCTATTGCGTCATTTCTTTGTGTGTAGCTTTTAAGAAGGGAGGTATAACATATGGTCATTTTGACGTCATAATTCATTATTGGTATTAACCTTAAGGTGTGTTTACCGATACGCCGCAAGCGGCAACGCGATTAGTCGATTACCTAATTTTTTTGTTTATCTCATTTTGACGTTGAACTGGTGGTGCGGCAACGCGATAAAAACCACGCGATATCAAGGAATTGTACCCGTACAATTTTTACCGCTTCATCGCCGGGATTACAAAATGTTTGAAGTAACCTTGACGACAGAAATGAGACAATGCACGTGCGATTGTTACCTCTTTGAACAATTTTCTTGCTTGACCCAGGCTAGCTAATTTTATATCGCGTTAACGCAGGCCAGCATAATATGCAATGGTAATCGCATTGCCGCGTATCGGTAAATACACCTTTATACGTGAGTTCTCTCGTTATTTTAATCTAAGCAGTTACTGTACTGAATAAAGCTTCGTTGTTCTTTCTTACAAGCCTAGTTCAGAATATTACACGCGGAATGCATTCCCCCACCGGCCAATTTCAACAATGTTTTGATGAAAAAATGTTTCCATAACTTCAAACCTCTTCGATTCAACAATAATTCTTACGCCTTAAGGAGTGTTTATACGGAATGCGATGCGACTTTTCGTACGTAAGGTGACGTAGCCCACGAAACAGTTAGCCTAGAAGTTATCACGTAAAACAACGTCACTTTGCTCGGCATTTTAGAAAACAATCGTAAGGTGCTTTACAAAATAACCGATAAAAAGTAAAACTACTGGGGTTCGAGTTGTGTGGAGATATTTCGACCCACATCTTTAAGTCAAAAAATGGATAAAATTTCGTACGACAATAAATCGGATTAAAATCGCATTTATATAGAGAGCAATCAGACCTTTAGCCACGCATAAATCGAAAATGTGCGAACAAAATGCAATATATTTGGTAAAGGACAAATTAGGGACATCAGAACAAAATTTGCGTTACAAATAGTTCGAAAAGCGCTAAAATGCCATTACAGTAGGCCTATGTAAATTTTCAAAAAATTTCCGGGGGAGCATGCCCCGGGACCCTCTAGAATCATTTTTGTTTCTCTATTTGCTTCAAATTTAACTTTGCCAGAAAAAATACGCAAAAAAAAATGTCAAAATTTGGTGCTAAAAAGTTCTGAATATACTCTCTTCACACGGACACATTTTCCGAAAAGGGCTTATTTACGCTCTTTTTTGGGTTTAACATCTTTGCATTCGCTTAACATTCAACTTAATTTAAAACTGCATACCCCCACCAAAATTTTCTGGATCCGCCCCTGCTAAGCAGCCCCGGTTTTGTTATCAAAAGCAATCGACGTCACGTTAAGTGATTTTCTTAATAGAATCGCATGGATGTTGAAAGTCGCTTTCTTTGCAATTTCACCAAAGATTCAAGGGCGCTTTAATTGATTTTAGGAGAGTTCTCAGCATCCACGATCCTGAACCCTGATGCCCGCTCAATTCGTATGCATAAACCAATGAATGCAGAGAAGCTCTAATGATTGAAGTTTCTCGATTAAAATTTGCTCTTAATAGGATTCGCCACGTATTTGGAATATGCACCACCCCACCTAGCCATTTTCAACAATGTTTTTGACGAATGCAATCTTTTCCATAATCTCGAACATATTCGATAACAATAATTCTTACGCCTTAGGCAAGAATAAATCGAAAGGTGCGGACAAAATGCATCATATTTGGGGACTCAAAATTAGGGGTAAAGAATTTTCCTTGAGAATACTGGAGCAGTCAGCGACAGGGCTTAGCAGTACCTCGCGCAGGTGACAGATCCCACATGAAGGGTTCCATTCGCGGATGGAGCCGATCGCATTTGACGTATATACCGGGTCGCTGCTGACTCACAGAGCTCACTTCGCGCTCTCCCTCAATTACTGTTGAATTCTCAGGTCAGTATAATTTGTAAATAACCTCAGTTGAAAATAACCTTAGCCTACTATGATAAAATGACCATTGCAGCACGTAAATTTTCAAAAAATTTCCGGGGGAGCACGCCCTCGAGCCCTCATACGATACGGTATAAACATAATTGTAGTTTTTACATTAGTAAGGTGTAAAAGCAAATAATAAAACCTTGTGCCTAGTCAATGCTAGAAGCTCATGAAACTTCATGCTCAAGAGCGTGCTCACTGCTCACGCTTATTATGAGGTACATACCACAATTAGTCGATCAACATTTATTATCATATTACTCATACATCGACACATTGAACTGCATATCAAATATTTTTTGCATGCTTACTAGTCGGATTCGGAGAAAGCAAACCGTTTAAGCAGGGATAGGCGAAGGGAAATCAATGTTGGTGTTTAGAGATAATTAAACGGTACAGGGTACACATTTTTTTGACACTCAAAATAGCCTACCATTAACACATGAAGATCTGCTTTTGAGGTTACAGCTGCAGACGTTTCTATTACAGCCATACCTCAAGCATCAAACACGTATAAATCGTAGGCCTACAGGTAAGTAGTTTAATCGGCAAAACATAGTCGCTTGCTTTTTTAGATCAGACTCTAATTGGAAGGGCTTACCGGAGCAAAGCAGGCATGTTTTCGCTGCAGATAGGTCTGCCATCAATTAAAAATTTAGTAAGTTTTGTCCCAATTGGCTCGGCAAAACTAAACTTGGCGCTCACATAGTATTAGATTTACTAACATCTAGCCTGTTTCCATGTCCACATTTTGTGGGTCTTCGGCCCGGGGGCTTTGCTCTAATCAGGTACAATTTTGTATTTCGTGGGCTAATTTTTGCAAAGTCGCGGGCTTTCCAGGAAGCACTAGAAGAGGTGGTCTGCAAAAGTGGGCTTTCAGAAAGTTGTCTTTAGCTGGGCCCACGTTGAGACAGCTCACGTTTTTTGTGGACATGGAAACAGGCTAATCTTTCACTAAAGATGAGCCAATCCCAGTAAGCATATAATCTTTATCCCACCAATTTATAACAAACCCCCAAATTGTGCATTATTTAGTCCCCATCTCGACTATGATAGCAAGGACGCAAGGAAAACTCTCAGTTTTCCATTGTCTTGCCTATTCTTTGCAAGTAGTGCTTAGTTTGGAAAACATTGCAATTGACCAACTAGGAGTTATATTTCTTGCAATAACTATTGACAACCGCCGGGCAAAATGGCGGTATACCTACAGAGAATTATAGTAAAACAATTTTTCTGCTAGACTGCTAGTGCTACGAAGCAAAAACCAAATAAGTTACCAATAATCCGAAACTTTTGCAAAATATTGAATAATATCATAATATTCAATAATATTTTCACTTGAACTTAACATCGCAAGAAAAAGACATGCCAATGGGAATGTGATCGGTCAAAGTCGCAAGTCCCGTAAAAAACTTGTAGTCTTTGATATCCTGTAAAATGAAAAGAAATACTGAATAGCCCTATGTCCAGATTTAACATTTAAAATCCTAAATCAATCCAAATCCGCACTTTAGACTCACAACCAAATCCTCATTCCTTTACACCAAACTCTAAATAATTCTTTGCAGAAAGCAACAATTGCAATAGCTGTTTTGAGTTGAACGAATCTTCGGTTTGTTCACACACTACATAGCTAATAGACCTATAGCAGGGGTCGGCAACCTTTGCTTTAACACAGAAAGGGCCATTTGTATCCGGTTTCCCCCCAAAAATCTTACAGGGAGCCGTAAATACTTTTTGAGATCCAAAATGAGGAAACGTATTCTGAACAAACACCCTTACTTTGACCTATGACTGATTCACTTCAAAATTTGCTCAACTCCATGTGCTTTTTGAGACAACACAGAAAAATTCCTTAGGGGTCCCTAGTATAAAAATGTGTGTTTAAGCGTAGCATATCCTTTGATATGGGCAATTACTCTAAAACTGTTGGTATCAGCGCATAGATCAGCATGAAACGTTACATGTATGTTGAGTTTGGCAATACAGAGTTAGAACTAAAACACTTAAAAAATAACCAACACCAAAAATACTTTTTTCCAATCTACTCCGAGCCGCAGGTTGGCGACTCCTGACCTATAGGTACATCAACTTTAATCAGTAACAAACTTTATAATCCTAATCTGGTAAAGTTAGGAAATACGGTCAAATTTAACGCCAAACAAAACCCGCGCACATCTCTGATTAATACTGATCAAGCGATAACCATTTTCAAAGTGTTTTAGGAATCAGACTTGAGTCCCAATTATGAAAAATCAGATTCCTAATAAAATTACGTGACATTAACACAACACTATAGCAGATAGAACGTTTCGTGACGATACCCTGTTGCTGGACTCACGAAATTGAACTAGCCTCAGGCAGTACCAATATGTTCGTTTAACAGTGAAATTGGTGTATGCCAAACGATACACTCAGCAGAAAGGCAGGTGAGGTTTATAAACAACACTGTGAAAAAGTTTGAGTAGAAAATCAAGTAGCGTATTAGCCTCAATACCGTACCAACACATCATGCAGTAGAAATCCATATTTGAAAGCTCTCTTGGGTCCAGCGTATTGCTTTACCGCATCAAATGTTAAACAATTAGCAAAACGTTGGATTAATTCACACAAAAAAGGTGAGTATCAACAAACCGGAAAAATAATTCACCACACCCCCCTTTTTTGGGTGGGGTGGGGGGCGTTGCTGGGGCAGCAGCTCGAGTTGTAGTTTCCGCGCATCTCGATGTACTGCGACGAAGAGCAGATGCTCTGATGGAATAACAAGGCAAGGCCAGTCCAAATCTTTTACGTAATTCTGCCATTATATACTTGAAAGTTTCTTACCATTGATACGTTATCACAATGTTTATAGACAATGTGATCAATCTTTCTTTTTCCATCTCCAGTATGACGTAAACTGGATTTCCTGGGCATAGTAGATGCAACATAACGATGACGTTCCAATTCCGACACCAACATCCTGAAGACATCGCATTAACCAATCTGCAATGAATGCATAGCGCTACTCGCTAATGGAGGGAAGGAGGTGCTAAAACAGGTCTGTCCCCAGAGCATTTAGCTTAGGGGCATCTTCTAAAAAAGTCGTTAAAGAGCATCATCTAAAACTCTCCTTGGCGTGGTACCCTAGAGTTGAGCGCTCAATAATTCGCAGCAACTTTGGGGAAACTATTGCCCTTGTTTTCCCCCAGGAATGAGCATGAGCTAAAAATCAAAAATTTCCCAACAGTTACAAAAACAAAAAATGGAGGTTCAACGATGCACGAAAAGAAGCATCTTGATTCGCATAAATGCAATAATGTCATAGTTTTTAACCTACTTTTGTAAACCTTTAGGTGTGCAAACGTCTTTATCATGAAGATGTTTCGCGTGCAGTTCCGTTCCGACAACCCAGCTGTGTAGCATACCTGTGTCATCAACGCACGGATCACTGTTGGGAAAAAATGAAGTTGAAACTTTTCTTTTTTTCGAGCTATTTTATACAAGAGAGTTAAAAGTAGGCAATGCATCATGTCGCAAAAAAGACTATTGCAAGAGCTTACAAGTCCATCCATTTTGAAGGCAGTTTCTTAAAAAATGGCGTCCCAATAACGTGAAAACACCTTTGAGCTAAATAAAGGAGCACGACTTTTTGCGTGACCAATTCGTACCAAGACAAGTCAATATTAAGACGCAGAACCCTGGCCAAAACTTTAAAGGGGAACCGAATTGAAAAACCATTGTTTTTCCAAACGTGTTAAAAAATGCAATAATTTAAAGATGCCATTAAAGTTTTTAAATGCTTTTAAGTAACGAAAAATCGGAGTTTAAAATTAAAGACTATGACACACAAGTGCACGCTTCACCCATTGAAGCGTACAAAAGTTACGACCTCAGGTCAGACAAAGCGATTTCGGTTGACGAGCACTGCCGCTATAACTTTTGCACGCTTCAACGGGTAAAACGTACACTTATATGTCATTATCTTAAATTTTAAACGCCGATTTTTCGTTAACTGAAAACAATAAAAACTTTTCATGGTATTTTTAAATTCGTTGCATTTTTTAACACGTTTAGAGAAACAATAATTTTTCAATTCAGTTTGCCTTAAGTCCAAGGCAGCCCGAGTTTTATGCAAAACCCTAACAATAAAACCAAGTCCAGCAAAGCACTTCGCCTCACGCCGAAAACCCTGTTAGGGTGAAATATGAAAGAATCAGATTTCACAGAATTTTAGAGCGTCTTTTTGAAAGCACTTACAACGTATTTTGCATAAACGAACAGTTTTGCTCCTTGTGATCAAAATACGAGGTTTTGTCAAAATTGAAATCGCCAGCGATTACGTTAAACAGAACTATTTCGGATGAGTCATCATACTTCTTCGCTCTAAAAATCAGAGTTGGTTAACTTTTTGCAAGCTTTAGAAACAGATTAAATAGTAGCAAACAAACATGGTTAGTTTGAAAAAAAAAAAAAATTACAGTGTATGGGAGATTATAATGTAAATATTGTACTTCTTAAAGTAACATGAGGTTACTTGGGAAATAGAACATTATTACATTGTATCGTAGAGAGATAGATCGGACAGGTTGATATTGATTAACGAATCAGTAGTGTCCCTTACTCGGGAGTTCAACACTGATCGGCGTGGAAAACTTGGCGCAGACACACCTAAACCTGACCCTAACCACTACGCTAATCGTTACTCTAAACCGAACCCTGCAACCTTGTCTTGACGTTGAAGTCTTTTCTCAAAATTTAGCACGTTACGTTTTAGTAAATTCCGTTATCCACTTGTCAAGCATGTCCAGCTGCCGACATCTAGCATCACACGCCGACTGACGAGTCCAGGCTTGTAGATGGGTATTGGAAACAAAACCAACCAAGTTAATCCCACGTTGAGTTTTTCCCATAAAAACCTGGAGAAAAGAGTCGGTGATTTATTCGCTGATTGTAAGTACTTGTTATACCGCGGTACAGAGAGCAGCTTGATAAGAAAATGATGATGCAATTCTCATAAGGTCATGATTACTAGGGATGCGCCCATTAATCGGAATCGGCACCGGCAAGTATCGGCAATTTTTTTGGAATCGGCATCGGTAAAACATAGCCGATGCTTACCGATTCTTCGTACATAACAAACTTGCCTATTTTCCCGAATAAGATAGTGTTATATTTGCGTTTTTTACTAGCCAGAAACAATTTTCTTTTAGCAAAAGCGTTTACACACGCTAAGTGAAGTGAAAAAATACAAGTGTTGGGAGAAAGAAAGAAACATAGAAGTTTCTATTGCTTTGCGAGTGCATTGTTTATTGTAGGGATGTGCCGATTAATCGGCATCGGCAAGTATCGGCAATTTTTTTGGAATCCGCATTTCAACAAAAATCGGCATCAGATTCGGCATCGGCAAAAATTTTGGAATCGGTACATTCCTAATGATTACGCGATTATAATTCAACTCTTCCCTGAAGTTTGTTCTTGAATAGTAACTTCTTAGCAAAGACGAAATTGAAAAAACTCGGTGAAAAACTAAAAACTTACAGCAACAACCGAGAGTTGGACTACAACTGTAGGCCTACAGGGCTTTTTTCAAATTCTACGTCACAAAGGGGTTACCGTTAAATATATACCAACCAATCACTAAGTACCTATTTGTAAACCTAGCCTAGTTTGTTTAAAGACACTGGATTTGATTTTTATGTAATCACAGCAAACACACTAAAATTTAGAGCTGTTAGTATCGCACATTGCTCATCACCGGTAGTGAATAAAAAAAGGCAAAACCAGTAACACATAGCGACATACTTTGGTCATTAATAAGCCTTTGCAAGCTAGTTTATCATCTCGACTTCCGTGAGGAAATGCGTGGAATACTGCATCTACGAAAGGAAAACGACTAGCAATGCATAAGCCGCTTGTCAACAAGGTAAGGCGAAAACTGTGTACAGGCCAGGATACATCGTATATAATATAAGGAAATCTAGAAACAGTAAATTTATATTTGGTCATAAATGCACACTCCATATATCAGCCTTTAAATATCTATGCATAACAACTAAGCGCGCTTACAAAAATAAAGAATACTTTAATAAAACCCTTCATTTTTCCAGCCATTGCGTAAAAAGAAGTAATTAAAACTTTAAAAGTAGTAATTTCAACACAAAATAAAACGAATAAGCGCAGTTTTTTCTTGAGCAATTGACAAAATCTTGCTCTGCTCTTACTTTTGCTTCAATCCACGCAAAATACATCTAGCAGCTCTGCTATCAAAAACTTCCTGTAAGCAAATAAAATCAACAGATTCGGGGAAAGTTTCGCTGACCACATTTTCTTTGCTCACAATGCTTGCAAAAGTAGATGCCACACTAACAGCTTCCCCGGTAGTTTCAACTAAAATGGAGTATATTTAAATCAACGCTTTTAGTCGATCAGATGGTCGATTGGTTGGAGCGTCTGCCTCAGGCGCAATAGACTCTGGTTCGATTCCGAGTCAGGCCAAACAATTAACTTAAAATTGCTATTCACAGCTTCCCGCATGACGTTCAGCATTAAAGGGACAGTGTGGAGAATAAGCCGGCAAGTTCGCTTCTTGTGCCGTTAGGAAAAGCACTCAAAGAAATTCCTCAATATTATACTGGCAAACAAAGGGCCGGCAACTCCTAGGCGAGCTCGTTAGATAACATAATGTAGCTCCCTCGCAAAAAATGACAAAATACCAGTGCAGCCGCGCAGTTTGTCTGCCCTGGTGACCCAACCAGATGAAAGATCACAATTCGAGCCTATAGCTCATATGAAAGACAAAAACAACGTTTTTACAATACAAGTATCATCTACAAATTTCCAAAAAGGCTCGAAGATGAGCCCATTGATTTGGGTTAAAAAATCAGCCAAATTTCAAGCAACAATTTGCACGCAGACTAAAATATAATCAAACTGAAAATTGCCACAAATCTTACCTGCTGAATTTGCACGTAATTCAAGCGGTTCACTTGCTGGCGAAAACCTTTCACTTTCTACCAAGTTTTGCCTTTTAGGGGAATCAGGGACCGCAAAGGACATGCTTTTATTTGTAAAGTATGACGCAATATTTTTTGCTCTATTGACAGTGTCAAATAAGTTGTTAACACGACCAATAAACTCAGGCATAAGACAAACATTGCCACTGGCAAGAAAGAATTCATATTGTGTAGAACCATATTTGTCCTCCGGCTTGCTTGATACCTCAGGATTATACGATAAGCTATCGTAATTTGACACAAGCACTTGCTCATAGTCTTTTTTTGATACCCTGTAAACGAAAAGAGCTAACTGAGCATAATTTCAAAAATACCTATTTATAAAGTAGCTAAAAAAGCAATTTCACAAAAGCTAGGCAGCTTTTCATATGGTAAACTGTTAGGCAAGTCCAAAAAGAACCTGTACAGTGTACAAACTCAAAAATAAAGCCATATTTCTCCGCAGTTTTTCTGGTTCTAAAGATTTCGTTTTATTTTAAGGGCCCAAATCGAGTTCCCAAAATGCCTTACCTTTAAAGATGCTATAAATAACTGGTGGTAAGGGTAGCTTACATATACACCACAAAAAATTACAATATTATTAACACATAACCCTAAATACTGCAAAACTTGAAAAAACCATGCACGCAAAGATGTCACTTTTCTTCAGCATATTGCAGATGTTGTATTAAGCATCAAGACTAAAGTGAACTGATATAATCAATAGCCAACTAATATTGAGCATTTGTCTTGCTGGCATTTTCATATATTGACACTAATGAGTCACAAGCTCGTACATGTTTAACCAATGGCTAATCTTCAAACAAATAATGGTCCAACAAGCTCTAGAATGGTCGACACTGAAATGATTACATCTTTGATTCTTTGCACTCCACATTCCGCCAAACTTATCATCATTACGTTATTTCTGTATTTAATCATTACCATGCTACAAAAATGAAGCACCTACCCAGAGTTTAAATCAGGAGATAGATAAGAATATGATCGTGGACGTATCAATTGCAAAGGAAACCAAATCAAAACAGAGACTATGGCAATAGGAAACAGGAGCAAGAGAAAAACAAATGATATCAATATCTACAAGAAAAAAAAAAAGAAGTATGTAGTCGTTCATTTTTGTATAACTTTTGCAGACACACAGCAACAAACAAAGGTACAATGTTATTTTTATTAAGTGGAAAATTCAATGACTGATAATTCTGCATGCCATGTTTTATTGCAGAGGTGGGCAACGTGCGGGCCTCAAGCAGCCCTTTGCCACTTTTGTTTGGCCCTTTTTCGTTTAACTATTTTCTCTCAAACAAAGTTATGCGTGTGTTCACTGTATATTATAATGGAACTTCTGCTTTTTCAATTTCCTATTTAAACGCAATCATAGCAGGCATATCTCGCAACACTAGTGCAGCAATCGTTCGCATAAGCGCATAATGAGGCAGAAAAAGGCTAAACCGAACACCTGTGAAGCCCTTTATGTAGTATTAAGTGATGTCGCGGTCTTTACAGTGACGTCACAATTTTATTTTTGTATGGATGTGCCTGTGACTATTTGCAGCGTTAGTTGCAGTGCGATACCCAGCAAACATTACATTTTTCGAAAGGGTCCTTGTGTTAAAAAGGTTGCCCACTCGTTATACTGGTTTACAATCTTCAACAAAAAATACTAAACATTATAGCTGTACATATAACTTGACCTAATTACCTTGCAAACTAAGAAAATAAATATCTCCGGATGCTGCTGAATAGCTGTTGTGGATATGAACCTTGAAAGCAAATAATCAAGAGCAAGATACCACATAAATATACATCTACAAGAGAAGTGATGCAATAATCTCAAAATCCCAAAGGAAGTTACAAAAGGTCCACCAGGTTTAATCAGATTGTCAGTTTTCGCAAAAGTGTGGTGATGTAAATTTCTTTGCTTTCTTTCTTCATCTTGAGCTGCAAATTAAAAACTACTCATCAATTTTTTCATTGACATTATTGCATTGCCGTATAGTGTAATTCTAAATTGGAACCTACTGATCATAACTGAAATTATGAACCTATAGTTCACTGATCATGGTGTTAGAAATTAGGAAGTGTCTAGGACCAGCAGCCTTTTATAGAAACAAACAAGCAGTCCGCTGCAGGGTGAACACAGGTCCCACATGACAGCGACTTCACTATAGAAACCAGCAGTCCGATGCAGCAGCGTTTTGATTATGGAAACCAGGCCAGTGCTCTAGATACTGAAATTATTTGGTTGTACTCAGAGTTTAGATTTAAAGCAGTTCTAATGTTGAAATACAGGATCTTGCATTTTCTTCAAAAATTGCAAGAGTTTTTTTCACCTAAGGATGAATTAAATTTTGATATCTAAACACATGAACAGTTCAGTTTACTTGCAAAATATTGTTTTCAGAGGTTCGTCACAGATCTTTCATCACACTGCACCTAGCAATGACCAAGAAAGATTTCAAAATTATTGGAGTTTTTGTGCAGATAAAAAGTTAAATGGCTCAAGGAAATTTTTAATCTAGACTAACTTTGATTTTATTACCTACTCCACATTATTTAACTTTATGGTTTGAGATTAACATCCTGGGACATTTGGGACTTTTTATTCTGTTTCTTTGAAGCCTCGGTTCATAACCGGCTATCATGGGTTTGCGCTTTACGATAGTTCAAGGAATTTGGTTGATGGTTGAAAGCAAACCATTAGAGTGTTTAATGAGAACAACTTGTGAAAAAATTTTCCTTTACTATGAGTACCCTGTAGAACTACTGGTTTGGTGAAAAATCTTTAGTGTGTCAAACATCCCAAGTGTTGAAACTGCGAAAATACAAGCAACCCATTACAGATACAATTACACATAAAAGGAGCAAGGCACCAGTCATAGTGGTCCAGATATAAACTACATTCATTATAATCTGATAGGTCAAGCAAAACTGTGTTGATGTCGCATCACTGAATGATGTTTTGCATTGCTAGACCAAGTCTACATTCAAGTTTTTACCATCACATTTGAAAAAAAAGTGATTACCACCAGTTGATCAAGTGACCAGCAGTCCAATTCATGATTCCGACTTCGCATCACAATGGGCTGCGACGTCACAATGCTGCAGGTATGCGACAAAAACGCATGAAACAATGCCAAGATTAATCTTTTTGGAAAAAAATTGAAATGGGGTAAAGGCAAAAATATTGAGGAATATCACAAATGTGAATTAACCGCAAAAATTATCGTTTAGGGAAGAAAAACGTCATTCAATCACATTGGACTACCAGTATGTACAATACCACACAGCAACTTCATTGTTGGCGTGCCCTGTGGCTGCAGTCATGCGGACGGTTGCAGACAGACATTGAGAAGCCCTAGGCCAGGGGTGGGGAACCTGCGGCCCGCTTAGGTTTTGAATGTGGCCTGCATCAGAACTTTGTTAAGAGTACAACAAACTGGTAGAATAGAAAATCATAAGATTTCGTAAAAACTGCTTCACACTCTGCTACATGCTATGTTTTGGGGCATAAAGAACGCATAAAAGTCTCTGATTTTATGGCAAAAAACAACTCAGCGTAAAAGTTTAATAAATTTGCTACATAATATTGCTTATTTTTAAAACAAAATTTACAAATTAAAAATGTGGCCCATTGAAAATATTATGCAATCGATGTGGTCTGCTGTGCTTTGCCGGTTCCCCACCCTGCCCTAGGCTATATTCATTTAAAATTGGTGAAGACCAAAAAAAAAGGTCTTCATGTCTGCACAAGTCGTGTTTTCACTGAAAATATTGGGTGAAGACCAAAAAAAAGGTCTTCATGTCTGCACAAGTCGTGTTTTCACTGAAAATATTGGGAGAAGACCAAAAAAAGGGTTTTCCCTGTTCATGATGAGGCCTCCCATTTTCTCCAAGGCCCTAGGCTTCATCCTGCTTAACTTATACGTAAATCTGATTCTGGTTGCAGGTCACACACATGAATGAAAGGTCACACACATGTATGAAAGCATTACGGTATGCATAAATACTAAATAAGTCTATATTACGTCAATACCCACAACCAAGGGCATGGCCAAGGGGACTCATGGGGGCCATGCCCCCCCAATCTATCTAGGCAAAAACAAGAATCTTGGTAATTATGATAAATACTAGCCATTGCGTGATTGGTTTCTTGCTAGGCTTTTACTAAGTGGGCTTACAAAGGAGAAATACAATACAACTTTGCTTTTTGCATTGGCTAGAGTTATTATGGCGCAGCAGCAATGGCTAGCAAACAGTCGCGCGTCACTCCAATTGTTCAAAACGAATCTCGGTTGGCATATCATTTTCACCGTGCTATGCAGTGCTTAAATTTGAGTGCTTCTGCAGCCTTAAAGTTTCAGCAATACGAAATGCTGAAAGCATTGCACGAAAAGTATTTAAAACATTGCCCTCCCAAGCAAAATATTGTTTGAATTCAAGATTAGTTATGCCAAAAAGGAATCCCCCAATCGCACACTTAAGGTCAAAAAATATGCGCGTTAAGTATTTTTCGTGCAAATCACAGCATCATTAACATCAGATACTTCAAAACACAAAATCGGGCCGCCTGGAGGACGGAGCATCACAGCTACTAAAACAGGCACATAAAACAATTTTGCCCTCCCTTCGCCTCTCGGCCTCTTTAATCTTTAGCTAGTCTGGTCTTCCTTGGCTGCCGGTAGGCTATCTTGATTTTTTTTTTGCACTTAAAAAATTGTCATTTTAGTTGTTTGTATTATAAAAATTTTTTGACAACTTTTTTTTGCTGTGGAACTAGTAGCCTAGTTTATGTGGGATACACCATTTAAGGAAACTATCCTACTTTTAATTGCTTCACAGCAACATAAATGACAAAAATGCAGTTCAAGCAAAACACAACGTAGTACCGACAACATAAAAAGCTGAGGGAAGAGGTATGAGAGGAGGTGTAGGAAAGTGTGTTGGGGTGTGAGGGAAGTAAGGGGAGATGAAGGGAAAGGTGAGGGAATGAGGTGAGGGAGGAGATGTAGGGAAATGTGGGAGGAAGTGTGTTGAGGCCCCACACCCTAACACACTTCCATACATCTCCCCTATTTTTCTCCCCATATCCTTTCCCCACACGCCTACACACTTCCCCACTCACCCCATACACTCTCCCACACATCTTTTCTTGCCTCCCAACACAATTCCTTACACCTTCCCCCACACCCACCATATCTCTTCCCACAGCTCCCCTCACCTCCCCCTACACCCTAACACACTTCCCCACTCACCCCATGCACTCTTCCACACCTCTCCCCCCACAGTTTCGATTATGTGGCGAAATTACCATGAGACGATGTTACCTCAATAAATTTATCGAGAAAAGCCAAATAAAATTTTTTACGACAACTGGGAATTTAAATTCTTGCTTCAGTGCAGGCAATGTAAATTTTTGATGTATGAAAGTGTGGCGAAGTTACTGGCAACCGAACTACCAATATTGTTGGGGTCTCATCTAGAATAAACCCCCACGCTTTTTCAGTCTGTCAACCTTAACCTAACCTATAACTTGACCCTAACCAAATCTAGCCTTAACTAAATTTAACCCTAACCGAACCTAACCCTAATCAAACCTGGGGCTGATACTAGATCTAACCCTATTGTTGCATCACAATGTAATGAAAGTTTCTCGAGATTAAATAAGAAAGCTTAACAGAACATAATTGCTATCTCAGCAAGTTCCTATGAAAAAAAGTAGCATCATTTCAAAAAGAAGAGAGCACTCATTTCCTCATCCATTTGTCAAAAGAGGCGATTGACACCTTAACCCCTCTTGTGTACACAACCAATGACGAGAAACTGCAATTTTACAGCTAGATGGAAATGGCAACTACACGTTTTTGTTTTTAGAAACGCTGAAATTTTTAATTCACAATTCTCTGCTTGCAATGGCACAATTTAATTTCATGGAATCTCTAACGACAAAGCTAAACAAGATACTTGTCAAAGTTGAATGATTTTGCAATGCTGTTCATATCAGCTGCCAGCAGATTCTGGGCATTTTAAGCAACTTATATGACAACGAATCCGCAAAATAAATTAAAATTTTCATTATATGGCTACTCGCAGTATTACGCCGAAGCGTGTAATGACCCATTTCCGTGGCATAGCGCCTGAGTACAAAGAAGCAGAGACCAATGCAATTGAATGAAATTTTTCTTTCCCTAAATGCTAATTTTTGTGGTTCGTTCACATTTGCAATATATACTAAATAATAATATTTCTCAATATTTTTATCTTCACCCCATGTCAATATTTTTCCAAGAAATTTATCTACTCATTGTTTCATGCGTTTTTATCAAAGAGTCCTATCTAAACCAGGGCTGCAAACTTGATCGATTTTAAACCGAGTTCAAGTTCAAGAGATATTTGCAAGTCCGAGTTCAAGTTCAAATTCTAAGAATTATATTTTTTGAGTTCAAGTTCGAGTTCAGCAAAAATGACAAAGCTTGGTGAGTTTGAGTTCGCAGCCCTGGACTTTGTAGGCATAAACAAATAATCGACATGCAGCTTTTCTTTTGGTAAAATCATTACTTCAATTTACACGGATTGTGACAACTTGAACAACAAAATATATTTTGTAGTGATCTTTATTACTTTTCAACAATTTTAAAATCTTTCTAATGAACTCGAACAGTTTTAGGCTATGCAAGTTGGAGTTCAGAAAAAATATTTTTTCCAGTTTAAGTTCAAAATGATCGAGTTCTTTCGAGTTCGCACCCCTGATCTAAAGCAATGCATTTTTACCGATCTATATCTCCAGCATTGTGACATCACAGCCCTTCGTGATGTGAAGTCGGAACCATGAATAATCTACAAATAGGGTAGGCCTAACTCAGATACCCAAATTTATTTGTGTTATCGGTACTGCTGATAATCCTTCTTGAGTTGACTGCTTTTTACCTTTATCAGAAATCATCTCGGTCACAAGATTCTTAGGATTCCTTCTCTTGACTGAAGTTGCAAGCATTATTCACATACTGATAAGCAAAAGGTATCGAAACTGGGATAACGTCTAGTATTAGCCCCTAGGTTGGGTTAGGGTTAAATATAGTTAGGGTTCGGTTCAGTTACAACCCTAACCAAACCTGGGGGCTGATACTACATGTTACCCCAAAACTGTATGGTACCAGTCAAGCAGTTTTTAACAGTGTAACCTACAGACCTAGCACACTTTCAGATCTTCATTCTCCTTTCCCTACCACCATCTAGCCCTGCTAGCAGCAAAAACAATCTTGAAATAAAGATTAAACAGTTAAAGACATAGTATTGGTACATCAAAAGTTATGCTTGACAACTAGAGTTAAGAAATCAAGATTAAACAGTTAAAGACATACCGTAGTATTGGTACATCAAAAGTTATGCTTGACAACTAGAGTTAAAAAGTTAATTTGTAAACAAAATCATACAGACTATAACTTTTAAAGGGGTTAGATATAGTATCAGCCCCCAAGTTTGATTACGTTTAGGTTTGGTTAGGATTAGGTTCGGTTAGGGTTAAATTTAGTTAAGGTTGGGTTCGGTTAGGGCTAGATTTGGTTAGGGTCAGGTGATAGGTTAGGTTAAGGTTGGCAGACAGAAAAAGCGTGGGGGCTTATTCTAGATGAGAACCCTTTTAAAGCAGGTATCAGTACAACAGATCAGAAGATATTTAAGACCAGCCATTAAATCCAGTAGACCATTTGTTTCAGAACATTACCCGTAAAGCATAACTCTAGTCTATGTAAAACAAGGTACCGGTATCAATACAATACAGGTAGTAATGTAAGCTAACAGCACACAAAATTCAGCAAAACGTTAGACTATTAACAAGTCTATTCTTCCGAGATTCTTTTGATTAACGTCAACAAATCAATTAAACGGTGTGGCCTATTTGAACTGTCTAACACAGTACCGCACCTGCATGAGATTCAGACCACTGTAATTCTGGCAGAATAAACGAGAGAACTTAAATTCTAGCGGTTCAAATCGAGAGAGAAAAAGAAAAAAGGAAAGCACTGCAGCTTTTACGTGAAATAATGTGCTGTTAAATAATGCGTTCAGGCCGTTCAGACACAACAAAAAAAATACCGGACAAAAACAACACTATTTGGTTTGTTTGTTGCTTTATAAACACTTCTTAATACATTTTTGGATCAAAAAAAAAAATGCAAAACACGTTTATGCAAATTGTAAATGTGACTGTGATTGTAAAATGTTGACTATAAAAGCAAACCAAAAAAAACAGTCTAAATCCAAAAAACTACGAAACTTCAGAAAAATCATAAATTATTTTTGACGAAGTGATGCCCAATAAACGAGGTGCAAAGGCTGGGCGAGCCAAACATCAATTAAAATTTAAAGCAAAAACCGAGGAAAATTACATTTCTGCACTCGACCACAAATTTCCATTAAAATGTCGTGGAAAAAATAAATCCAACCATAATGCGTGAAAACTATATCCTAAAAACATCGAAATCTTTTCTAAAACGTGTAAAACGAAACCAAATATTATCCAAAACGTTTCCACATAATCAAAGATTAAAATACTTTATTGCAGAATATAATTTTTAGAGTTAAAAAAAAATATTTGCGTTTCGATATCAACCTCATTAAAAAAAAAAAAACAATGCTAAACAACACCCAATTAAATTCATCACTTTTGTGACGTTTTGGCACAGCGTTTGATCAAACACGAGCAAAAACTGGAGATTTCGGGGGCCAGCAAAAACGTCTGATCTCGTCAAAACGCACTGCAAACTTTTGGCGATTGAGCTGCTTTCCGACGCAAGATTATCATGTTGCACACATGTTTTGTACACTACATGAAATTTCCTATTCGGTGGGTATTGTCAAGTTGGTGGCATTTTATGTCTTCTACCAGCAGAATTGCTACGAAGTTGGAGTAAAACTGCAGTTTTTCAGTTTTGGCGAAAAGTTGATTTTTGACAAAACTGGTGTGCAAACATTGCGCTGTTTGGACGTTTTGCGTTTCGATATCACCACTTTAAAAACATGGGACATGAAGCTAATTAAATTCCAAAACGTCTACACATGGTGAGATTGAGCACTTTTTTGTTGATATCATTTGACGCGGGTTCGAGAATGAGTGAAATTTGAAAAATCGTTTGATCACGTCAAAACGTCATTTTGCTGAAAACGCTGTGCAAACTCTGGGCAAATGCACTGCTTTGCGTTTCGATATCGGACTGGTTCAAATATGATTATGAAACGGAATGAAACGCTGAACAGCATACACCCGGTTAGATTGAGCACTTTTGTGACGTTTTGGTACAGCGTTTGATCAAACACGAGCAAAAACTGGAAATTTCGGGGGCCAGCAAAAACGTCTGATTTCGTCAAAACGCACTGCAAACTTTTGGCGATTGAGCTGCTTTCCGACGCAAGATTATCATGTTGCACACATGTTTTGTGCAATACATGAAATTTCCTATTCGGTGGGTATTGTCAAGTTGGTGGCATTTTACGCCTACTATCAGCAGAATTGCGACAAAGTTGGAGTAAAACTGCAGTTTTTCAGTTTTGGCGAAAAGTTGATTTTTGACAAAACTGGTGTGCAAACATTGCGTTATTTGAACATTTAGCGTTTCGATATCACCACTTTAAAAACATGGGACATGAAGCTAATTAAATTCCAAAGCGTCTACACATGGTGAGATTGAGCACTTTTTTGTTGATATCATTTGACGCGGGTTCGAAAATGAGTGAAATTTGAAAAATCGTTTGATCACGTCAAAACGTCATTTTGCTAAAAACGCTGTGCAAACTCTAGGCAAATGCACTGTTTTGCGTTTCGATATCGGACTGGTTCAAATACGATTATATAACGGAATGAAACGCTGAACAGCATACACCCGGTTAGATTGAGCACTTTTGTGACGTTTTGGCACAGCGTTTGATCAAACACGAGCAAAAACTGGAAATTTGGGGAGCCAGCAAAAACGTCTGATTTCGTCAAAACACACTGCAAACTTTTGGCGATTGAGCTGCTTTCCGACGCAAGATGTTTATACCAAAGTCCGTATAACTCACGTATAAGTTGAGCGAATCATTCGTTGCATTGTTAAGCGACAATGGAGCAAAAATGTGTCCAAAAAGACAATCGTCTGCCTATCTTTCGTAATGTAAAAACGCTTGAAAGTGTTACAAAAAAGGTCATAACTTCGGTTATGCTTGTTGAATTTTAAAAATTTTAACTGCATCATGAAGCTCTTGACTTACGCTATCGTTTAAAACAAATTTCAAGAAAATTGGTTGTGTTTTAAGCACTCTACATTGTAAATAATTTAAACAGAGATAAAAATTTTTGTAGCGGTTTTTTGACTAGTAGCATTTCTTGTCATTTTAAAACATAAATATAGGGCAGATTTGCAAAGAGTTAATCTGATTCAAATTAAATAGGTTCAATCACAAAAATTTAAACTTCACTATGAAATTAGCGTAGCTATTGGTCGTGGTTTTTCAAACCCTTAAAACTTTTTCGCTAGAAAATGATTGCATAAATTGTTTTAAACCTCATGTAAAATAAGGCTTCACTATATAGAATTAAATTTTTACAACCGTGTTAGGTTGGTAGTGTGGTTGTTAACATCTGTCGTGCTTCACCCTCGGGCTTTGGACCATTTGTTAAACGAAAAATTCAATAAGCAAAATTTAAGCGGGAAAAATATACCGGTATCTATTTTACTTTTCGATTTTACTGTTTCATATCCATTAACATAGGTCTACGTCGTTTCACGGCCGCAGCTTCTTGAATTTCAAACCTCGGGCTTTTAAAATCAAATATTGTGGACCAGAATAAAATTAACTAGAGGCTCGTTTTACACATGGTCCAAGGGTGAATCATGATAGAAGTTAACAACCTCACTCCAATCTGGTGAATCTACCATGGTTGCAAAACCTAGTTCTACGCACGAATAGTGAAACCTACTTTTACACGAGGTTTAAAACAATTTACGCAATCATTTTCTTGCAACAAATCTTTGAAGTCTTGGAAAACTACGATCAATAGCTAGGCGACTTTCATATTGAAGTTCAAATTTTTGTAATTGAACCTAGTTTAAATCAAACAATAACTTTTACTTTTTGCAAATCTGTGCTATATTTATGCATTTAAAACAGCAAGAAATGCTGCTAGCGTAAAAATTGCTTCAAACTTTACTAAGTATGTCCAAATTATTAACCATTTAGAGTGCTTAAAACACCATCAATTTTCTTGAAATTTGTTTTAAACGATAGCTAAAATCAGGAGCTTTACGATGCAGTTGAAATTTTCAAAATCGAACGAACGTAACTAAAGTTATAACCTTTTTTCTAACACTTTCAAACGTTTTTGCATTATAAAAGATAGGCAGGCGATTGTCTTTTTGGACACATTTTTTGCCCCATTGTCTCTGCTCCATTCCTGTCCGCGCAACTTATACGAAGTTATACGGACTTTGGTTTATACGACCGATATAGCATTAAATACACCTACATGACGTATTACAACTATATAGCAAAACACACAAACAAAAATCCAATCAACATCGAGCCATGCCAGGTCTAAATCAACTCGGCATGGCTGTCCGACCGAAAACATTAAGAACACTGAAATTAAACAAAAACTGCCATGAAACACTTATACGAAAATCCGACTAAAAATCGAGTCATGCCAAGTCCAAATCAACTTGGCATGGCTGTCCGACCGGTAGCAGTAAATACACTGAAATTAAACAACAACAACAATCAAACACTCATGCAAAAAATCGGTTAACATCGAACTAGGCCAGGTCCCAATCAACTTGGCATGGTTCAGAGCCGGCGCAAAAAGGGGGTTGCTCCGCCGATCTACATGCTTGTCCCCCCAAAAAAAAACAAGTTTTCTCTGTCGACTACATAGACTTTTCTGCCAAAAATCAAGTTTTGGCTTCCCCCTAATAAAAACTTGTCCCCCCAAAACTCGACTACTCGGGGCCCCAAAGTTAACTCGACTGTTTGTAATGCGTTTTGACGAGATCAGACGTTTTTACGGGCCCCCCAAATCTCCAGTTTTTGCTCGTGTTTGATCAAACGCTGTGCCAAAACGTCACAAAAGTGCTCAATCTAACCGGGTGTATGCTATTCAGCGTTTCATTCCGTTTCATAATCATATTTGAACCAGTCCGATATCGAAACGCAAAACAGTGCATTTGCCTAGAGTTTGCACAGCGTTTTTAGCAAAATGACGTTTTGACGTGATCAAACGATTTTTCAAATTTCACTCATTTTCGAACCCGCGTCAAATGATATCAACAAAAAAGTGCTCAATCTCACCATGTGTAGACGTTTTGGAATTTAATTAGCTTCATGTCCCATGTTTTTAAAGTGGTGATATCGAAACGCTAAATGTTCAAATAACGCAATGTTTGCACACCAGTTTTGTCAAAAATCAACTTTTCGCCAAAACTGAAAAACTGCAGTTTTACTCCAACTTCGTAGCAATTCTGCTGGTAGAAGACATAAAATGCCACCAACTTGACAATACCCACCGAATAGGAAATTTCATGTATTGCACAAAACATGTGTGCAACATGATAATCTTGCGTCGGAAAGCAGCTCAATCGCCAAAAGTTTGCAGTGCGTTTTGACGAAATCAGACGTTTTTGCTGGCCCCCGAAATCTCCAGTTTTTGCTCGTGTTTGATCAAACGCTGTGCCAAAACGTCACAAAAGTGATGAATTTAATTGGGTGTTGTTTAGCATTGTTTTTTTTTTTTTAATGAGGTTGATATCGAAACGCAAATATTTTTTTTTAACTCTAAAAATTATATTCTGCAATAAAGTATTTTAATCTTTGATTATGTGGAAACGTTTTGGATAATATTTGGTTTCGTTTTACACGTTTTAGAAAAGATTTCGATGTTTTTAGGATATAGTTTTCACGCATTATGGTTGGATTTATTTTTTCCACGACATTTTAATGGAAATTTGTGGTCGAGTGCAGAAATGTAATTTTCCTCGGTTTTTGCTTTAAATTTTAATTGATGTTTGGCTCGCCCAGCCTTTGCACCTCGTTTATTGGGCATCACTTCGTCAAAAATAATTTATGATTTTTCTGAAGTTTCGTAGTTTTTTGGATTTAGACTGTTTTTTTTGGTTTGCTTTTATAGTCAACATTTTACAATCACAGTCACATTTACAATTTGCATAAACGTGTTTTGCATTTTTTTTTTTGATCCAAAAATGTATTAAGAAGTGTTTATAAAGCAACAAACAAACCAAATAGTGTTGTTTTTGTCCGGTATTTTTTTTGTTGTGTCTGAACGGCCTGAACGCATTATTTAACAGCACATTATTTCACGTAAAAGCTGCAGTGCTTTCCTTTTTTCTTTTTCTCTCTCGATTTGAACCGCTAGAATTTAAGTTCTCTCGTTTATTCTGCCAGAATTACAGTGGTAGATTCAGACCATTAGTGAACTTACTAGTTACTACCGGTACACAGAGTTGCCAGATTATTTTTACTTCAAGTAGCCAAAAAGTAGCTGATTACACTTAAAAGTAGCCCAAATTTTTGACGCACTCTTCATAACCACGAAATCCAAGAAAACAGCGTAATTTTAGAAACCATATAACATTTTTGCTAAATCATGCAGACATTTCGTAAGGCAAGCTTTTCAAAAAGGCAGTGGCTAAGGTTATGTGACCGTAATTTTCGTTTTCTGAATTCAAAGATACGTGATAAGCAACATTATTCTATTTCTTTTCTACTATCTTCACGAACCCGATTGTTAATCCCAGGTCACATGAATCCAAATTGAAGCGATCCGAACCGAAACGATCCGAAGCTGCGACGAGAATCGAACCCAAAACTAAAGCAGCGCTCCCCACTGTAGCAGTCAAACCTTGACCACAGCGATTCTAAACAAATTTAGGCCCCCAAACTCCTCTAACGCTTGATAGCGACTCACTGCTTGGATACACCAGAACACGATGGATTTATATCCACACAAACAATATAATCAAACAGAAACCACACATCAAGTCGGCAGCGTGGCGTAGTGGTTCGGAGCGTCGTTTTTACGACGACCATGATCGCAAGGTTAATGGTTCCACTCCCAACCTAGTCTCGTTGTTGCGTCCTTGGATAAGATGCTTCACAATGATTATCTCTGCTTGGTGGAATCTGGCAAGCAGCAAATTAAAGAAGTCAGAAGAAAATTCAACCGGAAAACTTGGAAACAAGGGTAACTCCTAAGCGAGTCTGGATTCGTCCTACGCATAGCGCCTCCGTCGCTTTCTCGTGATAGGAGGATAAAGATAAAGAAACTCACTCACATCAATTAAACATTTAGGCTTTAAATCCTTAATGTACACGTTTAAGGTAACGTGCGCGTACACGGAGACCTTATTCATATAGAATAAAGAAACAAGGTTAAAGTTAACACACACCAGTCCAAACGGTTGGTAAATCATAAATGGCCTTATGTTTTGTTGGCGCTTTGATCACACGTATTCTAGAGTCTCTTAATTTCTAAAGCAAACTGCTGGAGATACTTCGATAGACACCTTTTATATATTTGAAATTGTTCTAAATTACACTGTCTTTGTTTGGCAATTGTTTTGTTTGTGAAGTATGGTGCATGACAGTAGTACAAAATCATTTTTAAAATGCTCCTAATTACTGGTGTCTGAAATCGCATTGTGTTAGGACTTTTTCTTTGAAGTGCAGTTAATTGGCCTTTTGTGAGACGTTTGAAGCCCCAGACTCTTTTTCCTGTTAATAATTGCTTTGACGACGAAATGAGACAGTATAAAGACCTCGACCACATTATTTCGGCATTCCAGAAAGATAGTTTTGCGGCTCCGTGTACAGGCGAAGTTGTCTTGTGTTGGTACTGATTGAGCTTGGGTAAAACGTTATTTTACGATCTGATCCAAAAACAAGTTGGTGTATCTTAGTTCAGGGCCCAGCGTCTTCACCGTTGTTTGATGAACGTGTGACAGTGACCATTTTTGAACCCCCCATATATTACCGAGTTACGTAATGCTACAACTGCAATAAAATTGGTAAAACCTAAGACAAGTGTGATACATGTTTTTGGAGAGGATTGAAGAATTTTGGCGTAGATTCTTCACTTGAGTTCGCACGATAAGTTAAGTGGTTCTTGCCTGGAAGACGTTCTCGCCAGGAAGAACCAACGGTTATACAACACTACCCACGTAGTCATCTTAACAATAGGCAGATGAGATTGTAACACCAAAAACTTACCAAAACACAAGCTGGCATGTGTAAAAACATTAAGTGGTATAAAGGATCTCACCTCTCAAAATGTACTTATGCTTGCAAACACCAACTAAACTAGGCCAACACTCCTAACTAATTGAACTGAAGAAACATACCAGTAGGCTACTAGTACAAAGGCACATGCCTGGACCAAGAAGTAGAAACAGGCTAACAGCAATTAATTAACGAACATAGCGGATAAATATTTAATCACTAGCAGCTGAGCATTAACTTCCACAAAACTATTATGACACTACGACAGCTGCGACTAGGGAGACTATCCACTGCACTAAACACAATTACAAGTTTACAACTGACCTAAAATACAGAGTACTGGCCAGCATACGCCATTACTGAATCATCGTATTAACAAGAAGGCGGTCAGGAGCAAAAACCTAGCATTTCTCACCGTAACACCCATCATATGCTGCGTTCTATCCACTGAGCAATCGAAAAGTCGCAGCGATCAAGCACAAAATGGCGTTTATAAACCGATGTTCGTCGCACGACTCTCACGTAACTTTGAATTCAGAAAACGAAAATTACGGTCACGTAACCTCAGCCACAGCCTTTCAAAAAGGCATTAAAATGTTCTCAGTTTTGTCATTCATCAATATCGTGAAGACAAGAATTTGTGTTAGCTGAATGCATTTGTGAATAAGCTTTGCAGCTTAATCCAACATACTAACTCTTTGCACACCTTTTGCAATTTTGCCTCTTTCCTGTGTATCTTGCAGTATAGCTGAAACCTGCTGGAGCGTGTTGCACTTGAGTTGGCCCGTGTGGGGAGGACGAAGGACCAGCGTGTATTTTTCTCCACTGCTCACCTCTAAACTGAGGGTTACGGGCAGTGTTTGTCTTTCTCTGTCGTAGTTCCCACAGCATTGCAGTGTGGTGTCGAGATTGAACGAATATATTGAATTAACAATCAAACGGTCCTACTAAACACCGCAAGGAACTACAAGGGTTGGGGGGGTGGAGTCGGGGGTGGGGGGTGGAATCAGGGGTTAGGGTCGGGGGGTTGCAGTTGGTTTGAAATTACCTTAAAAGTCTTGTAGTTGATTTACAAGTACCTGGTAGTTTCTTGTGCTGTTTTCAACTACCGGTACCTTGTAGTTGGCTTAAAAGTACCTTGTAGTTTCTTGTAGTGTATTCAGCTACTTTGTACTTGGTTTAAAAGTACCTTGTAGTTCCTTGTGCTGTTTTTAACTACCTTGTACTTGGTTTAAAAGTACCTTGTAGTGTTTTCAGCTACTTTGTACTTGGTTTAAAAGTACCTTGTAGTTCCTTGCGGTGTTTATAGTAAGACCCATATGATTCAATTCGATATTTTTGAACAAGATATTTATGCCGTCACAGAGTAGTACCGGTAACAACAATGGAGATAGCCAGACTTCCCAATAGTTGTTAATCGAAGTTTCCGTCTTCTCACCATAAATATCCTACTGAATTTAGAAGCAATGTTTAAATTTTTGACTTTTATGACCAAAAATGCACTTTATGACGTATAGTATAAAATACGACTTTTATGTGACTTTTTAACTCCCTTATCAAACATGGTACGAAAGTTTTGATTGAATTTTTGGGTATTTCATAAAAAACAGACCTTCTAAAAAAATACACCTTTAATGAAAAAAAAATTGCCCTAGTTACGAATTATTTCGTTCAAGTTCAAAGTCATTCTGATGGTGGTTACTGTACTTTGCCATCAAATTGACAGAATTCATGCGAAAGGGAATTTTGTGTAGTTTTAAATGAATATTTAAAAGAAGACGACCATGAGTCGGAAAGTGTCGCAATACTAATTCATTACGACCCCATTTTTGATTGTTTGAAGAAAAACGACGCGTGAAATGTTTTGAGATATTTGGCGTAAGCTCAAAGTAATTCTGATGGTGGTTGTTGCACTTTGCCATCAACTTGACAATATCCATGCTAAAGGGAATTTTGTGTAGTTTTACGTGAATGTTTAAAATAAGACGGCCGTGTGTCGGAAAGTGTTGCAATTATTGTTTTTTTGACTTTCTTTTTTGATTTTGCATAATTTGGAAGCAGCTGTTTGGTTTGTTTGGCTTTGCGCGTACGCATAGGAGGGGTTCGGGAGTCAAACCCCCCCCCATTGACGATTGGAAAAAATTAAAAACCGTTCTTTTGGGACCGATTAGCGTTTTTTCAAAGAGATTGTGTTTTTCTGTGCTGTATCAAATTGCCTACATAATCTCGAGAAACTTTCATTGTGATGCAATGAGACCAGTAGTCAAACTTTTCTGGTGTGTAGCGCTTGAACCTATGGCTGGCTCAAAATGCAAGCCTGGACAAGGTCAATGGGCACTAAAGCTGGAGTCGTGTTGTGATGTCATACACACATTGTTCTCATCGGCTATGGCCGGACAAGACAACGTTTCAGCGCAGAAGGCATTCTTGGAAGAGAACGGTTGCAACGCATGCAGATATTCCGCTTGCGATGTCACAATTTTGAGCTAAACCGGCCAGTTGGCGTAGAGGTTAAACACATCGCTATCGGCGCGGGAGGTTTTGGGTTCAATTTTTGGGCCGGTACCTGCCGTTAGCTCAGTTGTTAAGCGCACAGGTTGTCGATGCGGAAGGTCTGGGGTTCGATTCCCGGGATGGTCAAATCAGCACAGTGTTGTCAATGGCTCGCCATCTCTGCGACGTTTCTGTGTTACCCAAGCGCTAAGAGATGGGCCCCAGTGACGTTCGCAGGGGTCGGGAGTCAGCACTCCCCTTCCCGCTTGACAATTGCAGAAAAAATGAAACCTTTCTTTTTTAAAACGAACCGACTTTTCCTCATGCGGAGCTTGCCGAAATGGCTATCATGTTTTTATCCCAAACAACACCATCCCCCACAAAATATTTTAGCGTAAACCATTCCCTTACAAGTACAATGATCATCCCTCCTTACTTATGCGTGAAAAGTTGTACCATCCCCCCATAAGTGTTTTTACAACTCGAGCGCTGATTACGATGCAATGCTACAATACCGGTACCCGGTAGTCCAACTTTTGTGTTGTGTTTTGCTTGAAGTGCATTTTTGTCATTGATGTTGCTGTGAAACAATTAAGAAGTAGGAGCTTCCCTAAATGCGGTGTATCTGCAGTAACTATGGCTGCACACAAATTTTTTTTTTTTTTGAAATCAAATCAAATTTTGATTATACTCGTTTCATTCGTTGTTGTACCGAAACGTGGTAGCGAGTGGCAGGGCCCGACACCGCGGCTTAGCGCCTGGGCAACGCAGCTCCAAAGAAACGTCGCAGCGGTTGCGAGCCGTTGGCTGCACTGTGTCCGATTTGACCGGCCTGGGAATTGAGTCCCAAACCTTCCGCATCAATAGCGAAATCTTTTAACACTACGCTATAATCGCCCGGTTTTTTGAGAAATTTTATTTAAATATAAAAAGCTAAATTGACACTGCTCCAAGGGCCAAAAGTAAGATAAAAATACTGCCAAAGACGGCCATAGACCAACGAAAGATTTGAAGAGGCCTAGGGGCGGAACGAGGGGAGAAACAATATTGTTTTTTCGTAACATAAGGTGACTATCTCAGGAGCTAGAGTTCTTCGTTTCCCATAGACACCCCGATTATGTGTTTGAAAGCATCTGATATCGACGCTGTGATTTGGCAGAAAAATGCTTAGATAATATCGACGCTGTTTTTGACTTTAATCGGATGATTAGGGATTCCTCTCGCGCATGATTTATTTTAGTTTAAAAAATTTTTGGTAGGGAGGGCAGTTTTTTCTTATGCTCCAATATCTTCACTTTTCAAATTTCAAGCGAGAAACTGTCCCCTTCTTAATGAGTGTACCGTATATTGACTGTTTATAACAAGGTTTAGCCCATATGCGTTGTTTATATTAATGTTGGTTCTTGAAAACAGTTTTTTTGGAGAGAAGGAATTGCTTGTTTTACCCCCTGTGTAGGCGACTGGCAACAGGCGGGCTGCCAATCAAGGTGATTCTATTTAACCAGCGATGCCGGGGCGCAACCGGAAGACTGATCTTCTCTACCAGCAGGCCGAAAATCATAGAAACGTGAGAATTGATATAACAAATTCTGTATCATCCAAAGTCTTGGCTGTCCTGCTTAGCCAACACAAACACAGCAGAAAAACATTAATCATGAACTAGACTACTGGTCGTTAAAGCCTAATGTACATCGCCTACAAAGAGAAACAAAGCACCAAAAGTCTAATAGCAAAATCTACACTGCTAACTGCTAGGCGAAATCTACACTAAGCCACTAAATGAAATTTAGGCTACAAACAACTAAGCCAAACTAACAAACAACAGCTAACTGGCCTGATCAACATACCAGAGATGAGCGGATTTAAATTTTTGAAATCCAAATCCTATCCAAATCCAAAACTTTAAATCCGAATCCAAATCCAAAGAATCAAAACAAATAAATCCAAATCCAATCCAAAACCAATGGCTAGGCCAAGGCTATTCTTACCAGCTTACAGTCCCCGGAGTCCCGCATGAAAAACTTTGATAAAATTTAGGTGGTTTGGTGATAGCCTATCTAATTAACCAAATCCTTATTTTTACAGGACTGTAAGAATACTGTAACAAGAATTGCAACAACTGATAAAGCGACTTTTACAGGCCAACCATACTATGTCAAAATAAATTTGTCGTGAGTTCATGTAAAAAGTTTTCAAAAAATCAAAAATTTTAAATAAGTATAAATCCAAATCCAAATCCATATCCGAGAAATTTAAATCCAAATCCTAATCCAAATCCGAAAAATATGCTCAAATCCGGCTGTTTAAATCCAAATCCAAATCCATGATCATCTCTGCAACATACAGCAATCGCAAGCATTACGCCAAAATATCCAGACGCCAAAATATGGTAATCGGTCAAAATATTAAGAATAAGTTTAAAATAACGTCGGGGACAAGCAGGACGGCGAACGACTACACCCTGGGTGCACCCTGTTTGTAACGTTGCGACAGCTAGCCAGCCTATACTTTAGTCAATTAACATTCCTATGGCCCAAAAAATATTTTTCAACTAAAATTTTTTCAGAAAATTTTTAACTACGGCCTGACAGCTTGAGTTTCTGTGAAACCTTTTCTCTCCTTAAATGAGACGCAAAGCATTAAGCAAAAGTGTGAATGAAATATCTTTGTTGTTCCCTTAGTTATGGCACTATATAGCTTTAAGGTCTGTTTACACTAAATGCGATTTCAGTCCGATTTGCTGTTGTACGAAGTTTCATCAGATTTTTGACGTAAGCAGTTGACGAAAATATCTTTCACACAACACAAACCCAAACAGTTTTGCTTCCTACCGGTTGAGTTGGGAAGCCCCTAACGATTGTATTCCAGAACGCCGCGGATAGTGACGTAGCTTTACGTCATAACCTTAACAGTTTCGTAACCTACGTCACTGTACGTACGAAAAATTTCATCGTATTCTGTGTAAACACACCTTAAGGTGTGTTTCATCGTATTCTGCGTAAACACAAGGTGTGTTTACACAGAATACGATGAAAATTTTCGTACGTGCAGTGACGTAGGTTACGAAACTGTTAGAGGTTATGACGTAAAGCTACGTCACTATACGCGGCATTCTAGAATACAATCGTTAGGGGCTTCCCAAAACAACCGGTAGGAAGCAAAACTGTTTGGGTTTGTATTGTGTGAAAGATATTTTCGTCAACTGCTTACGCCAAAAATCTGATGAAACTTCGTCCGACAGCAAATCGGACTGAAATCGTATTTAGTGTAAACAGACCTTTAATCATGGTTAACTGCAATTTAGGCTGGAAACATTACGATACGATGCTCTTTAATACCTCCAAACTACTATAATTGTCATGTAGTATCTTTACGTCATCACGATGTGACGTCACTGAAACCCCCAATTGAAAAATCCTGCGTACCCCACTAAATGCGTGTCTGGCAATAGTTAAAAACAGCAACAAAAAAACTGTTTGGCTAACGTATTTCAATGATTTTAACGTTATTATGAAATTATTGATTGATTTAAAATCACTGAAATCGACAAAGTGTTTATTATGACTAATTGTAAGTTGTAAACGGTACGAAATATCTACTCGTAAAGTGTAGAATCTGTAGTCTTACGGACCCGTACAAATACGGACTTTGTTGTTTTTTGCTACTGTACTTCGTCATGCTCTCTGGACCGGGGTTAGTGTGAAGTGACAATAGAATAAATCAAGCGCTTATTTGTTTTGTACCGGTTCCTACAAATAGCCACTGCCTCAACCTTAAGATGAGGAGAAATTTGGTGTCGGTATCTGATAGGCCTACTGGATTTGGCAGTCTACTGCATTGTCATGATTCAGTGATTGGGGTTGGGACGTTGGGGACAGAGCTTGTTTTTTGCATTCAATACCGGTAGTCAAAGTCCTGGTTTGTTTTTTTAATGGTAAGATCGGCCTGACCAGGTTAGGCTGTCAAGCAATGAAACTGCTAAGAAGTAGGCCTATTATCATAAACTTAAGTGATTACCATATCGGTAATCAAATTCTTGAAAGTTGTTTTAGACTGCTCTGTTGGCGCTAGGCCTACCAATAAATACTAGGCATTTCATATCAATAAGCCAAGAATGAGTGAAAGTGATGCTGTAGTTGTTGTTACTGATTGCTTTCCAAGAGGTCAAGACAGGTAGGCAATTTTCTTTTGCAGTATTCAGTATTATGTATTTGTAAATGGATTTCTTTTAGTGTGTCAGATGATGTCATTGTATTGGATTCTCCTGTACAAGTATCTTCTCGAAGACGTAGACGAAGAAATCGAACAAATGCAAATGATGGTGTTGGTAAGATTTTATCTACTGGTACATTAGTTGTTAGTGATATCGGTATACAGCTGTACAGTGTACTGGTCTGCTGGAGCTTTCAGTTATTATGAAACATATACCAGTATAATTCAGAAATCAGTATGCTCCACATTGAGAGCAAAAGTGGAGTCATTGAAATTAAGGCAGTGGCTATTTGTACAGGCTTGTACTAAGAAGTGCCAGTGTTGCCAGATTTTTTGGTGGTTTATAGCCCAAATCCACTGAAAAGTAGCAAATTGCCATAAAAAGTAGCCCAAATAATTTTTTAACAAAGCTAAACACATGTGCTCCACTTACAAATATATATATCTGCAACGAAAAGAGAAGTTAATTACATCAATCTCTAGCTTATGGGCCTACTGATTTAACTGCAAGGTAGCGAAGAGATTCAGAATCACTGCAAAGGGCAGATTTGAACTATAGCATTTGCTACATGTGCACATTGGTAGAAAGAATACCAAGCATAGATATCGTGGAGCAGTGGTTCCCAACGGTAGCCAGTAACTTCGCCACATGGTAACTTAGTCACAGTAACTTCGCCACAGCAACTTCGCCACATGGTAACTTTGCCACACTTTCATACATCAAAAATTTACATTGCCTACATCAAAACAAGACTTTGAATTCCCGGTTGTCATAAAAAATTTTATCGGGCTTTTCCAATTAAATTTATTAAGGTAACATCGTCACATGGTAACTTCGCCACATAATCAAAACTGTGGGGGAAGATTTGGGGAGAGTGCATGGGGTGAGTGGGGAAGTGTGTTGGGGTGTAGGGGGAGGTCAGGGAGCTGTGGGAAGAGGTGTGGGGGGAGGTGTAGGGAAATGTGTTGGGGTGTGGGGGAGGTAAGAAAAGATGTGTGGGGAATGGAGAAGAGTGGGAGAGTGTATGAGGTGAGTGGGGAGGGGTGTGGGAGAGTGTATGGGGAGAGGAAGTGTGTTGGCGTGTGGGGAAAGGATGTGGGGAGAGGAATGGGGGAGGTGTAGGGAAATGTGTTAGGGTGTGGGGCCCCAACACACTTTCCCACATCTCCTCCCTCACCTCACCTTTCCCTACATCTCACCTTACCTTCCCCACACCCCAATACACTTTCCTACACCTCCCTCTCATAACTCTTCCCACATCTCCCCTTCCTCACCCCACACCCCAACACATTTTCCTACTATCTCCACATCTCCCCTCACCTTCTCAAAGTGTGGCGAAGTTACCATGTGACGAAGTTTCAGTAGCGAAGTTACCATGTGGCAAAATTACTGGCAATCGTTCCCAACCAGGGGTCCACAAACCCCCAAGAGGTTCATGAAAAGCTTGCTGGGGGTCTGCAAGAGCACTAAATTTCGACAAAATTAATCAGTAATAACTAACTCAATAAATGTTACGTTGATGTAAGCGCAAGGCGGAAACTTGTACGTACCGGTACGAAAATACTGTAATGTACCGATAGTGCAGTAGGCTGAATTGTTTTTCTATTTGGCTAAATACTGTGCAATCGCTAATGCAATCACCCAAGCACAGTTCAGCGTTTTGGTGCATAAAAAAACAACAACTGGCTTCTCATAAAATTGCACCAGTGCACCTGTATGTTATTCTTTGAAGTTACTTTTTTGATGGTTCTTGAACATAATGTGTTGTAAACTTATAATTAAGCAGTTTGTTGTTTAATTCGATGCACAATATTGCATTTAAAGTTTGTTAGCATTGGCAAAAGGAAGTTTGGTTTACCAAACCATTTGTTTAAGATTAATCATAAAAATGTGGGGTCCCTAAGCTTGATAATCATTGAAAAGGGGTCCGTGACTAAATAAAAAGGTTGGGAACCACTGCTGTAGAGAAAGACTAGATAGCGCAACGCCGCAGAAACTGGCGAAGGGAAAATGAAACACTTTGAACCAACACCGTTATGCGTTGCTGATTTCCCGAATTGACGAAAATGCATTCTGGCAATAGTTGAAAACAGCAACAAAAGAACTGTTTGGCTGAAATATTTTAATGATTGCAATGTTAATATAAAATTATTGATTGATTTAAAATCACTGAAATTGACAAAGTGTTCATTATAACTAATTGTATGTTGTAGACAGTACAAAGCTTCTTGTTAAGGTATATTTTATGATGTTGCAATTACTTTCTCGACTTAATTATGCTTTTAAACAAGTACTTTTGCATCATAAGTTATACTGTAGATCCAAACTGGAATGGATGATTTTCAAACTTTTTCTATCATTACACTAGGGCGCCAAGAGCCTAAAATGGTGAATGTTTCCGCCTTTGAGAAGATACCTTACAGTAGATTATGTACATCATTGTGACCAAAACAGAAAATAGTTTTGGAGCTTGAAAACATGGTTATGACATATACAGTTAGGTCCACTGTTCCAACTGGTCTCATTTTTCCTCATCGGGAAATGTTTCCTGATCGAGCAACACAATCATGCTGCCTGATCGGGAAACTGTTTTGTGGTTGAAATAGCCAAAATCATAAATTTTAATTTGGGCGAAAAACTAAGCAAAAGAGGGAAATTTAAGTGTTTCCATCATATTCCTTGTCAAAAAACTCATAATATCACCGAAGGAATTTTTTTAACGTGTAATTTTCACGCTAGGTCACAATATAGTCGAAATTCTGCAAACATTGTTTTTTTAGTATGGAATAGTCTATGGAAGAGCATGGAATATGAATGGTAGGGAATAGTATTTGAATAATGTGTGTTGGGCTATGGGGAGAGGTGTTGGGAAAGGTGTGGAAAAGTGTGTTGGGGTGTGGGAAAGTGTGGAAGGAGGTATGGGGAAGTGTGAGGGAGGTATGGAAAAGTGTGTTGGGGTGTGGGGGAGGTTAGGGTAGAGAGAGGTGTAGGGAAATGTGTTGGGGTGTGGGGAGAGGTGTGCTGGAGGGTGTGGAGTAGTAGGCAATAGTGTGGAATAGTATATGGAATAAGTGTGTTGGGGTATAGAGAGAGGTGTTGAGAGTGTGGGCGAGTGTATGGACTGAGTGTGGAGGGTGTGGGAAATTGTGTGGGTGTGTGGGAGGAGGTATGGGGAAGTGTGGGGGGAGGTATGAAAAAGTGTGTTGGGGTGTGCGGGAAGGTTTAGGAAGAGGTGTGGAAAAGCGTGTTGGGCGAGGTGAGGAGAGGTGTGGGAAAGTGTGTGGGGGTGAGAGGGAGGTGAGGGGAAGTGTGGGAAGAGATGTGGGGAAGTGTGCTGGAGTGTGAGGAGAGATGTGGAGAGAGGTGTGCTGGGAGTGTGGAGTAGTATGGAATAGCAGGGAATTGTATGGAATGGTAGGAATAGTATATGGAATTAGTGTATTGGGGTATAGAGAGAGGTGAGGGGACAGTAGGAGAGTGTATGGGGTGAGTGTGGAGGGTGTGGGAAAGTGTGTGGGAGGAGGTTTAGGGAAGTGTGGGGGGAGGTATGGAAAAGTGTGGTTGGGTGTGAGGGGAGGTGTGGAAAGTGTGTTGGGGTGAGAGGAAATGTGTTGGGGTGTGAGGGGAGATATGGGCAGAAGTTTGGGTGGTGCGGAGAAGGTGTTAGATGAGTATGGGGGGTGTGAAGAAGTGTTAGGTGAGGTGTGTGGAGGTTGTAGGAAAGCATTAGTGATTAATTTGGAATTGTAACAATTAACCGCCTGGAGGGTAAGAGTGGAGGGAGATGTCAGGTGAGTGTAAAAAAGTGTTGGATGCTAGGTGTTGGGAAGTGTTGGGAGAGGTAAGGAAAAGTGGGGGGGCTGTGGGGAAGCATTAGTGATTAATTTGGAATTGCAACAATGAACTGCAGAGCAAGAGCAATGCTGATATTGCAAAGTAGATCTAGACATTTTTCTAAAAAAAGTTTCCCCCCACACCTTCTCCCACACTTCCCCGCACCCTCCACACTCACCCCATATACTGTCCCAACAACTCCCCGTACACTTCCCCACATCTTTCCTCACCTCCACCCACACCCCAACACACTTCCCATATCTCCCCCCACAGAACTGCCCGCACCTCTCCCCACATTTTTTTTCACCTCCCCCCACACCCCAACCCAGTTCCCCACATCCCCTCCACACTTTCCCACACCCTCCAGTCTCTCCCCACACATCTCCTCACACCTTTTCCTCCTATTACGACTAACATCTACCTCTGGACTCGGGTTTGATTCCTTAAGGCGGGTCAAACCAATGACTTCAAAATTGGTATTCACAGCTTCCCTGCTTGACGCTCAGCATTAAAGGGCAGAGGAACAGTATGAAGAACAAGCCAGCAAGTTTACTTGTTGTGATGTTGGAAACACACTTGGCGAGATTCTCCCAACTTGGTGTGGTAGAAAGATAGCTGGCAACTGCTAAGCAAGCTTATATAGCGCATTGGTCGCTTTCTCGTGATGGGAGGATAAATATGCAACTATTGTAAATACTAAAAAACTGGATATCATAGGCTGATAGGCCTACTAAATACCGCTAACAATCCGCTGTGTAGTTCTGTTACCCGATCGGGAAACGTTCAGTGAATGACGTCACTTTCCACGCAAAATGCTTCCCGATCGGGAAGCATTTCCTGATAAAGAAAAATGACACCAGTTGGAACAGTGGACCTAATTGATAAAAGGGTCTGTTTTAATTTCAATGTAATTGCTTCCTTTAAGCTGCATTTCTGAATCTGTTCCTGCATTGGGGTAACGTCTGGTATCAGCCCCCAGGTTCCGTTAGGGTTAGGTTCGAGAAGTTTCTAGGATTGTAAGCTTTTTGCTGTGGTTTTGCCCACATATGTTTCGCAAATTAGAAATTAAAGGCCGCAGCATGTTAAAAGGCCAGAACATTTTGCCGAACTGTAGACTTATAAATTTAGCGATTTTGGTGAGATATTACAGCATGTTTGGTAAATAGTGGGGGGTATGGCGCTGGTAGTAACGAGGTAGAGACAGCAATGGCCAATATACACATCAAGCATCACATTGTATCTTATCATGTTCATTAATGAGTTTAAAGTGTAGAAGTAGAAGACACTATATCGCTATACATAACTTCTATCCTATTATGTCATAATCCTTTACCAAACCACAGATTGCCAACTTTACACATTCTTAAAAAAATGATGATAGCCATTAGCCAGTATATTTGCAATCATTTTACAAACGTTTCGGTAACAACTTATGCCATCTTCAGTGTAACACCATCCTGTAGTTTTTACACTAAAGATGGCATAAGTTTTTACCGAAACGTTTGTAAAATGATTGCAAATATACTGGCTAATGGCTATCATCATTTTATTAAGAATGTGTAAAGTTGGCAATCTGTGGTTTGGTAAAGGATTATGACATAATAGGATAGAAGTTATGCATATCGATATAGTGTCGTCTGTTTCTGCACTGTCAACTCAATAATGAGTGCGATAAGATACAATGTGATACTGGCTAATGGCTATCATCATTTTATTAAGAATGTGTAAAGTTGGCAATCTGTGGTTTGGTAAAGGATTATGACATAATAGGATAGAAATTATGCATATCGATATAGTGTCGTCTGTTTCTGCACTGTCAACTCAATAATGAGTGCGATAAGATACAATGTGATGCTTGATGTGTATATATATTGGCCATTGCTGTCTCTGCTTCCTTACCGCCAGCGCTATACCCCCCTCTACTATCTATTAAATATGCTGTATTATCTCACCAAAATCGCTAAATTTGGAAGTGTACGGTTTAGCAAAATGTAGGCAAGACCACTGCGAAAAGCTTGCAATCCTAGAAAATTCTGTTGATGCAATGCAGGAACAGATTCTGAAATGCAGCTTAAAGGAAGCAATTACAGCAAAATTAAAACATTGACCTTATATGTTATAACTATGTTTTTGAGTTTCAAAACTATTTTCTGTTTTGGTCGCAATGATGTAATCCATTGTAAGGTATCTTCTCAAAGGCGGAAACATTCACCATTTTAGGCTCTTGGCGCTCTGGTGTAATGATAGAAAAAGTTTAAAGAACGTTTATTCTCGATTGGAATTTATAACTTATGCAAAAGTACTTGTTTAAAAGCGTAATTAAGCCGAGAAAGTAATTGTAACGTTATGAAATATACCTCAACAAGAAGATACTTCGTACTGTTTACAACACACAATCTGTGATAATAAACACTTTGTCGATTTCAGTGATTTCAAATCAATCAATGATTTCATAATAATGTTACAACCATTAAAACATTTCAGCCAAACAGTTCGTTTGTTGCTGTTTTTAGCTATTGCCAGACACGCATTTACGCCGATTTGGGCAACCAGCAACGCATAATGGCGTCACTTCAAATTGTTTCATTTTTCGACGACCGATGTGCTATGTAGTCTTTCTCTACGATATCCATGATACCAAGCGGTAATGTACCAGTGTCTGTCAAATTCCACTGTGGTAAAGTACCGGTATATACAATCGCAATAACATAGTATTCACTTTGGGACTAGTGGTAACGTTACGGACTAAGGAGATGGTATTTTTTCTACACCTATGCATGTTTTGGTGTTTGAGGATTATAGCCTACACAGTATTGGTACCAGTATGTCGCTACCTAAAACGTTAAGACATTCTTTCATTTGGCTACAGCTGTTACAGCTTAATTCCCAAAAATTTGACTGTAACTGCACTAATGTACCATATTGTGAACTACATTCTTAATTGCTTTCTCCAAAAGTACTTCAATAGGGTAGGTCTATCTGAATCGGCGAGCGGGTGACCTCACTGACCAGGGGCGGTATACTGCTCAACTTTTGTTGCACTTAGCGTAATGTGTTAACTTTGTTTATTGACTTAACGCATTGCGTTAAGTGCACAAAACTTGAGCAGTATATCGCCCCAGAGCTCATCTAACATTAGCAAGCTGTCCTTCTTATGACGTCAAACTGTTGAGCATCCTAAAAAATAACTGCCAGCCAACAATAATTATTATCTGATTATACTGTTAAGCAAAAGACTATCTTTTATCTTGTTTTCGGAAAACCAAAGAAAAGAACCGACCACATACGAAGAAAAGTTATTCAAAAATAGCAAGCTGCTTACCAAAAGTCGCAAGTTTTAAAATGTAGGCACAAGAACGCTTTAAAAGTAGCCCAATTTGCAACTTTTAACCCAATCTGGCAACACTGATAAGCGCTTGGTTTATTCTATTAGTGCTTCACTCTAACCCCGATCCAGAGAGTGTGACGAAGTAATAAAATAAACAAAGTCCTTATTTGTACGGGTCTGTAAGAATAGCCACTTCGTAAAATTAAAAATCTTTTTGGTCTATTCTGTCACAATTTCACTAGTTTTAGTCGTATTTAAACTGTGTTGCATAAATGAGTTGCTCTTCTGTGACAGGGATAGGAATTATTGATCCCGGTACTTTAATATAATGCTATGTGAAAATAATTCAACCTCAGCTCCTTATGCAGATAGAATTTTTGAGTAAGGCCTGAGGACGAGGGATAGGCCAAATTGAGCTTGGTTTTCTCAAGTTATATACAAAAAATAATTATTTCGAGAAAAAGTCTTTATTACGTACCGCTTTCTTTTTTGGAATAGAAAAACAAATGATTTGCATCCTTTTGTTTTTGGTCAATAAAAATTTTTGCCGATGGCTGGCTGTTTATTATTGCACTAATACGCATTTTAAGCAGAAAGAATGTGACAGTGATTGATTATTTGTTGCGTTTGGTTGTGTAAAGTGTTGAGGGTAGTCACAACGCAATAGCAATACAATGTGGCAGGTTGTCGATATAGCAACATTTATTCTCATTGCAACCCATGTTTATTTACGGAAATTTGATTGAATTGATCATTCAACAAATTATTCCCTCTCCCCCCACTTTTCTGGCGATTTAATCAATGGTCATGCTCTAGTGAAATAGTAGTTTGAAAAGGGGGGACTGGTACCCCTAATCCCCCTCCTGGCTGCGCCGGTGGGTACCGGTACTGGTACATCAATTTTTAGGACTTCGTTATTTTATTACTAAGTGGTCTCAGTGTTGCTTTGAAATTTGTGTTTAAAAGTAGGAATTGATTCTTTACATGCAAGTAATTTTGGTGTACTGAAGCTTGATTTTTTGACACCATAATGAAATAAATTACTGCTGACTGCAGTTTTTGAAATAGTTGTTTTGTTCAGTTGACTTAACATGTCTTCCAAGTGACTCATCCTCTGACTTGGTCGATTTAACTTCACCTATAGCAACTAATCCTGCTGCAACAACTATTCACAGATCAACTAGAAATAGCAGTTCTTCCTCGGCTGATCTTTTAGTAAGTTAAAAAACTTGTCACTTTATTAAAAAATACTGTGGACTGATGTCATTCTTATCAATTTATTAGTAATTGCACATCTAGCTGAGTTTTATCAGGCATTTGGCTTTTTGTAGGAATGTGCTTTCACCAAAAGTCTTGTTGAACTGCTTTTGATTAAGTTTCAGTGAAAATTGGATCCGGATTTCTGTTTAGGGGAAAGGACTCCAATGGTATGGGCAATAATGTTAGGCAAAAATATTGAGAGAGTTGTTTGCTGATATAGACATTTTGGAAACGATTGCCCCTCCTCTGGTTCAGATCCCATTTCCCTTGGTAAAAAATGCAATTTGTTATTCTTTTTGTCTAGTTTTCTATTTTTATCGTTGATTGGACAATATTCTAATACTGTTTAGATTATCGAACCACCAAACCCTTCTGCGTCCAGCTCAACTGATAATGGAGTCAGTAGAAAAAAACAAAAACTTATTCCTGCGGAGGAAGATCGATCTACTTCTTCTGTTCTGCGATTAAACTGTCCCATTTGTTTAGAACCTTTACAATCAGTAAGTAAACTAGCCTATTACTTTGGCATTTGTAACTAAAAGCATGTTGTTCTGGGAATAAAATCTGTAATTTACAAGCGTTAGTCGTAGCTGTTAATGTTAGATCAAACTACGAATGATCTATTTACGCCTCAACTCCAAACTTTCTTGTTGAAGATAATAAGTGTAAGTTAAAGCTGTTATTGTGTTGTTAGTTTGGATATAAGAGCGTACCGATATAACAAGAACAAAAACATGATTTGCTTATTTTGTTAAAATAACAAATTTATGAACTATATACTTGTTACTCACTAAAAACATAATAAAAATGAAAGAAGTCATAATGTAATTGATCGTTATTGTTCCTTTGTTTTCAGCTACTGAAAAAAGGAAAAGATCTACGATCAACTGTATGTGGCCATGTATTTTGTGATGATTGTATTAAGACGGCAATACGAAGTAACAAAAAATGTCCGACTTGTCGAAAAAAATTGACTGAAAAACAAACTCACCGTTTGTATTTACCTATTGGTTGATGCAACACAACTTGTGGTTTCTAGAACATTTGCCAAAAACTTGCAAATTTTTATTCCAGTTACAAGAATGCTCTGTACCGACTTGATCAGGATGGTACCTTTGAATTTTTCTATATTCCAATTCTTGCACTTGAATAATCTTCTACAACTTTGCATTGCATTGCCTATTTAATGGTGCATCCGTAGAAACTATAGTCTCATGTATTATCTATCGTTTTTTTCTGAGCAGTAAAGCTGCATCAATAGTAATTAGAAATCAGGTTTTGGCAATAATGATCGTGTGATGCAGACTGTTGGTGTTATTAAATGAATTTACTGAGGCGGATCTGGTGCAAGGCTAACGGAGTTCCTCAAGCCTCCCCCAATTTTTAAATTCTACCCCTGAAAGACTCTTCAATCCGGCTGTTTCTTTTGTAAATTTATTGACTAAAAAAATCAATTTTTAAAGTATAAGCATACGGTCTTATTTGCATAGTGCCGTAAATTTGTGATATTTTCATAAAAAAAAGTGTTTTTAAAGTAATGAATGTGAATTGTTAAGTCGATCATTCATCGTTGTACTAGTACAGTACGTTGCTTCCAGCAAACATCTGTTTTGAATAGATTTTTTGTGCTGGAATGCTACCTAGTTTCATAAGCTGCATGGAATAATAATTATCAGCTTGCTTTTTGAGTACCATTTGTTTTTTAAGCTTTCTAGCTGTTGTTGATGTTATTATTTGCGTTGTTGTCCGGTAGTAAGGAACTTCATTGTTTTGTTTGCCAAAAAAAAAAAAAAACGCTTAAAAGTTTTGATGTATGCTTTCAACATAGCGGTGGACTGTTTGATCAAACTTAATCAAAACATTAGTTTGTAGTGGAAAAAAATCTTTAACTACCGGTATCAATTTTTACACAAGTTTTGTTTCTCGTTCCTACAGTCAATTTTCTGAGTTCAATAACGGAATACACTCTTTCAAGCACATTTTATGGTGAGTTTCAATTTTACCACGTACTGTAAAAGACAACTTTTCTGTGAAAAAAGCGCTGCAACTACATATTGTGGCTAGAAAAGCTAGTTAGTATAAAGGAAAACCAACTTCAATATTGAACTGAAGCTTTTGAGTATTATCCGTAGATGATGTAAACTAGGGAAACCTTTGATTATCAGCAATTCACAGGAAAAACGAGTGTGCAGCTTAGTAGTTATAAAATTCAAACTATTTATGAGTGCTTTACTGCTTATATTACTGATCTATGCTTTCTCTTTTGTTGTGATGTTAACCTAAAATAAACTCGTTCATATTTTAAAACTTTGAAATTCATTTCATTTAGACCCAATACTTATGTGCATCTGAGCAACTAACAAAAAGCTGAGTGGTTTTAGTGGAACAAGCTTACAAGCTTTGATTTTGAGTAAGAAATTTATAGGATAACGGTTTGGTTGAAAAAATTGCATTCGCGTATTAGTAGTTTAACAGGATGCAACTTTCCGGGTCGCATGTTTCGGAATGGTTTTACGGAAAAGATGGGGCTCAATCGAGATAGTCGAAGTAGAAAAATTGTACTCAAAACATGCAGCAGCAACGTGGTGTAGTGGCCAGTATACTGGATTGCTACTTCTACTCTATAAGGTCTGGATCCGATGCGGTTCCAGGTTTTGATTTTATTCTCAACGTACTTGGTTTCTAATGGGTAATTCGAGATGGGGCGGGGTGGTGGCAGTAAACAAAAAATATTTTGCAGAACCATTCCAAAACATGCTTTCGGGTGTATGTCAGCAGCTCGTAGTTGTCAATCGGGCTTTTTGGGTCGGGTTTGAGTCGGGCTCCGGCTTGGATTTTGAAAAGTTGTCGGGCTTCAATCGGGCCGGACGCCGAAGTGAAATCAAGGTTTTCAGTAAAGGAGCTAGCTTTCACATCAAAGCCGCGTAGAGTTGTTCCCTCAGTACGCGGATATTTTGACGTATAGTTACGTACTCGCCTGTTTACAGTTGCGTAGGCCAGGGGTGGGCAAACTGCGGCCCGCGAGATCATTTTATGCGGCCCGCGGGCACTTACAGAAATATAAACCTCGCTCCTTAGTCGTTACTGTAGAGATAGAGTGGGCCGCTAAGAGGCCCGCTAACAAGCCGCTACCAATTTTTGAAATCCTTTTCAACTTTCATTTTTCTGTTAAATGTGGTAGAACGTTTATAGAAGAATGGGCCTTGGGCGGGCTGGGCTTTGTTTTTGGGATGAGTTTCCGGGTCGGTTACCGCTACTGGGCAAGAGGTTCCGGCCATGGGCGGTCCGGGTTGCAAAAAAGTCAGCCCGTGCCATCTCTAGGACTCTGCTGATATATTGAGTGGAAGATTAGGACATTTGTGGACGTTTGAGAAAAAATTAGGACATCTGCGGACATGAGGATCTTTTTTTTGCTCTTCACTTGATTTAGAGTGGAAATTAGGACATCTGCGCAGACGTGAGGACCTTCTGTTGCTTTCTACCTGATTTAGAGTGAAAATTAGGACATCTGCAGTGGTATCGACCCTTTTTATTTTGCTGTACCAATCAGTGCGGCCCTCGGCATCAAAAATTTTTGCAATGCGGCCCTTTGTGCGAAAAGTTTGCCCACCCCTGGGCTATACGGTAAAGCTAAAGCAGTTTCGTGAAACGCGATTAAGGTGGACCCACAACATGAGAATCAATTGTTTTTTTGAGTAGGCGATCACACAAGCAAAAACTGCAAATGGTATTCCAAACACTAAATTAAATAGTCAACCGCAAAATCGTATTTTTTTTATTTCGTTGCATATTTAATTATTCATCTTCTCATCACGAGAAAGCAATCAAAGCGCAATACGAGCTCACTTAGGACTTGCCAGCCATCAGGGGCGGATCCAAGGGGGGTGGGGGGGATGTAGGGGATGCATCCCCCCACCAGCCATTTTCAAACATGTTTTTGAAAAATACAACTTATCCATAATTTTGAATCTTTTCGATAACAATAAGCCTTGCGCCCTTATCCAAGGCCACCTAGAACACTAGATGGCCTTGCCTTATCATGCATAATGAAAAATGTAGCCTACAAACAAAATGCATCATGTTTGGTGCAACACTCAGAATTAAACAAAAAATTGAAACAGAATTTGCCTAAAACTTGCTCAAAAAGTTATGCAAAGCACAAGATTAAAAATACAAAATTTCAAGAACTTTTCAACATACACAGCCCTAATAGGCTATCACAGCATCATAGGAATATCTTAAATGTGAATGTGGCTTATGCATGTCCCACCTTATTTTCTTTACCTAACCCGTATTAACTAAAATAACTTTTTTGATCAAAAAGTACTAAAATGGCCTCTGCAATATGTAAATTTTCAAAAATTTATCTGGGGATTATGCCCCCGGACCCCCCTAGAGCATTTTTTATCCTCAATATGCTTCAAAATGATTCTACCAAAAAACTGCGCTTAAAAAATATGATGAAATTGGGTGCCCCCTTCCTGAAAAAATTTTTAAATACCTCCCAGACATGAAAACATTTTTCAAAGGGCTTATTTACACCTTTTTTAGGTCTAACTTTTTTGTACTTAGTTAACATTCCACCTAATTCCAAATTTCACCCACCCTCCACCAAAATTTCCTGAATTCGCCCCTGCCAGCCACCTGTCTACCACACCAAGATGGGGAATCCCGCTAAGTGCCTTTCCCAACCGCACAAAAAGTAATTAAACTTGCCGGCTTGTTCCCCACACTGTCCCTTTAATGCTGAACGTCAAGCAAGTAAGCTGTGAATATCAATTTTAAAGTCATTGGTTTGACCCGACTCATAATCAAACCCAAGTCTACAGCTCCCGAGGCGGACGCTCTTACCCCTCGGCCATCTGAGCTGTTAAGAGCTGCACAAATCGAACCTTAAAAAACACACACGTCAGCATAATTTTCCGCGCTTTAGCAACTAATAAACTGGTAATGAAGCTTTGTTCGGCAGCGTGGCGCCGTGCTTTGAAGCAAAGGCCGATGGTTCAACTTCCCCCATACCTCGTTGTGGCGAATGACGATAATTATGTCTGCTTGGTGAAATCTAACACGCTGCAAATTCAAAGTCAGAAGTAACACTCGAGCGGAAACCTCTAAAACAAAGGCAACTCGTAAGCGAGTCTGGATTCGTCCGATGCATAGCGCTTCCGTCGCTTTCTTGTGACAGGAGGATAAAAATGAAGAAATCAATCAAGATAGGGATGAACAATTTTTGTTTATTTATAATGTACAAAAATTTGAACTTAAATATTTTAATTTGCTAGTTTAATCTGTCCTCACATCATCAGAATTGGTTCAACTATTACAGAAAACAATTATCTAAAATCAAACTTGACGTAACTGTATGTTGTAGTTAGTCAAATTAACAACGCTCATCCAAAATCCAAGGAGGGGCAAGCTCCCCCCTTGCCCCCCCCTGCGGACGCCCATGCTATGAACTACGAATGAACGGAGGTCTAAACACTACAGCCATTATTTATTTGAGTTACTACATAAACATGCAAGAAAGGTAATACCGGTAACCTTTTATCTTATCGCTTTAAACTGGTGGGTTTGCAGATGTGTGGAAACGCCTTTGATGCATCAAATTTTTGTTATTAATTAATAGCAAAATATTTTTCAATTACAGTAGTATCCCAACAATACAGGTTTGGTGAATATGTCAATTTTGTCCAACATCGTTTCAAATCTCAATCTCTCGTCTAAGACATCAAACACACGAAAAACAAAATTGACCCCCCAGAACTAGCTTTGACATATACTTTTAAGTTTTAATGTCAGAGTAATGCTGGCTGGACATTTAATAATTAGCCTACGTACTGTATATCATCTTTACACCGAGAAAATTTTGTGCATTTGTCTGCGGGGTAGGGGGGCGCGCACCCCTGGTTACGGTTCTAATTCTGCGATGAGAAATTAAGTGCGACCCTTAGGTCTACAATGAAAAAATACTGCTATCACTTTAACGCTGCGTTTATTCTTGACGTCGAGAAATGACAAGTCAAAATTTAAGCTTTCTGTTTCTTCTTTCGTTTAGAAGTTGCAGCCTTCGTTTTGACCAAATGCATTCCCATTTGCTTAATTGCATCTCGAGACAAGTATTGGTCGTTATCATCATGGTCATGAAATAAGAAATTTTCCATGTAGAAGTTTTGAATGAATCCGAATCCAATCCGACTGTTCTTTCCCGGCCCAGACTGCAGGGACACTAATATATCAAACGTGCGTTCATGAGCTTCAATCTCCCGCAACGTTTGCAAAAATTCAACCGCCATGTTGCCCTAAAATAAAACAGTGTTAACGAGCATTGCCAAGGATGTGATGATGATTGATGATTTCTTCATCTTTATCCTCCTATCACGAGAAAGCGACGGAGGCGCTATGCGTAGGACGAATCCAGACTCGCTTAGGAGTTGCCTTTGTTTCCAAGTTTTCCGGTTGAATTTTCTTCTGACTTCTTTAATTTGCTGCTTGCCAGATTCCACCAAGCAGAGATAATCATCGTGAAGCATCTTATCCAAGGACGCAACAACGAGACTAGGTTGGGAGTGGAACCATTAACCTTGCGATCATGGTCGTCGTAAAAACGACGCTCCGAACCACTACGCCACGCTGCCGACTGACGTTTTCATGTCTGGGAGGTATGTCACAATTATTATTGCACGCTTGCAAAGCTTATTGGCTATAGCCAATAAGGCTATGCAAAACCATAGGGGCTTAAACTTTAGCCTGATTTTCTTTTCTATGAAAATATTTAAGTCCAATAAGTTGGTTAGACCAATAATTCAGTCTTAACTCTTAAGATTTTTTTGCTAGTTGTTAAAAAGTCGATCCCTACCTAGCAAGGGAAATTTTTGTAAAGCATGTTTTAGGAATGAAATAATCTAGCTCAGGGTTTCCCAAACTTTCTTATAAACGTACCACTAAAACAATTTCAAAAACTCACTGTATCACTTCATCATAAAAATTAAAGATGCTTACGAAAAAACCTCAGCTACGATAACTCTCGCGCTATGTATTTTTGATATGTTTGTTTAATGAAAGAAAAAAGGTAAATTTTTAAACTATCATTTCCATTTCGTATTCAATGAATGGATGCGCTTGCTTCTGCGCAACGAGCTCGTCAGTGTTATTGTGAATTTTTGTCAGATTGAGACGAAGATTTGACTCCTGTACCAAGCATAATAAATTAAAATTGCTACGCAAAATTTTTAATTTTATGAAAAGTTTAACGGAAATGACTTTATATTTTACGTTCATTAATGTTGATAAAAAAATAAACCTGTTAGGCGTACCACCTGCAAATACTTCGCGTACCGTACGCGTACGACAGTTTGGGAAACGCTGATCTAGTTTGAAAGGTTTAGTTGAATTCAAAACAGCGCAATGACGATCATTTTTGAAACCACACTCCGGCCTGCAGCCTGCGGGCCTATGAGGCCTAGGCACTTAGGCAGTAGGCTACATCCAGCGAATGATGATCCAACGTATACCAGTGATCTGTAGGAAGCTTCCATAACTGCTTTTCGATTGATTTCCTCTAATTTTTCTTCACATTGTCGAAGTATTTCCCTTACATCGTGTTGTTCAGATTCCTTTTTATCGCTTTCTTCTTCCTCAGCTTTTACGCTAGCCTTAAAAATCAAGTCATATACTGTAACTACAGGGTTAAATGAATCGATATAGGGTTTAATAAACTTTCTTGTTTGAATAAACAAGGTCCTTTCGGAAATCAGCTTGATTAAGACAAAGTATTTTGGGCTAATTTTTGCCTAGGGCGACACTCTCGAGTAGTACGCTTTCTTTGCTTTTCTGCAATAAAATAAACATTACGATACAATAGTTTTAGTTACGGCCTTACAGTATCTTATAAATCTTTCTTTTGGTCCAGTGAATTACATTAGTCATCTCATTACCAGCTAGAGCCCAAAATTTTTGGTGTAGCCCAAAATTTTGACAACTTACCAAATCCCAAGAATATATTTTAACTTGGAGTTCTTTTATTGCTTCCACTACTTTCGAACAAATATCTTCCGTTCGCATTAAACTTTCTTTTAACTCATCTTTGCGTTTTACTTTTTCTGCAATTGTCCTTTTGACATCTCGTACGTAGTTTCTTGTTTCGTTAACCACCGACCGATGCGTCAATTTTTCCTCTTCCATAAGATTGGTACAACTGTCTTAAATCAAAAAGGACAATCAGGTGATAAGCTATTTAAATACTACAACAAATCTACTCTACAAACCTTTTATCTTCATCAAATTTTTCCTTTTTTTCAGCAAATCACCGATAAGATGCTTCAAAACTCTTGTTCTGAAAATTATTTTGTTTAGCAATCAATCAATCAATGCTTTTTATTCTTGAAAATGCAGATAATACGATAAAGCAGATAATACGATAATAATACGATAAAGCAGTGGCAAACACCAGCGAATGATGATCCAACGCTGGCCCGGTGCCGGTCCGCAAGGGGTTCGGTACCAGGCCGCGTGCTTTTTCAGGCTAGATGCATTAAACAGTGGTCGGCAAATACCGGTGAAGTTTGTAACCGGTCTGTCTGCGTTTTCACATTAAATGCCCTAAATTTGAAACATTTGGCAGATTCAGCTCCATCGCAGAGTGAAGATCTTTTTTTGGGACACCGGAAAAAGTTTGGCAGATTTGCCATCTTCGTGAAGTCAAGCTGAATAAATCCGAGCTGTTTTATTGCCAAAACATATGTGATTTTTCGAAGGCCAGTCCACAAAAAAATTCAGCCTCAAACCGGTCCGCTGTGCGAAAAACATTGCCGACCCCTGTGATAAAGCGACAGCGTCTGAGAGGAGATTCAAGAAAAGGAAGACAAGACTCAACGGAAAAACCATTAAAATATGCGAAAGAAAGACACATGTGAAAGAAAGCAAAAAGCAGTTCAAATCGCTCAGATACCCGAGTGGTAAGTGCGTCTGCCTATGGAGCTGAAGACTTATGTTTGATTTCGAGAGGGGTCAAATTAGTAGCTTTGAAATTGGTATTCACAGCTTCCCTGTTCACACCCAGCATTAAAAGGACAGTGTGGAGAACAAGCCGGCAAGTTTACTTGTTGTGTCGTTGGGAAAAGCACCTAGCGGGATTCCCCTTCCCCTATCTTGGTGTGGTAGATAGGTGGCTGGCAACTCCTAAGCGAGCTCCCTATAGCGTTTGATCGCTTTTTTGTGATAGGAGAACGAGAATAAATATGCCACCAAATGCAGAAAAACAGGCCATTAAAGTTCTTGAAATGCTTATTCATACTTTCTGTTTTGAAGCTTCAGGCAATCGGAAACTTGAGACAGGTTTGGGACACTAGTGGTTTCCAATAGATTGTCCATAGCTTCTTTCAAATCTCTAAAATCATCGAGACTTCCATATGATTGCACACCCCCAGTTGCCGAGATAAGAGAAAACTACAATAAAGCGAGATATCGAGTGATCGAAATTATTCAAAGATTACGACGACTTATAAAATTACAGTTGTCAAAACAGCACTTGGTCCTTCATTAGCTTCGATAAACGTTGCGCCTGTTCAGACTTGATGCAGTTGGGCTCTACTAAAAAATTAAACGAATAAAAAATAGCAACCGACTGTTTGGAACAGAGATTGGAGACATCGCCAATGTCGCGGTAGATTCGGAATTCGATTACTGAACCGGTCAAATCGGATAGTGTCGCCAACCGCTGTGGCGTTTCTTCGGAGCTGCGTTGCCCAGGTGTTAAGGCACGGAGATGGGCCCCGCCACTCGTTACACGCTTCCGCGTAAAACCGAGAGTAAGTTGTTACAAAGATTTGTCATTTTAGTAATGGCTGTTCTGATATTGTAGTATGTATGTACTTACCTTTTGAGCTTCAGCTGCTTTTGGATCGTCGAAATGAAAAATTGTTTTTTGTCGTCGAAGTTTCAGTTCCCTTTCTTCGAATGAATTCAGAATTTTGATGTTTTTGAACTTTTGTCGCATTTCTCCAATTGACTTATCTCTACCTTGCTTTTGTTTCAATATCGTCGTCTCCAAAGCATCCTGCGCAACGTAAAACACTGGAATTAGCAGATCGTAGTAATCTAGTAAATCGAGATCCTATATCATTTTACCGTTACACTTTCGTATCACTCTGTTTCCTAACACTGTATGCTGTAACTTGTCTTGTTGCAACTGTTCCCGTAATACTTGTCAGTTGTCAGAGTTTGCAAATTAGGCTACAAAATAATGATTGATTGGTGATCCATTATAGAGATGAAAAAGTGAGAACAAGCGTTTGGTCAGGTACGAATAAGATATTATATAGTACCGGTACCTTATCTTTCTTTGCTTTCATGTAGGCTGCTTTTGAACTTTGTAATGTAATCAGAAATTCTGTGTTAATTTCTTTTCTTAACTGTTTAACTCGAGCCTCAAGTCGCCTGAGTTTTCTTGGTTGTTCGATGCAGTCTTTATCCAACCGAAAAATGATCTAAAATTTAATGTCCACCATAACCAGAAACTCTACTAATATCAAACACTAAGCTTTGAATATATTTTTTGCGAAAGCCAAAAAGAATGACTTTGTGCTTTGTCGGTAGGCCTAGCTGGTGGGATTCCCCTACTTTTACGTGGTGGATACAGGAAAAACTGGTACAGTAAAGGGTACCTCTAATTATGCCCTGCAGGCACTGCATGGCTCTCAGGGATACATGGCACTACAGGCACTGTACGTTCGGTACGCAGATGTAGAACCAGAGATGGGCATTTATCGAGATAAATCATCGGCGATAGTTATCGGCAATAACTTATTACCGATTATCGTTATTGCTCAAAATAGTTTGGATTTATCAATTACCGATATCGCTTTTGTGTTATATTTTGTTATCGCCGATAAATTATCGCGATAGACGATTTTTTACGCACACAGGGTTCAAAGTAGTGAGTTGGCGCCATAGAAAAATACATGGTATCCATAAAGTCTTGTTGCAATTTAAAAAATCTCTCTTTGTTTTGTTTGATGCCACGGCAGAGTCCGTGAACTGCTCTCTTTTCTTGAAAAATCTAGAAAAACATTTTCGCAATTTGGCTGACAAAAAATAAATTCGTTAAACATATTGAAAATTTAGGCCTACTGCAACATTTATCGGAAAAAATTATCGGCGATAATTTATCGATTACCGACATCGCTTTAGGAAATTGAGATTTATCGATTATCGGTATCGCCCAAGGCTTTTTTGAAATTATCGATTATTGGTATCGATTTAGTACAGAAAGGTTTATCGTGCCCATCACTGTGTAGAGCGAAGGGGCTGTTCGAATGTTCGTGTGATTGAAAAAGGGATATTTTTTAGTGTGCATCGGAGACAGGGTTGGGAAAAATCGATTGAAAAATCGATTGCAATGCGCTGCCTGTCAAATATCGATTGTAATCGATATTCGATTGCGATATTCTTTACTTTTTGTTCATCGAATGCACTGGAGCCTTTACTTTTTTGAATGAGTATCGAATGTCTTTACTTTTTATGAGGCGCAATTCGATATTCCATGTTCGATTGTTTTTGTCCAGGTTACTTTATTTCACTTTAGTAAATCTAAAATAATCGTCGGTATGTCATTATCTTGTTTTTGCTGAAAATTTTTTTTTGTGCCAAAAAAAAAAAAAAAAATATTTTTAATAGCAAAGTTGCTTTGCATGTACTATGTCCGTCGTTTGTCTATAAATTACCGCATGAATCTGAGAACATCACAAAAAATGCTGGGCGTACACCGCTACATGCTCAGTGTAATATCGAATATCGATTACAATTATCTTTATTCTTTACTTTTTTAAACTACCATCGAAATCGATTCTTTACTTTTTGGTGAACTATCGAATATCGATTATTTCTTTACTTTTTGGTGAACTATCGAATATCGATTATTTCTTTACTTTTTGGTGAACTATCGAATATCGATTATTTCTTTACTTTTTGGGGTATCGATTCCCAACCCTGATCGGAGAAAAGGTTGTTTGAACTTTGAAGCATTGCTGGTAAATGGTAAGTGAGCAGGATGTCAGGCATGGAGGCATACATTGTACCATAGACTAAAGATATCGTAGCTTATGTACCACAGTTACTGTAGTTTAGATGCAAGAATCTCATAAATATAAACTGTTGGCCGGTTGGGCCACTATTTGTAAAAAGTAGCAAAGTCAAAAATGCCGATTTTCTGTGGTTTTTCGACTTTTTTTGGGTGTTTCCAACTTTCTTGTAGTTATACTAATAGTCTCCCGCAGGTTTTTGTGGTATTTAGTTGAACCCGCATGAAAGTGCTGGTTCTGTTAAAAACACATCCCTTTCTCAATCTCACGAACAACCCCTTCGCTCTACATCTGCCTACCGAACCTGCAGTGCATGAAGTGCCATGAATAGTGGTACCGCACAGTAATTCCTAAGCGAGCTTGCCTTAGGCCAGGTGTTCTTAACCATTTTTGTATTTTTTACCACTTGCCGATCGAAAAAAGAGTAACTTACCCCCAGTGCAGCACTTTCACCTTTTAATACTAAAAACTGAAGTTTGTTTTACTTTATACTTCAAAAAAATTATCCCTCGCTAGGCAAAATTTACCCCCGGTTAAGAACCCCTGTGCTTTAGGCTATAACACCTTCGCCTCAGTAATATATTGATAGGACGATAAAAATGCGCAAATGGAAGAAAATTATGAAAAAGTGGGTAAATTAAAAACCGTGATTTTACCTGTTTGTAGACTTTTTCGACATATTTCGCCGAATTCAGTTTCAGTATCATCTTGTCGGTAGTCGTTGATATAATGCGTATGCGCTGCCTGTCAAATAATTACAAATGAAGCAATTATTCGTAACGAAGTGGCTATTCTTACGGACCCGTACAAAAAGGACTTTGTTACTTCGTCACGCACTCTGGATCGGGGTTAGCGTTAAGCCACAATAGAATAAACCAAGCGCTTATTTGTTCGGGCCCGTACAAATAGCCACTGCCTATCTGTACACATATTAATACCGTAGGAATTAATGTAAAAAGATAGTTAAGGGGCCACCATTGGCGGATCCAAGGGGGAAGAGGCTCAAATCCTCACCCATTAAATGCACTGATTCTTTGATACTTCTGGACGTATAAAATTGCATAATAAGCATTTACCCGATTCATATAGGCCTACCCCCGTTAAAAAATCCTGGGTTTGTCCCTGGTCTGCATACTAGCGTTATCCGATTTTTCTCGAACTTTGCTTTTACTAATTCTGTTCGGGCGAATGGCGCCACTTCCTTGGGGGCAAAACGTTTTGAATTCGGATAAATCGAAAAATGCTCTTTCAAGCTAATAAGGGAGTGTTTCACCACTTTTACTTCGCATATAATTTTATGTTTTGACTATAAGCTACCGGTATAGCTGCCAGCAGGGTTGGGAAAAATCGATTGTAATCGATATTCGATTGCGATATTCTTTACTTTTTGTTCATCGAATGCACTGAAGCCTTTACTTTTTTGAATGAATATCGAATGTTTTTACTTTTTATGAGGCGCAATTCGATATTCCATATTCGATTGTTTTTGTCCAGGTTACTTTATTTCACTTTAGTAAATCTAAAATAATCGTCGGTATGTCATTATCTTGTTTTTGCTGATAATTTTTTTTGTGCCAAAAACAACAAAAAATAAAATTTTTTAATAGCAAAGTTGCTTCGCATATTATATTATGTCCGTCGTTTGTCTGTAAGTTACCGCATGAATCTGAGGGCATCATCAAAAATGCTTGGACGTACACCGCTAAATGCTCAATGTAACATCGAATATCGATTACAATATTCTTTATTCTTTACTTTTTTAAACTACCATCGAAATCGATTATTTCTTTACTTTTTTGGGTAGCGATTCGCCGATTCCCAATCCTGGCTGCCAGCTGTACTGGCTGCTCTTACTCAAAGTTTTTGATTTCCTTCAAGTCAGCATCAGGATTAGTAGAGTTAACTTGCTCTGTGAGGTCATGCAGCCTTTTCTCGCTTTGTTTCTTCTTGAAGAGCAAGAGGTTAAGTTCTTTTACTTTTTCGAAATAATGCCCTCGTTTTGCATCAATAGCTTCTTCAACTGTTTTTCTGAACAAGACCTCTCAATTAAAATCAAAAAATCAAATCTTTATTATACTCACGCTATATCAGACCGAAGAAACTAGTGGCCTCAGGGCCAAATTTACCCATAGGCTAGGCCAGGGTTGGGCAAATTACGGCCCGCGAAATCATCTTATGCGTCCCGCGGTCACTTGCAGAAATATAAACTCCTCCCGTGAATCAAGACCCTTTTGTGCTCTTCACTGATTTTCAGTGGAAAACAGGACATCTGAAGAGGTGTAGATCTTTTTTTGCTCTTCCAATCAGTGCGACCCTCGATTTCAAAATCTTTTCAAAAGTGGCCCTTCGTGTGAAAAGTTTGCCCAGCTCTGCGCTAGGCAGATTGAAGCCTAGGGCCTCGGGAAAAAATGGGACCTCGTCACAAAAACGAAGACCCTTTTTTGTTATTTTGGATATCGAGCATCGAGACCTTTTCATTTTTTTTTTAAATCGACCATCAAGAAAGACCTTTATATACAGATGAGTCTGATCATTGATCACTAGCGCCTCATTGATCAAATAGCCTATAGGGCCTCGCATTGTCAAAATCCGCCCCTGAGTGGCGAGTCAAGCATTTCTGCGGCCTAGCGCCTGGGAAACTCTGCTTCTAATTCCAAAACAACATCGCAGCGGTGGCAACGATTACGGACGCTCTCTCCAATTTAACCGGGCAGGGAATGAAACCCAAACCTCACGCATTGATAGCCATGTCGTTACCTCTACGCCCGCTTAATGAATCGAAATGTAGCGCGAAACCTTGGAAATGGTAAGTTTTTAAATCTTTTTGATAAATGATTAATTAGCAAATATTCTAACGCACGCGTGAACTGTATGGCCTATTCTTGTTGAATCTTGCGTTGATAGTTTAGGCCTACACGTCTAACTCGTTTTTTATTTATAAGGTCTGTAGAATATGCCACGATAAAGCAATTTTTCTAATGACTTACCGTTTTAAAGCAAGCTGAGATTTTTTGCATCCTCGCAGTCCGGCAATAATAATGTGTTGCTCGGCAAAAGGTCCAGTAAGGTCATTTTTAAAGGCAAGAATTTTCATCATTTCCTCTTGCAATTTCTTTATTCGATCCTCATTTTCTTTAATATTCTGATTGGACAAATCAAATATCGCTTGCTTGTCCCGAGTCCGAAGAAGCAGTTTGCCTAAAAAAGCTTTGCTTAATTCAAAAAACGCGGCAGCATGCCGGCAATCCGTTTTGATGGGCGTCTCCGATCTTTCATATTTTTCAGTTTTATTTTATATGAAAACAATTGGACTACCGGTCTGGGTCAACAGCCGCAGCAGCAAGGTACCACCAGGGTCATCGTATTCAATGCACCTCTGCTTTTCACGCTAAAACACGAGGCAAGTTGCGATAATTGCATTAGTAGATCCAACTATTTGAAACTCCACAGAGCGTAAGCAAAAGCCTAACAAAAGTGATTTTTTACAGCTAAAACTTGAAACCGTTTAGACTGCTCCAACAGCCTCATGAACCGGAGTCGTTCTTATTGCGGCTTTCACAAACTTCATACCCTTCATGAGAAAACAACTCATCATCACTATTCACCTATTCCTATTGCGATGTCTTACTTTTTGGGCTGAAAATCCCTAAAACTTCAAACGAAACTTATGAATCTCTAAATCTGAAACAGGTCAATCGGCTAATGATCATTACCGGTACCGTAGTCGTTTGAGCAGATATTGCTTCGTTTGTTTTTGCTTTACGGACTCTTGAGAAGTTTATGAATCTCCGATTAAAAGCTTCTTATAAGCTCCAGCACCGTATATGAAAACGTTTTGTCTTGGCTAATATGGAGAGCATGCAATACAAAGCGCCGTTTGGAAAAAAATGGCTTTTCCACATGTTCTTTTCGGACAATTTAAGTTACATTTTGTTCAACATATTAAATAGGATATTGCCTGTATATATATGGAACAAACATGTTCTGTAAAAAGCAGTCAAAAACGTGACGCGAAATAAATAGGATATTTACTGTATATTTTACGTTGGTTATTTTGGGGAATTTAAAACAAAAGTATTGCATAAATTAGCCAAGTTAACCACCGCAAAATATAGGATTGTGCGTTAGTTTTTTTTTGACTAATTTAAGCGATGTTTTGTCTGTATACAAAAACTATCCTACATATTTTGCGTCACTTTTTTCGACTGCCTCCAGAACCTATTTGTCATATTAATATATGCATATAGGCCTATATAACTTATATAGAAAACATCGTATTTAATATATTGCTTAAAATGTAACTTAATTTGGCCGAAAAAACATGTGGAATAACCTAAACTATTTTTTCCTAACGGCACCTCATAAAATGAAAAAATGGCGGAGTCTCGTGTAACCTACCTTTAAGTTCTTCAACTTGCTCTCGCACACTTGAATCTGTCTCCTCCTCATCATTGCTTTGATGCAGTTGATGCATTGCTTTAATAAGTAGTACGAAAGACACTTTAAATTCTATCGGAAACTGCCTGCTGCAAAATTAATTGGCTTGCAATACTTTATTAATTGCAATATTAACAAAATTAATTGGCTTGCAATAATTAACATACCAAGATAGGCATTTAATTCAGGAATGTAAGCTTTATTACGTCATAGGAATCAATTTACCACATCTCGAAGTTATTCAAAGTTATTGTGTTAGAGATGTGGAAGCGACTCTGTCACCGTTTTCGCTTTACCGATCACATCCACCTCATTGGCGGATTCTAGAGCTAAGGAGTTCATTAAGAAACCTCCTGATTTTTTTGTTATACGTTTGGGTTCTTTGGTACAACTTCTATGTATACAAAACATACTTTAGAGATGGCTCGAGCAGACTTTTTTGCAGCCTGGTTCGGCCAGGGCTCAGTAACTGCAACTGACCCGGCTGGTCATCCCGAAAATAAAAACCCTGCTCGCCCAAAGACCATTCTGTTTACAAACCTTTAGTCGCATTAATCAAACTTAATGGAATTCAAAAATTTTTAGATGCTCGTTAGCGGCCCAGTAAAAAACAACAGATAGAACTAGGCCGCTTGCGGACCAGTTCAAACTTCCAGTGAAAAAGCCTATAAGCTCTAACCCCCAACTAAGTTAACGGTTGAAAAAGCCATTAAAGCTCTAACCCACAATTAAGTTACAAGTTTGTTTTTGCCTCTACACACAGCACACACTACTATACATAGACAGGCGATAATCGAAATATATTTTAAGTATGGTAGTGACAGGGTGACTGCGAAAGGTTCGCAAGGTCTTCAAGTCAGCAACCACCCTGTGGCGCCATATTAACTATGGCATTACCATTCTACAAACAAAAACAAAAATTTAAACCAAACTAGAATATAGTTTGTGCGTTTGAGGAGATAAGAACGAAAAAAACTAAGTGCAAGTTTTCCAAGAGTTGAAATGTAGAATTCATAATACAAGTAAGTAGGCCTACTGAGTACGCACAAAAAAAAGTGAAAATAAGAGAAAACCAACATGATAAAAAAACGCTGTAGGCACAATGGGTTGAACGATGAATCTGTTGAACAAGATCAAAGTTTAGTTGACAGTAAGACAAAAATCTATGACTTTAACAGTAACTTTTTATATCCCTTTCTAAATTTTTTAAAAGAAAGACCTCTTAATTCACAAGAAATGGAATTCCATATTTTAACACCAACGTATTTAGGCTAATTGAATGTTGTGTTCTTCTAGTTTTAAATAATGGTAGGCTATACGTAAATTGGTTGAAACGTTAGCAAACCGAGTGTATTGATTGTGAGCATTTACAATCTTGTTGAAATAATTGTAAAAAGCAGGGGGTAAAAGTTTGCGCATGTGATTATGAATTATTTTGGCTATTTCGAATTTGGTCATTTTTTTTAAGTCCTAAATTTCATTTTTTTGATATAAGGCTTTAGCACTGTCATACCAATCACTTCGGGTGATTAATCTCATAGCTTTGTTTTGAATTTTAGATAGTTTAGAAAGATAAAATGGATCGGTATTACTCCAACTTACATATCCGTAAGACAAATGCGAATGTAGGCCTACCAATGAGTGATGAAGTTTTGGCAAGGTGGATTCAGGAAGGTGGAATTTTAGTATCCTGAGAATACTGCACCCATTGATCGCGAAACTTTAACTTCTAATTTTTGTATATGCTCTTTCAAGCTTAATTTATTATCAATGATTACTCCCAAGTAATTAGAGCTTTGTACGGATTTAATTATACCATTTTTGCAGCTAATATTCAAGTCAACATGTGGAGAATTTAGTTTTGATATAGTGATTATTAAATTTGATTTTGATGCATTCAGAGTGAGCTTGTTAGCAAGCATCCAACTTTCGATCATATGTACTTCAGATTTCGTACGATTTTTAAATTCTTCAATGCACTTGGCCGAGGTTACGTGGCAAGTTACCAGTAGCCTTACTATATCAGTACAGGTACAGGCCCACAGGGCAACCCACTCATTTGCAGTTGCAGATGCGTTCCTTTTTATGGTCTCACCAGTGCAGCACAACGAACTACCATCCTCCTAAAAATAATTCCTAACCTTCAAAAGAATTGCAAACCCCAATTCTAACCTCTACCGGTTCTTCTCAAAGTATAGGAAATATTCAAACAAAAAAATCAAAGCAATAATGCAGGTATGGGTTAAGATGTCATACGGGTCCCTCAAATATAATCAAAAAGGTCAGAAATGATCGTTTGGTCCCAACATTATTCTCCCGGCAAGTTTAAAAATACGAAAAAATGCCAAAACCCCATCTGAATTCTTAGTTACAGAATCCAGCAAGAGGATACAATTTTCACAACTACCAAAACAAAAATCTGCTGTCATTGTGATGGAGATGTAGTTCAATTGGAATTTCTCTATCCTGCACGTCTTTGATAAACACAAAACCACCCAACAACAAAGTCCATTGTGTAAGGGTTAGAATAAGTTCAACAATCGATTAGTTTGTTGGAGTTCGGATTTGTTTTAGGTTGAGCGCGTCTCGATCTCAAAGGTAACACAGCGATATGAGAGCCAGATGAGAGCGAATGAGTGAATGTTTATTTCGAGCAAGCACGCGAATTTAAATGAATGCAAAAAAAACAAAATACAAGCATTGCCACGTTGGATTGCTGGAAATCACACCTTCTATTTCGGAAAAACCTGCCTGTTCCAGGACTGAGGAGGAGATGATAAACAAAATAATAAAACGTGGGAAAAGATGAGAAAAAGATAAAAAATTGCAATATCGATGGAGCATGTTGAGAAACAGCCAGATTTCGTATGGGAAATAGATTGCACGACGTCCAGCAACGTCCAACGAGCAAGTAATCGCCACAAAGCTTCCCCCCAGATTTCGAAGAGTGGTGGGCGATCTGGAGGAACGACCATCACACGAAGAAAGCGACTGCAACAAAAAGGTGGCGAGCAGTAACAGATAAACACAATGCAACAATAGGTGTAGCAAGAAAATCAAAATAGCAATTGTTCTTGAGAATTTTGTGTCTTCTTTCTTCCTGTAGTTGTTATTCTTCTGTGTCTATGTGACACTAAGTCTTCTTATTCTTCACGTAGATGGTTTTCTTCTGTGTCTAAGTGACACCAAATCTTCTTATTCTTCACGTAGATGTTTTATGTCACTCGGGGCACCAATGTTGGAATTCGAGTTGTTGTTAGAGTTCGTCTCTATCTCAAAGGTAACACAGCGATATGAGAGCCAGATGAGAGCGAATGAGTGAATGTTTATTTCGAGCAAGCACGCGAATTTAAATGAATGCAAAAAAAACAAAATACAAGCATTGCCACGTTGGATTGCTGGAAATCACACCTTCTATTTCGGAAAAACCTGCCTGTTCCAGGACTGAGGAGGAGATGATAAACAAAATAATAAAACGTGGGAAAAGATGAGAAAAAGATAAAAAATTGCAATATCGATGGAGCATGTTGAGAAACAGCCAGATTTCGTATGGGAAATAGATTGCACGACGTCCAGCAACGTCCAACGAGCAAGTAATCGCCACAAGTTCGTAACAAAAAAGAACCAACTTTTGTCTTCGCGCGGTTGCTTGCTAAGCTTGCCATCGTTAAAAAGCCCTAATGGCTAGAAGGATCTTCTAATAGGAATTCATTCTTCAATCTAATACTGGAGTGCAGTCTTTTAATGGAATATAAAATGGTACTTCCTCACAAAAGTGGTAATCGAACCATCCAATTCGTAATATCAATTATTGTAAGTTTGATAAAAAATTGGATCGCTGAAAGAGCAGTAAAGCCAATTAAATAACTGCATAAAAAGTGTACTAATGAAAAACACCTCACACTTATTAAACTTGCATCGTGTAGCAAGCTATCCTAAAAGCAAGTTTTTAGTGTTTTGATTCTTTTTAAAGTAAGCTGTGATCTTTTTTAGTTTCTGTTTTGGGCGAGTTTTTGGATCTGAAATTTTGAATGCACAAGCTGTTTGTTTTCTTTCCATAGATTGAGTAGTTCCTATCGTAATGTGTGTTCCTATTAATGCTGGCAAAATGAAAACATTTGAAAAGTCACACATGTACAACAGAGTGCATATTCATTCAAAACCGAAAAAAATGATGCTGCTGTCATCTAGCGGCAGAAATCCTTTTCTACGAGTGCATGAACAAACTCCTCATTGTTAAAAATGGATAACCACCACAAAAAACTGTCTAAATTGCTCTAGTACTCTCTGAAACAGCTAATATTCAGTTCTGCTACCAGAGGGCAATCTTAGATATTTGAACACCAAATTGCTTATATCTCTGGCCCTGGATATCCATTTTAAACATTTCTGCTTTAAAGCTGTCAAATGACAAGGAGCATCGTCTCCATAAACTTATAAATGCATAATTTGCTGCTATAACTTATATACAGTTGGCAAAAGATGGCCAAAAAATGAAAAATGGGGTGCAAAAAAGTCATTTGGTGGGGGACCTTTTTTTAACAAATTTAAAAATCAACCCCATTTTTGTTTTATGTATAAAAAGTTCATCCCATCAAACATCAGGAGTTTTGCAAATCTCAAAAAACATTTTTAGTCATCACCCTACTGTATGGCCTACCTAATTTTTCGCACCCCTTGTAAAAACTTTACCCCCTAAACATTTTCTTCTGGTTGCATGCCTGTAAAGCACCTTCTTGTTTGGATATTTTAAAATCACACAAACGATATTGTGCGAAAAAATTTTACTTTTTTAAAGGTTTTAACTGCCGGTGTTTTCTACGTTAGCCCAAACGGTGTGTAAACGTAAGATGCTGCTATCATTTTTTATTGTTGAATTAATTGCATCCGAATCCCTTGCAATTAATTATCAGCTATAATGCTTATGTAAGTAGCCCATCAAAACTAAGCTTTCAGATACAATACCGTAGATCAAATTTCCGCTTATTGAACTTACAATGTAGGCTACTTAAAACGGCAAGGGAATTTACAGTATTTGCATTTTGAAGATCAGTTGCGTATATCAACGTAATGAATGCAGCTATGATGACAATGTACCAACACAGTGCAAAAATAGCTCGAGCGCAGTGCTTTAACAATGCAAATACAGTAGCATCACGACATACAATGGAATGAATGAATGAATGAGCGTATTTTTAGTTTTGATTTAACGCTTAAGATATCAATTTTATTTGCAATCTACAACTACAAGTTTCCAAGTCCACAGATATGCAATCTACGACTAAGTTACCGAGTCCACAGATGTAGAACAGTTACCGAGTTTACAGATGCATATTTTGTGGGCCAGTTGTCCTGTAGGGCTTTTGATATCACAGTCAGATTTAATTACTAGGCTAAATAGCAATGCAGGGGCGTATTTAGGGGGGGCCGCTGGGCCGCCTCCCCCCCCCCCCCGTAGACAAATGCACAAAACTTTTGTGGTGTAAAGATGATATTCGTATAAAGGACAATATGAGGGCGTGGAGACCTTTTTTTTTGCTCTTTACTTGACTTTGGGCGGAAAATCGGACATCTGCGGACGTGTTGACCTTTTTTTTTTGCTTTTCACTTGACTTTGGGAAGAAAACTGGACATCTGCGAACGTGTTTTTTTTTGCTTTTCATTTAACTTTGGGCGGAAAACGGACGGCTTTAAATCGCAGCCCCCCCTCCCTTTCAAGTTCCTGGGCACGCCCCTGCAATGTTCTTTGTGAGCAGTGATGCAAAAAGTAGTCCAGAAATCTACTTAAGTAAAAGTATGGTGACTGATGGCAGAAACTACTTGAAGTAGAGTAGAAAGTAGGGGATGAAAAAGGAACCAAGTAAAAGTAAAAAGTACCAGCAATTTGAAGCTACTTTAGTAAAAAGTAGCGTTTGCAAAACCAAGGCCATAAAGCTGAGTTTTGACAAATGATAATTTGCTCACTTCCAAATTTGACATATATTTTGCCGATGCTTAAGTATATTTAGGATAATTAGCATATTTATTTGACGAAAATAAAAAAGTGAAGAGTGTCATAATCTGCAAAATGCAACCTCATTGTCCACGCCAAACACAAACAACAAAAGACCACTTAATATCACGAAATTGTAAAACCTCAACTCAAATCTTCATTATACTCGCGGTAGTGCGCCGAAGCGTGTAACGTGTAGCGGGACTCATCTCCGCGGCTTAGCGCCTGGGCAACACAGCTCCGAGGAAACATCGCAGCGGTAGCGAGCCGCTGGCGACACTGTGCCGATTTGACCGGCCTGGGAGTCGAACCCCAGACCTCCCGCTCCGATAGCGTGCGCTTAGCAACTGAGCTAACCGGCCGGTTATTGTAAAACTTATATATATATAAGAAAACAATGTATCTAATACTAATGTTGTCAATTTTATTATCAAACATGATTATTTATCATTTGCGTGATACATTGCTTAATATTAACTACTTATCATTTTTAAAGTCTCTCAAGTAGCGATACTTTCTGATTGAACTACGTAAGTAAAAATAGAAGTAGTCGAAATTTAAATCACTTAAGTAAGTACTAGTTACCAAGCAACGATACTTAAGTAATCTACTTAAGTAAAACTACTTCGTTACTTTACACCACTGTTAGTGAGTGCGGCAGACAAGGTCCAGCTTCAAGCATCGCTGTCTCGCTCTGTAGTACAGTCAGATTTTTAACACTATTAAAACAAAAAAAAATTAATTGTGACGTACAAAGTCGATGGGTTTTTGGCCAACAAAAAATGGGCATTGTGGAGCGAATAAAAATATCGAGTGAATCGAAAAATTTTCGTTGGCCTTTTCCATTACGCAATTCCAGGTTTTTTCGGGATTGACGAAAAAAGAAAATACGCAATCGTCAATTTAATTTGCCAGTTATAGGCCTAACAACGCAAGCTTTATGAAAACTTAACCTACTATAATACAGCCAAGATACAGCTAAATATACTTGAGCGGACGTTACGGCTCACATCTGCTGCCATTGTCAACGCTAAAAGCTTACGTTATGCTGGGTCTTACGCCATGGGGCAAAAAAAGCTTAAGACCCTGCATAATGTCTTAAGACCCAGCATAACGTATGCTTTTAGCCACTAGCGTAGCCAGGATTTTGCAATGAAGGGGTTTTGAGAATGACGTCACATTTGACCATACGTTTTATATAAGGAGCGGATCCAGAAAGTTTTGGTGGGGGGGGTATAATTTTGAATTAGGTTGAATATTAACAAAATGTAAAGGCGTTTAGACCCGGAAACGGGCGTAAATATGCGTTTTGAAAATGTTTCATGTCAGGGGCGTATTTAGATTTTTTTCAGAGAAGGGGCACCTATTTTCGTCACTTTTATCAAGCGTAGTTTTTTTCGGTAGAGTTATTTTTTAGCAACTTAAGTACCAAAAACGACTCTAGAGGGGTCCGGGGGCATGCTCCCCGGAAAATTTTTGAAAATTTGCACACTGTGATGACCATTTCAATGCTTTTCAAACAATTTTTAGGGAAGCTTGTCAAATCTTTGGCTCCTAACTTTGAATGCTTCATCAATGATGCATTTTTTTCGAAATAAATATCAGAAAAGAAGTATGTATGACATCATTTGAGGCTCAATGCGGGGGGGGGGGGTTTGTAACCCCCAACTTTCCCCTTCATCGTGGCTACGCCACTGCTTTTTAGCGTGGACAATGGCATCAGATGTGAGCCGAAACGCCCGCCCAAGTATTTTTAGCTGGAACTTGGCTGTATTGTTTGTAATAAAATTAACCTACTAGTTTAATAAAAGATTAAAAACTTAACCTACAACTGCTAAAAACTTAGGAAGTTTGATATAGAGGATTGGAGCCGGTCATTTTTGTTTTATCTAAATTCAAGTTCAAATTCATTGATTTCGAAAAAACTAAATTCAAATTCATCAATAACTAGCGAGCGGATTCAAATTCATTAATTTAGACTTTGAATTTTCATAAAATTTAAATTCAATTTCACCGTCTTTGAAGAAACTAGATTTAAATTCACCAATAACTTGTGAGCGGAGTCAAGTTCAATCCTATATCCTACGGTGCAATAAAAGGAGTTTATTTGACCATTGTTCTAATTTACGAATCACGAGATACAGTGGCGTACGCAGAATTTTTCAAAGGGAGGAAGGTTCAGTGACGTCACGTCGTGATGACGTAAAGATACTACAATTGCAGTAGTTTAGAGGTATGAAAATGCATCGGATTGTAATGTTTCTAGTCTAAATTATTGCGCAATTGCAGTTAACCATAATTAAGCTATATTATGCCATAGCTAAAGAAACAATTAAAATATTTCATTCACACTTTTGCTTGATTCTTTGCGCTTCAAGAGAGAAAAGGTTTCACGGAAATTCAAACTGTCAATCCGTGGTTAAAAATTTACTGAAAAAATTTTAGTTGACCTCATTTTTGGGCCATAGGAAGGGTAACTGACTAAAGTAGGCTGGCTTTTGCGACGTCACAAACAGGGTGTAGCCAGGGGGGTAAAACGGAAATTCCTTCCCTACAAAAGCTTTTTTTCAAGATCCAACATTGATATAAACAACGCATATAAACCTTGATATATACATTTAATATGCACTCAGTACGAAGGGGCATTTTTGCCCATAACTGTCTTGAAAAGTAAAGATAGTGGAGCATGAGAACAAACTGCCCTTTCTACCAAAACATTTTTAAACTGAAATGAATTACGAGCGAGAAGAAACCAATGCGATTAAGATCAAAAACAGCGTCGATGTTTTCTAAGCATTTTTCACCCAAATTGCGGCGTCGATATCATCAGATACTCTCAAGCACATAATCGGGGTGTCTGGGAAACGGAGCACTCCAGCTCCTGAGACAGTTATGGCACGTAAAAACAATTTTGTTTCCCCCTACCCCGTTTCGCCTCTGGGCCTCTTCAAATCTTTCGTTGGTCTGGTCTTTCTTGGCAGTATATTTATTTCATTTTTAAGACTGAAGGCAGTGTCAATTTAGGTTTTTATATTTTAATAATTTTTCAACTAACCGGTCGGTTATAATAGCGCGGTGTTAAATGTCGCTATCGATGCGGAAGGTTTGGGGTTGAATTCCCATACCGGACAAATCGGACACAGTGTAGCCAACGACTCGCCACCGCTGCAACGTTTCTTCGGAGCTGCGTTGCTCAGGCGCTTAAGCCGCGGCATTCCTTTTTTTGACATTATAACTGGGGAGGTAATTGCCCCCCAGTGAACTTTTTTGCCCCCCCCCCCAGTAACGTGTTTTGAAATTTGCTGTAACAACTTGTTCAATAGATTATATTATACTTTTAAACTTTTATGTCAATTACAAATAGTGAAGCGTTGATCTCGTGATGATACTCGAATAACATCTGATTAATCTTCTTAGGTTGAATACGTTCAGATTCTCACACAAAGTAGCCTACGATCTGAATGCGCCGAGGCAACTCATCTATGTCGTGATAATCTATTAATCAGGTTGTCCCATTGGTCTACCACAAAGCCCTCAACAGTCACATTTCACTAGTTTACTGCAAAGTTTAGTCTAGCACAGTGGTTCTCAACCTTTTTAGCCCATGGACTATTTCCAAGTTAGCTTAAATATAAGCGGACTCAAGTCACTCATAGGTATGAAAACAAGGTTGTTCGGTAACTGAGTGGTCACACGTTGCGAATGCATGTTTATGCTTTTTGCTGCAGTCGCTGCTATAGCCTACGCCGCAAAACCAGTGGCGTAGTGAGAAATTTAAAAAGGGGGGAGGGGGGCAATAATTTCTATATTTTTTTATGCGCATTTTTTTCGGCAGAACTAATTTGAGTCCGGGGGTATGCACTACCAAAACAATTTTGAATATCTGCATGCTGTGATGGCTGTTTTAGTGCTTTTTGAATAATTTCACGCAGACTTAATGTTTAAACTTTTTGACTCTAATTCTGAGTGCTTCGCCAAATACGATGCATTGTGTTCGCACATTTTCGATTATGCGTGCGTAAAACTTACCGCTATCAAAGAGGTTCGAAATTATGGAAAATTTGTATATATCAAAAACATTTTTGAAAATGGTTGGTAGGAGGATGCATAACCTTTATCCTACCCCCTGGCCATAATCTACAGAAACCATCAAAAGAGTCTGGCATATTTCAGTCACTTGGCAGCATTAAATTTGTTTTTTTTTACTAAAAGGCAGAGTTAAAAAGGAGGGCATGGCACGATGCCCACCCCCCGAAATACGCTCCTGACCGAAAGCATTGATTGGGAAGCTGAAACTTTACATTCATGCTGAAAAATCCATTACGTGAAATAAATCGTTTTAATTTTTTTTATTTTGTTCAGTTCTTTTTATAGCAATCTTTTTCGTTTTTTTTTTAATTTTTTTTTTGAGTGACTCTTCATTGCCAAGATGTAATTTTGCAGCTATCAATTCCTGTATCACTTCGTTTATGTTATGCTCTCTAGCATTTTTCTTCATAGTTTTCATTACTAGTGTCCCACACAGCTTCGAAGTTTCTGCATGTTCAAGAATTTGGCAATGTCTTCTTCAGACCATTTTAAAATTTGCCACTTTGCCATATCCTTGTTTTGTAACACTCGGTATAGGCCTATTACTGTTTTTAACTCGTACATGTTGACAATATAAGCTCGCGAATGCTTTAGTACCCAGTGGCGTAACTAGGCCTGTTTTGGGGGGCAAATGCCCAGTTATTTTTCGCGTGTTCAGAGGCGTATCCAAGGGGGGGTGAGCCGCTGGGTCTAAATGCCCAAAACTTTCGTGGTGTAAAATTTTTTTTGCTCTTCACTTGATTTTGGGCGGAAAATTGCACATCTGAGGACGTGATGACCTTTTTTTTTGCTCTTCAAATTCGCTTTTTAACCCTGTAACTTACCGTAGGCCTACCTGTAAGTTTCGCGGACTCATGGACTCATCCACGCCTTTCAAATGAGTCCGCGGACTCGGGGTTGAGAAATACTGGTCTAGCAGAAGAGAGTAATGGAGTGTAGCTAGATAGAGCATAAAAAACAGTTTGCTACATTTCAAAAAATGAGAGTTATGTAAGTAAAGTAAACATAAAGTACTAAAGTTGTAGATTTAGCGAGATTACGTAGGTTTGAAAAAATACGTATGCTATTTTCATATGCTTGTATCGCGTGCAAGATGGTACAAGACTAAGGTTAAGGTTTCGATTCAGCTTGTTTATTTGCCTAGTTGCCTTGGCCAGGAGACAGCGAAATGACCTTTCGTTCTTTGAGTCTAGCTGCCCTCTGTCTACCACTTTCAGGTAGAATTATAGAAAAATATAAACATAAAATAAACGATGGTGGTTGTTGTTGAATATCCACAGTGCCCCTTTTAATGCCGAACGTCAATCAGGGAAAAGCTGTGAATATCAATGTTTAAGTCATAAGTTTGATCCGACTCAGAAGCAAACCCAAAGTCCACTGCTACAGAGTCAGACGCTTTATCCACTGCGCCATCTGGGCAGTTGAATCTAATGAAAGTTGATCTAATGAAAACAATTCTCATTTTTTACACACATCATAACATGTAAGCAAGTTTTAAAAACAGAGATGCAAACGTTTCGACTCAAGGCTAGAGACGTTGGCATAAACCAGGGGTGGCCAAACTGTGGCGCATTGGCTACTTAAAAGTGGCGCATTGCACCTTTCTGATGACAAGCCTAGTCTAGTCACTAATTTTTTTTTATTTGCCCTCCACCGATATTTTTCAGTGGAAAACAGAACATCTGAGGGCGTGAAGATCTTTTTTTATTTTTTGCTCTCCACCGACATTGTCAGTGAAAAACAGGACGTCTGAGGGCATAGGCGTACGCAGGGGAGCCACGGTGCCATGCCCTCCCCCCTTTGGCCATGTAATAAGGTGCTAAAACCTAACTTTCAGTCTATAAATTCTCAAACTAATAATGGTTGTAACCTCCTTTCACTTATTTTAGCCAAGCTTCTGCTTTTAGACATATACTGGTAAAATGTTTTTGCATTGTCCGTAGTGACTGCACTCACTGCATGCCCTTTTTCGATGAAAAAGTGTGCTAAAATGAGTTTTTTTATATGAAAACTGTAAAAATTCGTTGGCAGCTGGGGGTTTTACCCCCAGACCCCCGGTTGTGGTCCCCCTTTGCCAAATCCTGGGTGCGCCACTGTCTGAGGACGTGAAGTAAAGATCCTTTTTTTGCTCTTCACCGATATTGCTCGCCCTTGTTTTAAAGAACTGAAAAGAAAGGGACGCTTGATGTGGCGCATCTAAATTAAGGGTGCAAAAATATTGGCGCATGGAATCAAAAGGCTGGCCACCCCTGGCATAAACACTACTTGTTGGCCCAAACGGGGCACAAGACAATTGAGTATTTGCTTGGGTATTTTTAAGTTAATTGCGTTGAGTTTTGACAATATTATTTGCGGCGTTGTACTATGTAAGCTTTTCAAAAACAATTTAAAATGGATCAAACAAGTTAGAAAATTTCACGCTGTTGACAGGGTAAAATATGGGCGTCCAATCTCATTCTTGACTTTAATTTTCATATCATGTACAACATCAAACATTTTGACTAATTGTTGTTTCATGCAAATAGCTGTAATAATTAGTCAGACTAGAAAAAATGACTATACTACCGGCAGTTTGTGACAACTGCTCGTAGAAAAATTCTTTTTTATGTTGCAATGGCGTATGACTTTATGCACAAAGGGAAGGTTGTGGCACCGCAGCCAGAGATGGGCGCGATACTCAATTTTTGAGTTGATCGATATCGATACACGATACTTGAAAATAGAGTTAATCGATAGCGATACGCAATACTTCGAAGAGGTGTTAAATCGATATCGATACTCGTATCGCCGATACAAGTATCTCGATGCAATATCAGGAAAAAAAATCAATTAAAAAAATTGGTTTACAAATGAATTAAAAAAAATACAACAAGTTTGCAATCTGCGGACAATTGCAAAACGTAAAAATATCACGTATTTATTTTTGTTTTATTTGGTTGCATATTTATCCTCCTATCACGAGAAAGCGATCAATGCACTATACGAGCTCGCTTAGAAGTTGCCAGCCATCTGTCTACCATACCAAGATGGGGATATCCCGTCATCTGTCTACCATACCAAGTTGGGAAATTTTGTGATTTTCTTTTTCTATGTGTGATGTACTTTCTACGACTGTCAGGGAGCATCTTGATTCGAAAACCTTGCGGTTAGTTGATGCTTTCTGGCCATTTGTTTACTGGAATTTTTTTTTTTTTATATTTTGTTATATCGTGTAGTGAATGAATGGCGAAATAAATCTCTCTCTCTCTCCTGCTAACTGCCTTTACCAATGGCGTAACAAGAGAACTTGCCGGCTTGTTCTCCACACTATCCGTTTAATGCTGAGTGTCAAGCAGGGAAGCTGTGAAAGTGAACAGCAGTTTTAAAGTCATTGGTTTGACCCGACTCGGAATCAAACCCAATCTACAGCTCTCGAGGCGGACGCTCTTATAACTCGGTCATTTGAGCTGTTAATTGGTACTTGTTATAATTTCACAATTAACCTCGTTCAATGGCAATGCGAAGCAATTGCGAATAGGCTAGTGATAAGAGAACTTCGCCGACAGTATGTCTCTTTGAATCTATGAGGGAATTTAGCTTCATTTCACGTTCTTCAGAAACCTTAAATGAACACGCAGTCAACACCTGGTAAGATTGATCTTGCTCAAACACATTATAGAGATACTTGTATGATATCGTCGATGCATAAAAACATGCTTAATCGATACCGATACGCCATACTGTAGTGAAACACTTAATTCATACCGATATCGATACAAAAATATCGCGCGATACGTATCGCCGATACAAGTATCTCAATACTGCCCATCTCTGACCGCAGCCATCCCTGTGTCATCACTCCTTTATCCATGGGTAGCTAGCCTTGAAAAATGCTTTTTGGGTAAGCCATTTTTATTCTAGTAATTGATCCCCAAACTGCCAGACGAAAACTGTCTTAATCTCTTTCTCAAATAGCATTTTTGAAAGCTAACCCAAAAAGGGTTTTTCAAGACTGCCCATCGATATCATATAAGGGTGATGGCGCCAATACTATACCCAAACCTAAACTGTGTACTTTATTGTGTGGACCAGTGCCGGCGCTAGGCCAGCTGAGGCCCCCCCCCGAAAACTTCACGTGGGGCCCCATTCCCCTTTATCTGCAAGCAAACTCGAAGCCAAAGGTGGTTTTACACAGAATGCAATTTTCATCCGATTTTGCATTTCATGCATATTCGTGCAATTTTTGATGAACGAATCTGGCGGATATGTCTTTACATAAAATGTGATTGCATTACCGACTCTAGTTTGAAATCTGCGCACGTATTTTAATGCATTTTTATTCGAAATTTACTTACGTAAATTGGATCGTATTCTGTGTAGAGCTTCCTTAAAGCAATTACTGGTCAACGAAGAAACTAGTCCTCTTAATGCATACAAATTTCTATGCGACTGATTCTTAACAATAATCCACGAAACAAAGAAACGGTTTATCTTTAACACAGATTTCAAAATGTTCTGTTCACCATAACAGGTTCACCGTAACTCATTAATAAATAACTGAGGTTATTTTCAAATTATATTGAACTGAAAATTCAACAGTAATTGAGGGAGACTGCGAAGTGAGCTTGCGCTCTTCGAGTCAGCAGCCACCCGTTATATAAGTCAAGTGCGATCGGCTCCAGCCGCGAATCGAACCCGTCACGTAGGATCTGTCACCTGCGCGCGGTACCGCTCGGCCATGTCGCTTTGTGGCACCCAGTCGCTTTGTAAGACGTATTAAAATCATAAACACTTATTTAAGTTGGCTTCTAAAACTAGCTGACCGTCTGACGTATAAACCAAAGATTCCATCGATCTGGAGCCCTAAATAAGGACGACTGGAAAAATAATTAAACTGCGTGGGTATTATTGAGCTAAGATCGATAGGCCTACTACTATACCGTCCCATTTAACCTAGACCAGGGATGGAGGTCTCGAGACAAGTCTCGGTCTCGAGACCTAAATTTTAAGGTCTCGGTCTCGAGACTGGGTGAAAAATTCGGATCTCGGTCTCGAGACTGGGTGAAAAATTCGGATCTCGGTCTCGAAGCAGAAATTGCGTCTCGAGACTTCTTTTATTGGTACCACACTTTAGTTGTTTGCATCATGTGAGCGAAGAAGTCGCGCTTCCATGTTGATTACAGAATCAAAGCCAATCTCACTATTGCGTCCTTTTCTATCCGATGCTGACCCGTGAAAATGATTTCAATAAGACGTTTGCCAGAATTACAAGCACTTATTTGATTTTAACTATTCTTCTAATGATTAAATCTTATCAAAATCTGCTTGGTTTCAAGATGTTGAGACTTGAAAATAGCGATAAAAAAGTTTAATTCATTTTACAAACTGCTGGCATAAGAAAATTAACTTGCGCGTATCTGCCTTGTGCCCTAATTACACAGCTGTGAAATTGTTTGATAGTGCTTTGCTTAATTTAGTTAATTGGATTATGTACGATACGTCAGTGCACAGTTTCGTCTCTGACTGCCACTGTAATGAGTCATCACAGCCCCTAACTATTTTCCAGCATTAATTAATTGGATTATTTACGTCTGTACTAGGGTTGGATTGAATTTGAATCCGCTCATCACTTATTGATAATTTTGAATTTTGGTTTTCCAAAGTGGATGTGTTTGAATTTTAACCGTAGAGCGGGACAGCGCGGTTTCGGGATATTAGCCCTCAGCATAGGTGGGCACAAATCGCTAATCCGCTAATTAGCGAAGCTGATTTTTTCACTAGCGGATTAAGCTGTTCAGCTAACGTTCGAAAATATTAGCGGACTGGTTATCGAAGCTAATTTTTTCAGCCAATCCGCTAATCCGCTAGAATAATAATGGTTGCTACCGCGGTTTTAATAAAGAAAAGCCTTTAGGTTGCCATATCTTCCCGTTTTTTTGTGCCAGAGAAATATCTACCGGTACTCTTCTAGCTAGGCGCTTAGATCAAGCAATAATAACTCCGTCAATGACGTCATAATGCTGAGCTTGCACAATCACTGTTTCGACAAGTAGGAGCCAAAAGGTTATAGACCAATATTACTAAGCATATTGCGACTTACTACGTCAAAAACCATCAGCAAAAAGTGATTTCTGCCGGGTCAGATTGAATGCGTTTGGCCGTAATGGGGGCCCACTTTCCAAAAAAAAACGCTAGCATACCTTTTCTAGGTACTGGTACCACATGAAACCTAGTGTAATTGAAAGCTTACATCGACCAAATCACAAAATGGTAAGTGACAGAAATTTTTTCGGTTGCTTTACCTCCGATAAAAGCCCCAAAGTTCGAGTGATGACGTCACAAAGGTATGCTAGCGTACCTTTTCCAGGTACCACATGAAACTTAGAGCAAACGAAAGCTTACATTGCACTGATGACAAAATTTTTTCGACTGCTGTACTCCCGGCGGAAGCCCCCAAAGTTTGAATTATGACGTCATAGCGAAAAAATTTTGACAAAAAATCGAATGAAACTTTGTGCAAAAGAAAGTTACGAAATGGTATGTGACAGAAATGTTTTCGGCTGTTTTACTCCAGGCGTAAGCTTCCTAAGTTCGAGTTATGACGTCACACCGAGTAATGACGACACATCAAAAACGACGTCATAATTCAAACTGAGACGTTCGCTGTATTTTTGCTGTGACGTCATGATTCAAACTTTGGTAGCTTCTGCCGGGGGTGAAGCGGCCGAAAAAATTTCTGTCACATAGCCTACCATTTCGTGATCTGGTCAATGTAAGCATTCGTTTCCACTAGGTTTCATGTGGTACCTAGAAAAAGCATGCTAGCGTTTCTTCCGGGTCTTTGGGCCCCTATTATTACGGCCGAACGAATCCAATCCAACCCGGCAGAAATCATTTTTCGCCGATGGTTTTTGACGTAGTAGGTCGCAATACACTTGGTTATTGGTACCTAGAAAAGGTATGCTAACTTCCCTCAGCTGCCGGTCTATCAGCCTTGCATTTCGCTAAGGCACGATTGCCAGACACGGTCAGATTGGTCAGACCGACGCTTATTTTAGTTGGCCCACTGTGTATTTTTCCCTGCTCTACTCATTTCGGCAATGTGCTTATTTCAGTACTCTGATAATTTCACTGCCGAGTTAATTTCAACGCTGTAAGTTCTTTCAGCGTGTGCCCAAAACCTTGATAATATACCGCGCTATTAAATAAACTTTCGGAAATTGCGTTGATACGATATTGTTTAGATTTGGCTGATCAACTGAAGAACGTGATATTGAAATGATTACTACAAGTTACAAAGTTGATTTTTCGTTGTTTCTGTTTCGAATTATAAACTTATGATTAACTAGCGGATTAGCGTTAGCATCCGCTAACAAAAAATTCATGTTATCGGATTAGCGTTAGCGAAACTAATCTTTTTGATTATCGGACTAGCTGTTAGCGGAGCTAATTATTGCATTAGCTGTGCCCATCTATGGCCCTCAGGTAAGATACATTCATTTTCCAGAACGAATGATCTTGCCAGGATCACTCATCCCTTCGGATAAATATATCTCAAAGAATTTAACCTTTGTGATACGTATTTACTTGTGTAGTTCGTCACCGCGCTGGTCAAATCCTTTACGTGGCCAGGGTGAAGAGCAATAACTAAAAAAGCAATGTCCTTCCTGACCTACTGGCGGTAAGTCATGACGACTTCCTCTTGTTGGGTCGGAGGCTAATTTCAGCACTCCATCGCCAACAGTGCTAAGTACTCCAGTCAAACGTACCGTAGATCGGGACAGCGCTGTTTCGGCCAATTAGCCCTCATCAGCAGCCCTCAGGTAAGACGTATTTATCTTCCAGAACAAATGATCTTGCCAGGATCACTCATCCCTTGCCAAGTTACTTTTTTGATGGTTCTTGAACATAATGTGTTGTAAACTTATAATTAAGCAGTTTGTTGTTTAATTCGATGCACAATATTGCATTTAAAGTTTGTTAGCATTGGCAAAAGGAAGTTTGGTTTACCAAACCATTTGTTTAAGATTAATCATAAAAATGTGGGGTCCCTAAGCTTGATAATCATTGAAAAGGGGTCCGTGACTAAATAAAAAGGTTGGGAACCACTGCTGTAGAGAAAGACTAGATAGCGCAACGCCGCAGAAACTGGCGAAGGGAAAATGAAACACTTTGAACCAACACCGTTATGCGTTGCTGATTTCCCGAATTGACGAAAATGCATTCTGGCAATAGTTGAAAACAGCAACAAAAGAACTGTTTGGCTGAAATATTTTAATGATTGCAATGTTAATATAAAATTATTGATTGATTTAAAATCACTGAAATTGACAAAGTGTTCATTATAACTAATTGTATGTTGTAGACAGTACAAAGCTTCTTGTTAAGGTATATTTTATGATGTTGCAATTACTTTCTCGACTTAATTATGCTTTTAAACAAGTACTTTTGCATCATAAGTTATACTGTAGATCCAAACTGGAATGGATGATTTTCAAACTTTTTCTATCATTACACTAGGGCGCCAAGAGCCTAAAATGGTGAATGTTTCCGCCTTTGAGAAGATACCTTACAGTAGATTATGTACATCATTGTGACCAAAACAGAAAATAGTTTTGGAGCTTGAAAACATGGTTATGACATATACAGTTAGGTCCACTGTTCCAACTGGTCTCATTTTTCCTCATCGGGAAATGTTTCCTGATCGAGCAACACAATCATGCTGCCTGATCGGGAAACTGTTTTGTGGTTGAAATAGCCAAAATCATAAATTTTAATTTGGGCGAAAAACTAAGCAAAAGGGGGAATTTTAAGTGTTTCCATCATATTCCTTGTCAAAAAACTCATAATATCACCGAAGGAATTTTTTTAACGTGTAATTTTCACGCTAGGTCACAATATAGTCGAAATTCTGCAAACATTGTTTTTTTAGTATGGAATAGTCTATGGAAGAGCATGGAATATGAATGGTAGGGAATAGTATTTGAATAATGTGTGTTGGGCTATGGGGAGAGGTGTTGGGAAAGGTGTGGAAAAGTGTGTTGGGGTGTGGGAAAGTGTGGAAGGAGGTATGGGGAAGTGTGAGGGAGGTATGGAAAAGTGTGTTGGGGTGTGGGGGAGGTTAGGGTAGAGAGAGGTGTAGGGAAATGTGTTGGGGTGTGGGGAGAGGTGTGCTGGAGGGTGTGGAGTAGTAGGCAATAGTGTGGAATAGTATATGGAATAAGTGTGTTGGGGTATAGAGAGAGGTGTTGAGAGTGTGGGCGAGTGTATGGACTGAGTGTGGAGGGTGTGGGAAATTGTGTGGGTGTGTGGGAGGAGGTATGGGGAAGTGTGGGGGGAGGTATGAAAAAGTGTGTTGGGGTGTGCGGGAAGGTTTAGGAAGAGGTGTGGAAAAGCGTGTTGGGCGAGGTGAGGAGAGGTGTGGGAAAGTGTGTGGGGGTGAGAGGGAGGTGAGGGGAAGTGTGGGAAGAGATGTGGGGAAGTGTGCTGGAGTGTGAGGAGAGATGTGGAGAGAGGTGTGCTGGGAGTGTGGAGTAGTATGGAATAGCAGGGAATTGTATGGAATGGTAGGAATAGTATATGGAATTAGTGTATTGGGGTATAGAGAGAGGTGAGGGGACAGTAGGAGAGTGTATGGGGTGAGTGTGGAGGGTGTGGGAAAGTGTGTGGGAGGAGGTTTAGGGAAGTGTGGGGGGAGGTATGGAAAAGTGTGGTTGGGTGTGAGGGGAGGTGTGGAAAGTGTGTTGGGGTGAGAGGAAATGTGTTGGGGTGTGAGGGGAGATATGGGCAGAAGTTTGGGTGGTGCGGAGAAGGTGTTAGATGAGTATGGGGGGTGTGAAGAAGTGTTAGGTGAGGTGTGTGGAGGTTGTAGGAAAGCATTAGTGATTAATTTGGAATTGTAACAATTAACCGCCTGGAGGGTAAGAGTGGAGGGAGATGTCAGGTGAGTGTAAAAAAGTGTTGGATGCTAGGTGTTGGGAAGTGTTGGGAGAGGTAAGGAAAAGTGGGGGGGCTGTGGGGAAGCATTAGTGATTAATTTGGAATTGCAACAATGAACTGCAGAGCAAGAGCAATGCTGATATTGCAAAGTAGATCTAGACATTTTTCTAAAAAAAGTTTCCCCCCACACCTTCTCCCACACTTCCCCGCACCCTCCACACTCACCCCATATACTGTCCCAACAACTCCCCGTACACTTCCCCACATCTTTCCTCACCTCCACCCACACCCCAACACACTTCCCATATCTCCCCCCACAGAACTGCCCGCACCTCTCCCCACATTTTTTTTCACCTCCCCCCACACCCCAACCCAGTTCCCCACATCCCCTCCACACTTTCCCACACCCTCCAGTCTCTCCCCACACATCTCCTCACACCTTTTCCTCCTATTACGACTAACATCTACCTCTGGACTCGGGTTTGATTCCTTAAGGCGGGTCAAACCAATGACTTCAAAATTGGTATTCACAGCTTCCCTGCTTGACGCTCAGCATTAAAGGGCAGAGGAACAGTATGAAGAACAAGCCAGCAAGTTTACTTGTTGTGATGTTGGAAACACACTTGGCGAGATTCTCCCAACTTGGTGTGGTAGAAAGATAGCTGGCAACTGCTAAGCAAGCTTATATAGCGCATTGGTCGCTTTCTCGTGATGGGAGGATAAATATGCAACTATTGTAAATACTAAAAAACTGGATATCATAGGCTGATAGGCCTACTAAATACCGCTAACAATCCGCTGTGTAGTTCTGTTACCCGATCGGGAAACGTTCAGTGAATGACGTCACTTTCCACGCAAAATGCTTCCCGATCGGGAAGCATTTCCTGATAAAGAAAAATGACACCAGTTGGAACAGTGGACCTAATTGATAAAAGGGTCTGTTTTAATTTCAATGTAATTGCTTCCTTTAAGCTGCATTTCTGAATCTGTTCCTGCATTGGGGTAACGTCTGGTATCAGCCCCCAGGTTCCGTTAGGGTTAGGTTCGAGAAGTTTCTAGGATTGTAAGCTTTTTGCTGTGGTTTTGCCCACATATGTTTCGCAAATTAGAAATTAAAGGCCGCAGCATGTTAAAAGGCCAGAACATTTTGCCGAACTGTAGACTTATAAATTTAGCGATTTTGGTGAGATATTACAGCATGTTTGGTAAATAGTGGGGGGTATGGCGCTGGTAGTAACGAGGTAGAGACAGCAATGGCCAATATACACATCAAGCATCACATTGTATCTTATCATGTTCATTAATGAGTTTAAAGTGTAGAAGTAGAAGACACTATATCGCTATACATAACTTCTATCCTATTATGTCATAATCCTTTACCAAACCACAGATTGCCAACTTTACACATTCTTAAAAAAATGATGATAGCCATTAGCCAGTATATTTGCAATCATTTTACAAACGTTTCGGTAACAACTTATGCCATCTTCAGTGTAACACCATCCTGTAGTTTTTACACTAAAGATGGCATAAGTTTTTACCGAAACGTTTGTAAAATGATTGCAAATATACTGGCTAATGGCTATCATCATTTTATTAAGAATGTGTAAAGTTGGCAATCTGTGGTTTGGTAAAGGATTATGACATAATAGGATAGAAGTTATGCATATCGATATAGTGTCGTCTGTTTCTGCACTGTCAACTCAATAATGAGTGCGATAAGATACAATGTGATACTGGCTAATGGCTATCATCATTTTATTAAGAATGTGTAAAGTTGGCAATCTGTGGTTTGGTAAAGGATTATGACATAATAGGATAGAAATTATGCATATCGATATAGTGTCGTCTGTTTCTGCACTGTCAACTCAATAATGAGTGCGATAAGATACAATGTGATGCTTGATGTGTATATATATTGGCCATTGCTGTCTCTGCTTCCTTACCGCCAGCGCTATACCCCCCTCTACTATCTATTAAATATGCTGTATTATCTCACCAAAATCGCTAAATTTGGAAGTGTACGGTTTAGCAAAATGTAGGCAAGACCACTGCGAAAAGCTTGCAATCCTAGAAAATTCTGTTGATGCAATGCAGGAACAGATTCTGAAATGCAGCTTAAAGGAAGCAATTACAGCAAAATTAAAACATTGACCTTATATGTTATAACTATGTTTTTGAGTTTCAAAACTATTTTCTGTTTTGGTCGCAATGATGTAATCCATTGTAAGGTATCTTCTCAAAGGCGGAAACATTCACCATTTTAGGCTCTTGGCGCTCTGGTGTAATGATAGAAAAAGTTTAAAGAACGTTTATTCTCGATTGGAATTTATAACTTATGCAAAAGTACTTGTTTAAAAGCGTAATTAAGCCGAGAAAGTAATTGTAACGTTATGAAATATACCTCAACAAGAAGATACTTCGTACTGTTTACAACACACAATCTGTGATAATAAACACTTTGTCGATTTCAGTGATTTCAAATCAATCAATGATTTCATAATAATGTTACAACCATTAAAACATTTCAGCCAAACAGTTCGTTTGTTGCTGTTTTTAGCTATTGCCAGACACGCATTTACGCCGATTTGGGCAACCAGCAACGCATAATGGCGTCACTTCAAATTGTTTCATTTTTCGACGACCGATGTGCTATGTAGTCTTTCTCTACGATATCCATGATACCAAGCGGTAATGTACCAGTGTCTGTCAAATTCCACTGTGGTAAAGTACCGGTATATACAATCGCAATAACATAGTATTCACTTTGGGACTAGTGGTAACGTTACGGACTAAGGAGATGGTATTTTTTCTACACCTATGCATGTTTTGGTGTTTGAGGATTATAGCCTACACAGTATTGGTACCAGTATGTCGCTACCTAAAACGTTAAGACATTCTTTCATTTGGCTACAGCTGTTACAGCTTAATTCCCAAAAATTTGACTGTAACTGCACTAATGTACCATATTGTGAACTACATTCTTAATTGCTTTCTCCAAAAGTACTTCAATAGGGTAGGTCTATCTGAATCGGCGAGCGGGTGACCTCACTGACCAGGGGCGGTATACTGCTCAACTTTTGTTGCACTTAGCGTAATGTGTTAACTTTGTTTATTGACTTAACGCATTGCGTTAAGTGCACAAAACTTGAGCAGTATATCGCCCCAGAGCTCATCTAACATTAGCAAGCTGTCCTTCTTATGACGTCAAACTGTTGAGCATCCTAAAAAATAACTGCCAGCCAACAATAATTATTATCTGATTATACTGTTAAGCAAAAGACTATCTTTTATCTTGTTTTCGGAAAACCAAAGAAAAGAACCGACCACATACGAAGAAAAGTTATTCAAAAATAGCAAGCTGCTTACCAAAAGTCGCAAGTTTTAAAATGTAGGCACAAGAACGCTTTAAAAGTAGCCCAATTTGCAACTTTTAACCCAATCTGGCAACACTGATAAGCGCTTGGTTTATTCTATTAGTGCTTCACTCTAACCCCGATCCAGAGAGTGTGACGAAGTAATAAAATAAACAAAGTCCTTATTTGTACGGGTCTGTAAGAATAGCCACTTCGTAAAATTAAAAATCTTTTTGGTCTATTCTGTCACAATTTCACTAGTTTTAGTCGTATTTAAACTGTGTTGCATAAATGAGTTGCTCTTCTGTGACAGGGATAGGAATTATTGATCCCGGTACTTTAATATAATGCTATGTGAAAATAATTCAACCTCAGCTCCTTATGCAGATAGAATTTTTGAGTAAGGCCTGAGGACGAGGGATAGGCCAAATTGAGCTTGGTTTTCTCAAGTTATATACAAAAAATAATTATTTCGAGAAAAAGTCTTTATTACGTACCGCTTTCTTTTTTGGAATAGAAAAACAAATGATTTGCATCCTTTTGTTTTTGGTCAATAAAAATTTTTGCCGATGGCTGGCTGTTTATTATTGCACTAATACGCATTTTAAGCAGAAAGAATGTGACAGTGATTGATTATTTGTTGCGTTTGGTTGTGTAAAGTGTTGAGGGTAGTCACAACGCAATAGCAATACAATGTGGCAGGTTGTCGATATAGCAACATTTATTCTCATTGCAACCCATGTTTATTTACGGAAATTTGATTGAATTGATCATTCAACAAATTATTCCCTCTCCCCCCACTTTTCTGGCGATTTAATCAATGGTCATGCTCTAGTGAAATAGTAGTTTGAAAAGGGGGGACTGGTACCCCTAATCCCCCTCCTGGCTGCGCCGGTGGGTACCGGTACTGGTACATCAATTTTTAGGACTTCGTTATTTTATTACTAAGTGGTCTCAGTGTTGCTTTGAAATTTGTGTTTAAAAGTAGGAATTGATTCTTTACATGCAAGTAATTTTGGTGTACTGAAGCTTGATTTTTTGACACCATAATGAAATAAATTACTGCTGACTGCAGTTTTTGAAATAGTTGTTTTGTTCAGTTGACTTAACATGTCTTCCAAGTGACTCATCCTCTGACTTGGTCGATTTAACTTCACCTATAGCAACTAATCCTGCTGCAACAACTATTCACAGATCAACTAGAAATAGCAGTTCTTCCTCGGCTGATCTTTTAGTAAGTTAAAAAACTTGTCACTTTATTAAAAAATACTGTGGACTGATGTCATTCTTATCAATTTATTAGTAATTGCACATCTAGCTGAGTTTTATCAGGCATTTGGCTTTTTGTAGGAATGTGCTTTCACCAAAAGTCTTGTTGAACTGCTTTTGATTAAGTTTCAGTGAAAATTGGATCCGGATTTCTGTTTAGGGGAAAGGACTCCAATGGTATGGGCAATAATGTTAGGCAAAAATATTGAGAGAGTTGTTTGCTGATATAGACATTTTGGAAACGATTGCCCCTCCTCTGGTTCAGATCCCATTTCCCTTGGTAAAAAATGCAATTTGTTATTCTTTTTGTCTAGTTTTCTATTTTTATCGTTGATTGGACAATATTCTAATACTGTTTAGATTATCGAACCACCAAACCCTTCTGCGTCCAGCTCAACTGATAATGGAGTCAGTAGAAAAAAACAAAAACTTATTCCTGCGGAGGAAGATCGATCTACTTCTTCTGTTCTGCGATTAAACTGTCCCATTTGTTTAGAACCTTTACAATCAGTAAGTAAACTAGCCTATTACTTTGGCATTTGTAACTAAAAGCATGTTGTTCTGGGAATAAAATCTGTAATTTACAAGCGTTAGTCGTAGCTGTTAATGTTAGATCAAACTACGAATGATCTATTTACGCCTCAACTCCAAACTTTCTTGTTGAAGATAATAAGTGTAAGTTAAAGCTGTTATTGTGTTGTTAGTTTGGATATAAGAGCGTACCGATATAACAAGAACAAAAACATGATTTGCTTATTTTGTTAAAATAACAAATTTATGAACTATATACTTGTTACTCACTAAAAACATAATAAAAATGAAAGAAGTCATAATGTAATTGATCGTTATTGTTCCTTTGTTTTCAGCTACTGAAAAAAGGAAAAGATCTACGATCAACTGTATGTGGCCATGTATTTTGTGATGATTGTATTAAGACGGCAATACGAAGTAACAAAAAATGTCCGACTTGTCGAAAAAAATTGACTGAAAAACAAACTCACCGTTTGTATTTACCTATTGGTTGATGCAACACAACTTGTGGTTTCTAGAACATTTGCCAAAAACTTGCAAATTTTTATTCCAGTTACAAGAATGCTCTGTACCGACTTGATCAGGATGGTACCTTTGAATTTTTCTATATTCCAATTCTTGCACTTGAATAATCTTCTACAACTTTGCATTGCATTGCCTATTTAATGGTGCATCCGTAGAAACTATAGTCTCATGTATTATCTATCGTTTTTTTCTGAGCAGTAAAGCTGCATCAATAGTAATTAGAAATCAGGTTTTGGCAATAATG